>OZ025248.1:6541386-6881386 GCA_964019135.1 Arenicola marina | reverse complement strand
GGCCGGACAGGTGCCATGCCCAGCTACCTTGTCTCTGGCCGGACAGGTGTCACGCCCAGCTACCTTGTCTCTGGCCGGACAGGTGTCATGCCCTGCGTCATTGCCTGTTTTGCCACAAGCGTTACTTTTGCCATTGAATTGGCCGGAGTGGTTGATCATATCGCGTCAATGGGAGAAGGAAGGGAGTGTGGAGCCATGTCCTCATGGTAACCCCCTACTCTTCGCGATGAACTATAACAGTTTATAAACATGTCTATAGTGTTTATAATGAAAGTTTTTCTATAAAAAAAGAAAGACAAACAAGGGTCGGACCTGGGGGGCACTACAGTGCGCACATTGCTTATCCTGGGTATGTTTTGTGTATTTTGGTAATAAAATGAAAAAAAAAGTAAAAATTTGGTTTCAAGTTTCTGTACAGCGATGCATAATTTTAGCTCTCCTGACGACGGCAAATTCAATAGTAGTAATTAAGCTTGCAGCAAGTTTGAACTATTAAGAGACTTCAGTAAATAAAATGTGTGCCATGTTACCTGTCAACACGAGGTCTCAGGCCTATTGTTGAACCGAAATAATTCATTCATTTGTCATTTGTCTATCTTTATGCCAGTCGAATTTCGAGGTCTGATTGTGATAGCAGCTACTTGCTCGGTTTGCGCGAAAAACAACACATAATCGTAATCTGGCTTTTATTTACGTAGCGCGGTATATGATGAACATGTGAAGCCCTACATAACCCGAAAACCATGTACAATATGCGCGAAGGTGGAGGGAAGTCCGTCCACAAAACACATAGCGACACCCTGCGGCGCGCAAGGCGCATTAAAAAGTTATTAAATACATCATTTAATGCAGTTCAATGCATTCCATGATAAGAATATGGTGAAAAACAACCCTGGAAGCCACCCCAACTGTACCGGCCTAAACGGAACCGGCCAATACCAGAACTGAAAGCTTGTACTGTTTCAAATACTTTAATATTATCTTCACGAATGACGTTTGAAGAACCGAATAGAAGGAGAGACTGACGAGTTGATCCTTTGACGCTAGATATCAGTTAGTAAACAATGGTAAGTTTATTCAGTACTTAGGGCACAACGCCCATGCTATATATATACAATCTTCAATACAATATTCAAATAGGTGACACACTTGCCCATATACAAACGTCAGCCACAGCGATGCTAGAAATGACTCTCTTAAGTTGAATGCTTCGGAAACAAAAATGGCTAAGTTCATAACGATGTTTTCGTTTACTGCCAAAGAGTCTTACAACATTTTCTGAAGTGGTATAGCGTGTGTATACTTTAGGCCGTCTCTTATTCCAACTCGAAGCATATAATGTACGCACCAAAGTAAAATGATATTCGTGTTCGACAAGATATTCACCATGCCTGACACAAAATTTACAATACCTCTCTTGTGGTTCTATATAACAATGCAAATGATAGCTTTTTCAATTTCTAAGCTATGAGCCGAACACCTCAACCAGTGCCGAGACAATAGAACCGTTAATCTAGTTCAGTAATTATATAGACCCGCTCCCATCAAAAAGATAATTTATCATATGATACAAATAACGATACGTGTCTTTTGCACGTCAATTCCATTTCAGATCTGTTAAAGTCTTGAATATTGCTAAATATCATACATGTAATTGAATGCTACAAGTGCATACAACGTGGGGTTTTTGCACTAGACCGTGTGTTCATCCGGGACCTGATCCATGGGGACGACCCAATCGCTGTGGTCATCATTGCCGTGAAAAGTCAGCATCTGGCCATTAGAAGCGTTAGAAGCCATTGGTCCCTCGGCGATCGTCTCCGCCGCGCCCGCCTCAGCCTTCGCTTCTGGTGCCCAGTTCTCCAGGAGCTTATTCCTTTCGTTCACCTTGGGAAGCTACCGGGGTGAAAATACGTAATGATTACTGTGTATTTATGCATCCCTGTGTCTGTCGGGCGATCCTAACACCAATGAACTCCTTGTAGACAGCAGCGACAAAATAGCAAATGGAATTTGCGTAGGCAATGCTTGCCTAAATAGAACATGTTTATATGTTAAGTAATAGATGGCCATTTAATATTCCACAAACACATGGCAATTTAGAGATCATTTATCGCAAACAGTTTAGTTGCATAGTTAAGCCTTGCGATCCCAAACGATCCAACTGATATTAATATGAATGTACAATATTTCGGTTTATCTCTCTCTTCAAAATACGTCCTAATTTGAACAATCTATGCTAACAAGAAAGGCATTTGTAAAATTTACCGAAAACAACCGCATTGAACAACCTATTCCATACAGGAGAGTAGGCATACAATAGAAATGCAAACGGAAATCGACGTCGAAAGAAAATGGAAGATGTATGACCCAAAGAGCAATAGACAATTTGAAGCACTTAATCTGCCGCTGTGGTACACGTCTTACCCGGTAAGTCTCCCCGCGTCCATGTTTCAGAATGCATACGATGCCGATGATGATGATGATGACGCAGACCGCGATGAGGATGATAACGATAGTTAAAAGCCCCAAATGCGCCTCCGTTGGAGGTGTCTTTGGTTGCGGGCCTCTGATTCTTCCGGGGTAGAATGTCTCCAGGTCCAGTGCCATCTGCAGTTAAGGACAAGTGAACGAATTGACACCAATACCGCTACATCGTAGAAAAAAAAGTCATGTTTTCTCTTTACAGAACAAGCTCAAAAGACGAGCGCAAAATTAATACGACAATCACATCTCGATTATGAATAACAGTCAGACTTTTCAACCTTTTTCTAAACATGATAGGTAAGTAGGTTGTTGTCATCTCGTTACATTTAACCAAAGTCGCATACAGGTTTGCGCGGATTTGAACACTTACTTTGCTTTCCAGATCTCCAGTGTCGTTCAGGTCTTGCACGGCTTGCATCAGCTTGGACTCATCAACTGCGTCTGTTCAGAAAGCAGGTCACATTTCAACATATATACACTAGACCGATTCTGCGTACTTGCCCTGTTATTCTGAATAAGGTCCAACTGCCGGAGGAAAAATAGTCGGGGCAGTGTTTCTGTGTTTCGTCTTGTTGCTACTTCCAAGTTAAACTGTGCCAAACGAGTTACTAGGTTAACACATCACACCGTGCCTTGCGGGACAAAACATGTGATCAGATGTCATATATAAGAATTTGCTTGTAATTATACGTTTAACATATCATTACCGAGCTTTCAACAACTGCTAATACCTTTGTCCAGCACATTAAAAGAAGACGAAAAGTGGTGCTTTGTCACAAGTGCGTCTATGTGAATAAAGGGTATCATGAACGACTATTCTTACCAATTTCCCCAACGACAAAGGACATCTTTAGGACGTTGTCGGCGACGCTGGGAGTGGGTTGTATGTAGTGCACATCATTCGCCGTGCATACTTCTGCGTTGTCGCCACGGATTTTGCAGATCTTGGATGCGATCAGGTGACGAAAGATAACGTCCAGCTTCTCCAAGTCCTCCTGGTCCTACAGAAATGACGATCGTTGGCAGAGACAGAAACGTAAATTTTCAAAAACTCTCTGCCGGCTTGAAGCTGGTATATAAGTTCACCTGAAAGTTGGTTCTCGCCATGTTGTGCTCTTCAGACATAGGATGCAGATGGGATTGAGAATAGGGACGCTAAACTAATCGGATAATCGTGAGACATTTCTACTATTATGCTGAGTGCCCCATATGAAAAATAGAAAAGGAAAACCACCTTTGACTCGTGGTGAAATAATTAAAAGGGTTCAACCACTAAACGTTTGAGGTCTCTACATTCGCATTGGTGGTAGGGAGGGGGTCAGAGGCAATTGCATTCACACCCGGTCGGCCCTCCTGTAAACCATGTCCTCTAAACCGCTCCAGGTTAATTGTGGATCTCATTTATTGCGGGAAAACGTGATATAGTGTCATCCCGACGTTAGGTTATACACACAAGAGATTGGCACCGAGAACCGGTCAAACATGAACACTGCACGGAGAAACGTTACAGTAAGAACACACTTCACAGAGAAACGTCAAAATACCAACATGCATTGAGAAACGTTAAAAAAACACTATATCGATGCACTTTTATGTAAGAACACTTAAGATTCTTTTTTATTCATTTAATGCAACACATTATCGCTGGGTTGATCTCCAGCTTGAAAACAACTTACTGGCGCCTCGCGCGGGTACTTGAACACAACTGTAACAATGCCGGACTTCTGCTTGGCGGTGAGTTCATCATATGCCAGGTTGGGAAGTTTAATAAGCTGCTCCTGCACGTAATATAGGAAATGAAAAGAAAATGGTGCTAATTTTCGCTTCACAATTTTTTTTATGGTTTTTACTTGTTATGAATATATGTATTTCCTGAAGTATTATTCAGTTAAGAAGCGCTATATCTGGAACGAAAATTCTTGATGAAATATATATTATTGGCTACGAAATTAGAATATATGTCATTTTCTATGTCAATTTATTTATCCCATTACTTTTTACGATGATATTGGAAGCATTGACGTTCGGCAAATAACAAATATAACAAATTTACGAGGGCACCAAAGTATGAAGAACAAAATAAATAGGCAACTTAATGTTGAAATTAATCACATTTATATATACCAATCATATCGTTTTTATCCAATATATCCAACAATGTTTATTTTAGTTATTTTACAATTTACAAACTTTTATCGTCGAGGGCCGTTCTGTACTTAAGTCGGCGGGTTCCGCAGCTGGCTCCGTGGGAGCTGTGGAGGACTCCGTAACTTCTGGAAGGACATTGATATAAAAGGAAGGTGTCCGACAGAACATCACTGGATTACAAGGTCAGACAGGGTCTCAATGGATTACAAGGTCAGAGATGGTCTCACTGGATTACAAGGTCAGGCAGTCTTACTGGAGCACAAGGTCAGACATATTCTCACTGGAGTTCAAGGTCAGAAGGGTCTCACTGGATTACAAGGTCCGGCAGTCTCACTGGAGTACATGGTCAGACAGGGTCAAACTGGAACATAGAACCATACGTGGCACTGGAACAAAGAATCAGATAGGGCACTGGGTTTGGGACTAACGAGGTTTCTGTGCGCTCCAGGTTTGACAACATGCCACTTAAAACTTACTGCTGAAATGGAAAGCAACTATTTCACATCGAAGGCACTTCATTATGTATCACCCATCGTGTATCACAGCACTTTACAAATCTTTGCTATCGGTGTAGGATGTACCTTCTGTAGTGGCAGATGATATCGATGAGGGCCCTGCTGTAGGTAAGTCGTGGCAGTGGTCTGTTCGGCACGCGGGTTTGTCCGCCGGTTCCGTAGCGGGCTCCGTGGTCGCTGTCGAGGACTCCGTAACTTCTGATAGGACATTGATATAGATTCAGATTCAGATTCAGACCTTTTATTTCCAATCTATATCGAATTAATACATTTTACATGTTATATTTTACATATGTCGGAGGAGACCCTCACTAAGGCATAAGCCGCTGGCATGAGGGCCACCCAGGGTAGAGCACATTCAGTATGTGTGTTTCAGGAGGACGCACGGTGCATGATTTACAAGTTCCTACCTAACTGGAACTTACCAAATTATTATATTAACAAATACAAGTGGAAAAGAAGATAAAACATTAAACAATGACAACAAAAAAGAAAAAAGTGCGCATTAAAAAAAAATAATCACGTCTACACCACTCAGTAATACATTTGCTACGTTATCAAAACTAGCGATATACAATCAAGAGATATTCGACCATAGGTCGAGGACGAAAATCCATAAGTACATTTGTAAGCTGTATTAATGGCGACGTTACTAGTCGTCAGGGCCAATTTCGGCTAAAGGGCCTTATAGGGGCAATTTGGGCTAAATGCTGCCTTCGACAGGCAGTGTGGCACTGTAGACGGAGCTTAAATGGATATCCAGTTTGAAGCCAAGAGCGCTTCTCTTGAAGCCCTTTCGTCCCTTTTATTTATTATGTCTTCGTCACTTCACGAACTTCATTTGACGATCACGACTTATTCGCGATGGCTTCTATTTTGTTAAACATACCTACTTACGAAATCATGGGTGAACTCATGAACTTGTGGGTGATGGTAGCTATTGCCAAATTAGCTGAACATCAAGCAGGCCCAAACGTTCGTAAGAGCACGTAAGCTATGACGTTGACGCACACTTAGCCCCCTGGCCATAAGGTGTCTCTGAAGACGACGTGTTTAAGTGAACATGAAATTTTGTTCTCAAGTGGCAATACGCCAAGGTTTACTGCCACAACTTATTCGATCAAAGAGCTAGGCGATAGAAAGAATAGTCCTTCAGCTATGGCTTAAAGAAATGGTCAAACGTTGAATTAGTTCATCATTGCGGAGACACGGAGACCTAGGACAAGAACAAAAAACGGTGCATGCGAAGTGATACAGCAACTTATTTGTTTCTTTTACTAGTTCTCTGCCAATCAATGGTCCCAACCATTTGGCGTAAAGATTACAGCTCTGGCATGTTTTTCTTAATTTTGACGTTGTTTTAAAGATGGTCTTTGATCGAATAAGTTGTGGCAGTAAACCTTGGCGTATTGCCACTTGAGAACAAAATTTCAAGTTCACTTAAACAAGACACCGACATATAAGGACTGCAAAGGTGTCACTTCCAAGCGCTCTAGCGCCATAACTGAGCAACATCCGCCTGATTGAAGCATTAAGTGATCTGTAGATGCTTATTGGCAACTAGTTGGCGAAAAGATTGCAATTTAGCATTTGTATCTGATTTTTGATGATTTTTCTTTCAATGGCAAGAATCTGTATGTTTATCATTAGGCCAATGGCTTCGTTGGCATGGAAACAAAAAATAATACAGAGATCGCCGTATTTTTCTTATAACTTGCTTTAAAGTGATACTACCTCGCTGTGTGGTGAATGAGATAGCTTGAGCTGAAGTAGGTCATATTCACTCAAGTTCATTTTTCCCCATAGGATCCCATGTTAAACGATTTTGACTATATACCGAAAAGTAATATGGCTATGGAACCATGTCGACAGATTATGACTCAGCTTAGTATTATCCATCCACAGTGGCAAGCATTGAGTGATGGCTTGAGTAGGACGCCCGTGGGAGCCTCTGCTAACACCAAAAAGCCGTATCTTTCACCATTGGCCAAATTTCAAAAAAATCCTGTGACGTCACTATTTGATCCAATCGCATGCGGTAAGCACTGAAGCTACCATGTATCCTGTTTAACTAAGGAAAAAATCTCGGTGTCCCTTGATGGAGGCACTTGTGAAATACATCTGTGTGTTTGTGCCAAGATATGTGTTTATCGAGGGTTATACCTAGTAAATTTAATTCATCAACACACACTAACGGTTTGTTTCCTACGACAAGGTGCGGAATTCTACCTTTCTCTGTGGTGTATGGAACACATACTCTATGGTGTTCAAGGTCAGACAGGGTCTCAGTGGATGACAAGGTCAGACCGGGTCTCAGTGGATTAGAAAGTCACACAGGGTCTCACTGGAGTACAAGGTCAGACATGGTCTCTATGGTGTTCAAGGTCAGACAGCGTCTCACTGAAGTACAAGGTCAGACCGGGGCTCAATGGGTTACAAGACCAGGCAGTCTTACTGGAGTACAAGGTCCGACAGGGTCTCACTTGAGTACAAGTCAGACAAGGTCTCACTGAAGTACAAGGTCAGACATAGTCTCACTGGAGCACAAGGTCAGACAGTCTCACTGGAGCACAAGGTCAGACATGGTGCCGCTCCCAGCAGTTCATGCCAAATGGTCCATTCTGCAAACCCGTCGTCTTCTTGAGGCAATTTCACAGTCAGTTTAATTATCATACATTTATAGCATACTTAAGGCGAGTTCAGGTGGCTGGGAAACAGTAGGAAAACAATGTGAGGCGCTGGACCATCGCATGCTGGAATGGAACTGTTCCTTTTTGGTCTAGGAACCAAAATAAGCTTATTACGGCAGATCTGGCATTACGTCATACCTAGAGACCACACACGTCAGTATTTCAAATAGACACAGACATACGAGGTTGCGCACACTGACCTGGAGGTTGTGTGGTGGTCGGCGGTGGGTCAGCCAAATACTCGTAAGGAATGACTTCCGTTGGACCTAATGAAAAAAAAATACAGCTAAATAGTAAGAGCTATTCGATGATGTATACTCAAACCTTATCTATATAATATGTACTGTAAGAATGACTTGAATCTGTGTCAGGCAGAGGGGTCCCTGTATGTACACCTATTTGCCAGCCATTTTCCATTGCAAATGAAAACTAGAAGAAGCAACATGTCGATTTGTTTTTCTCATCTTCTTCATATTTCTCCTTCGAATTTTGGTGAATGTGCCTCTCTCTATCGGAGAGTGAGCGTTGTGAATGTACCTTTAGCTACCCGAGAGTGAGCGTTGTGAATGTACCTTTAGCTACCCGAGAGTGAGCGTTGTGAATGTACCTTTAGCTACCCGGGAGTGAGCGTTGTGAATGTACCTATCTCTACCCGGGAGTGAGCGTTGTGAATGTACCTCTCTCCACCCGAGAGTGTGCGTTGTGAATGTATATTTTTGTACCCGGGAGTGAGCGTTGTGAATGTACCTTTCTCTACCCGAGCGTGTGCGTTGTGAATGTACCTCTCTCTACCGGCGAGTGAGCGTTGCGAATGTACCTCTCTCTTCCCGAGAGGGAGCGTTGTGAATGTACCTCTCTCTACCGGAGAGTAAGCGTTGTGAATGTACCTCTCTCTACCGGAGGGTGAGCGTTGTGAATGTACCTTTCTCTACCCGAGAGTGAGCGTTGTGAGTGCACCTCTCTCTATCCGGGAGTGGGCGTTGTGAGTGCACCTCTCTCTACCCGGGAGTGAGCGTTGTGAGTGCACCTCTCTCTACCCGCGAGTGAGCGTTGTGAGTGCACCTCTCTCAACCCGGGAGTGAGCGTTGTGAGTGCACCTCTCTCTATCCGGAAGTGAGCGTTGTGAATGTACCTCTCTCTATCCGGGAGTGAGCGTTGTGAATGTACCTCTCTCTATCCGGGAGTGGGCGTTGTGAGTGCACCTCTCTCTACCCGCGAGTGAGCGTTGTGAGTGCACCTCTCTCAACCCGAGAGCGAGCGTTGTGAGTGCACCTCTCTCTATCCGGGAGTGAGCGTTGTGAATGTACCTCTCTCTACCCGGGAGTGAGCGTTGTGAGTGCACCTCTCTATCCGGGAGTGAGCGTTGTGAATGTACCTCTCTCTACCCGAGAGTGAGCGTTGTGAGTGCACCTCTCTCTATCCGGGAGCGGGCGTTGTGAGTGCACCTCTCTCTACCCGCGAGTGAGCGTTGTGAGTGCACCTCTCTCAACCGGGGAGTAAGCGCTGTGAGTGCACCTCTCTCAACCCGGGAGTAAGCGTTGTCAATGTACCTCTCTAAACCCGGGAGTAAGCGTTGTGAGTGCACCTCTCTCAACCCGGGAGTGAGCGTTGTGAGTGCACCTCTCTCTATCCGGGAGTGAGCGTTGTGAATGTACCTCTCTCTACCGGGGATTGAGCGTTGTGAGTGCACCTCTCTCTATCCTGGAGTGGGCGTTGTGAGTGCACCTCTCTCTACCCGCGAGTGAGCGTTTTGAGTGCACCTCTCTCAACCCGGGAGTAAGCGTTGTGAGTGAACCTCTCTCTACTTTAGAGTGAGCGTTGTGAATGTACCTATCTCTACCGGAGAGTAAGCGTTGTGAATGTACCTTTCTCTACCCGGGAGTGAGCGTTGTGAATGTACCTTTCTCTACCCGAGAGGGAGCGTTGTGAATGTACCTCTCTCTACCCGAGAATGAGCGTTGTGAATGTATCTCTCTCTACCCGAGAGTGAGCGTTGTGAATGTATCTCTCTCTACCCGAGAGTGAGCGTTGTGAATGTACCTTTCTCTACACGGGAGTGAGCGTTGTGAATGTACCTTTCTCTACCCGAGAGTGAGCGTTGTGAATGTACCTTTCTCTACCCGAGAGTGAGCGTTGTGAATGTACCTCTCTCTACCCGAGAGGGAGCGTTGTGAATGTACCTCTCTCTACCCGAGAGTGAGCGTTGTGAATGTGCCTCTCTCTACCCGAGAGTGAGCGTTGTGAATGTACCTCTCTCAACCCGAGAGTGAGCGTTGTGAATGTACCTTTCTCTACCCGAGAGTGAGCGTTGTGACTGTACCTCTCTCTACCCGAAAGGGAGCGTTGTGAATGTACCTCTCTCTACCCGAGAGGGAGCGTTGTGAATGTACCTCTCTCTACCCGAGAGTGAACGTTGTGAATGTACCTCTCTCAACCCGAGAGTGAGCGTTGTGAATGTACCTCTCTCAACCCGAGAGTGAGCGTTGTGAATGTACCTCTCTCTACCCGAGAGTGAGCGTTGTGAATGTACCTTTCTCTACCCGAGAGGGAGCGTTGTGAATGTACCTCTCTCTACCCGAGAGGGAGTGTTGTGAATGTACCTCTCTCAACCCGGGAGTAAGCGTTGTGAGTGCACCTCTCTCAACCCGGGAGTAAGCGTTGTGAATGTACCTCTCTCTACCGGAGAGTGAGCGTTGTGAATGTACCGCTCTCTACCCGGGAGTAAGCGTTGTGAGTGCACCTCTCTCAACCCGGGAGTAAGCGTTGTGAATGTACCTCTCTCTACCGGAGAGTAAGCGTTGTGAATGTACCTTTCTCTACCCGGGAGGGGGCGTTGTGAATGTACCTCTCTCTACCCGAGAGTGAGCGTTGTGAGTGCACCTCTCTCTACCCGGGAGTGAGCGTTGTGAATGTACCTCTCTCTACCCGAGAGTGAGCGTTGTGAATGTACCTCTCTCTACCCGGGAGGGAGCGTTGTGAATGTACCTCTCTCTACCCGGGAGTAAGCGTTGTGAATGTATCTCTCTCTACCCGAGAGTGAGCGTTGTGAATGTACCTCTCTCTACCCGGGAGTAAGCGTTGTGAATGTATCTCTCTCTCTACCCGAGAGTGAGCGTTGTGAATGTACCTCTCTCTACCCGGGAGTAAGCGTTGTGAATGTATCTCTCTCTACCCGAGAGTGAGCGTTGTGAATGTACCTCTCTCTACCCGAGAGTGAGCGTTGTGAATGTACCTCTCTCTACTTTAGAGTGAGCGTTGTGAATGTACCTTTCTCTACACGGGAGTGAGCGTTGTGAATGTACCTTTCTCTACCCGAGAGTGAGCGTTGTGAATGTACCTTTCTCTACCCGAGAGTGAGCGTTGTGAATGTACCTCTCTCTACCCGAGAGGGAGCGTTGTGAATGTACCTCTCTCTACCCGAGGGTGAGCGTTGTGAATGTGCCTCTCTCTACCCGAGAGTGAGCGTTGTGAATGTACCTCTCTCAACCCGAGAGTGAGCGTTGTGAATGTACCTTTCTCTACCCGAGAGTGAGCGTTGTGACTGTACCTCTCTCTACCCGAGAGGGAGCGTTGTGAATGTACCTCTCTCTACCCGAGAGGGAGCGTTGTGAATGTACCTCTCTCTACCCGAGAGTGAACGTTGTGAATGTACCTCTCTCAACGCGAGAGTGAGCGTTGTGAATGTACCTCTCTCAACCCGAGAGTGAGCGTTGTGAATGTACCTTTCTCTACCCGAGAGTGAGCGTTGTGAATGTACCTTTCTCTACCCGAGAGGGAGCGTTGTGAATGTACCTCTCTCTACCCGAGAGTGAGTGTTGTGAATGTACCTCTCTCAACCCGGGAGTAAGCGTTGTGAGTGCACCTCTCTCAACCCGGGAGTAAGCGTTGTGAATGTACCTCTCTCTACCGGAGAGTGAGCGTTGTGGATGTACCGCTCTCTACCCGGGAGTAAGCGTTGTGAGTGCACCTCTCTCAACCCGGGAGTAAGCGTTGTGAATGTACCTCTCTCTACCGGAGAGTAAGCGTTGTGAATGTACCTTTCTCTACCCGGGAGGGGGCGTTGTGAATGTACCTCTCTCTACCCGAGAGTGAGCGTTGTGAGTGCACCTCTCTCTACCCGGGAGTGAGCGTTGTGAATGTACCTCTCTCTACCCGAGAGTGAGCGTTGTGAATGTACCTCTCTCTACCCGGGAGGGAGCGTTGTGAATGTACCTCTCTCTACCCGGGAGTAAGCGTTGTGAATGTATCTCTCTCTACCCGAGAGTGAGCGTTGTGAATGTACCTCTCTCTACCCGGGAGTAAGCGTTGTGAATGTATCTCTCTCTCTACCCGAGAGTGAGCGTTGTGAATGTACCTCTCTCTACCCGGGAGTAAGCGTTGTGAATGTATCTCTCTCTACCCGAGAGTGAGCGTTGTGAATGTACCTCTCTCTACCCGAGAGTGAGCATTGCGAATGTACCTCTCTCTACCCGGGAGTAAGCATTGTGAATGTACCTCTCTCTACCCGAGAATGAGCGTTGTGAATGTATCTCTCTCTACCCGAGAGTGAGCGTTGTGAATGTATCTCTCTCTACCCGAGAGTGAGCGTGGTGAATGTACCTCTCTCTACCCGAGAGTGAGCGTTGTGAATGTATCTCTCTCTACCCGAGAGTGAGCGTTGTGAATGTACCTCTCTCTACCCGGGAGTAAGCGTTGTGAATGTATCTCTCTCTACCCGAGAGTGAGCGTTGTGAATGTACCTCTCTCTACCCGAGAGTGAGCGTTGTGAATGTACCTCTCTCTACCCGGGAGTAAGCGTTGTGAATGTGCCTCTCTCTACCCGAGAGTGAGCGTTGTGAATGTACCTCTCTCTACCCGGGAGTAAGCGTTGTGAATGTACCTCTCTCTACCGGAGAGTGAGCGTTGTGAATGTACCTCTCTCTACCCGTGAGGGAGCGTTGTGAATGTACCTCTCTCTACCCGGGAGTAAGCGTTGTGAATGTGCCTCTCTCTACCCGAGAGTGAGCGTTGTGAATGTACCTCTCTCTACCCGGGAGTAAGCGTTGTGAATGTATCTCTCTCTACCGGAGAGTGAGCGTTGTGAATGTACCTCTCTCTACCCGTGAGGGAGCGTTGTGAATGTACCTCTCTCTACCGGAGAGTGAGCGTTGTGAATGTACCTCTCTCTACCCGAGAGTGAGCGTTGTGAATGTACCTCTCTCAACCCGGGAGTAAGCGTTGTGAATGTACCTCTCTCTACCCGGGAGTAAGCGTTGTGAATGTACCTTTCTCTGCCCGAGAGGGAGCGTTGTGAATGTACCTCTCTCTACCCGAGAGTGAACGTTGTGAATGTACCTCTCTCAACCCGAGAGTGAGCGTTGTGAATGTACCTCTCTCAACCCGAGAGTGAGCGTTGTGAATGTACCTCTCTCTACCGGAGAGTGAGCGTTGTGAATGTACCTCTCTCTACCCGAGAGTGAGCGTTGTGAATGTACCTCTCTCAACCCGGGAGTAAGCGTTGTGAATGTACCTCTCTCTACCCGGGAGTAAGCGTTGTGAATGTACCTCTCTCTACCCGAGAGGGAGCGTTGTGAATGTACCTCTCTCTACCCGAGAGTGAACGTTGTGAATGTACCTCTCTCAACCCGAGAGTGAGCGTTGTGAATGTACCTCTCTCAACCCGAGAGTGAGCGTTGTGAATGTACCTCTCTCTACCCGAGAGTGAGCGTTGTGAATGTACCTTTCTCTACCCGAGAGGGAGCGTTGTGAATGTACCTCTCTCTACCCGAGAGGGAGTGTTGTGAATGTACCTCTCTCAACCCGGGAGTAAGCGTTGTGAGTGCACCTCTCTCAACCCGGGAGTAAGCGTTGTGAATGTACCTCTCTCTACCGGAGAGTGAGCGTTGTGAATGTACCGCTCTCTACCCGGGAGTAAGCGTTGTGAGTGCACCTCTCTCAACCCGGGAGTAAGCGTTGTGAATGTACCTCTCTCTACCGGAGAGTAAGCGTTGTGAATGTACCTTTCTCTACCCGGGAGGGGGCGTTGTGAATGTACCTCTCTCTACCCGAGAGTGAGCGTTGTGAGTGCACCTCTCTCTACCCGGGAGTGAGCGTTGTGAATGTACCTCTCTCTACCCGAGAGTGAGCGTTGTGAATGTACCTCTCTCTACCCGGGAGGGAGCGTTGTGAATGTACCTCTCTCTACCCGGGAGTAAGCGTTGTGAATGTATCTCTCTCTACCCGAGAGTGAGCGTTGTGAATGTACCTCTCTCTACCCGGGAGTAAGCGTTGTGAATGTATCTCTCTCTCTACCCGAGAGTGAGCGTTGTGAATGTACCTCTCTCTACCCGGGAGTAAGCGTTGTGAATGTATCTCTCTCTACCCGAGAGTGAGCGTTGTGAATGTACCTCTCTCTACCCGAGAGTGAGCGTTGTGAATGTACCTCTCTCTACTTTAGAGTGAGCGTTGTGAATGTACCTTTCTCTACACGGGAGTGAGCGTTGTGAATGTACCTTTCTCTACCCGAGAGTGAGCGTTGTGAATGTACCTTTCTCTACCCGAGAGTGAGCGTTGTGAATGTACCTCTCTCTACCCGAGAGGGAGCGTTGTGAATGTACCTCTCTCTACCCGAGGGTGAGCGTTGTGAATGTGCCTCTCTCTACCCGAGAGTGAGCGTTGTGAATGTACCTCTCTCAACCCGAGAGTGAGCGTTGTGAATGTACCTTTCTCTACCCGAGAGTGAGCGTTGTGACTGTACCTCTCTCTACCCGAGAGGGAGCGTTGTGAATGTACCTCTCTCTACCCGAGAGGGAGCGTTGTGAATGTACCTCTCTCTACCCGAGAGTGAACGTTGTGAATGTACCTCTCTCAACGCGAGAGTGAGCGTTGTGAATGTACCTCTCTCAACCCGAGAGTGAGCGTTGTGAATGTACCTTTCTCTACCCGAGAGTGAGCGTTGTGAATGTACCTTTCTCTACCCGAGAGGGAGCGTTGTGAATGTACCTCTCTCTACCCGAGAGTGAGTGTTGTGAATGTACCTCTCTCAACCCGGGAGTAAGCGTTGTGAGTGCACCTCTCTCAACCCGGGAGTAAGCGTTGTGAATGTACCTCTCTCTACCGGAGAGTGAGCGTTGTGGATGTACCGCTCTCTACCCGGGAGTAAGCGTTGTGAGTGCACCTCTCTCAACCCGGGAGTAAGCGTTGTGAATGTACCTCTCTCTACCGGAGAGTAAGCGTTGTGAATGTACCTTTCTCTACCCGGGAGGGGGCGTTGTGAATGTACCTCTCTCTACCCGAGAGTGAGCGTTGTGAGTGCACCTCTCTCTACCCGGGAGTGAGCGTTGTGAATGTACCTCTCTCTACCCGAGAGTGAGCGTTGTGAATGTACCTCTCTCTACCCGGGAGGGAGCGTTGTGAATGTACCTCTCTCTACCCGGGAGTAAGCGTTGTGAATGTATCTCTCTCTACCCGAGAGTGAGCGTTGTGAATGTACCTCTCTCTACCCGGGAGTAAGCGTTGTGAATGTATCTCTCTCTCTACCCGAGAGTGAGCGTTGTGAATGTACCTCTCTCTACCCGGGAGTAAGCGTTGTGAATGTATCTCTCTCTACCCGAGAGTGAGCGTTGTGAATGTACCTCTCTCTACCCGAGAGTGAGCATTGCGAATGTACCTCTCTCTACCCGGGAGTAAGCATTGTGAATGTACCTCTCTCTACCCGAGAATGAGCGTTGTGAATGTATCTCTCTCTACCCGAGAGTGAGCGTTGTGAATGTATCTCTCTCTACCCGAGAGTGAGCGTGGTGAATGTACCTCTCTCTACCCGAGAGTGAGCGTTGTGAATGTATCTCTCTCTACCCGAGAGTGAGCGTTGTGAATGTACCTCTCTCTACCCGGGAGTAAGCGTTGTGAATGTATCTCTCTCTACCCGAGAGTGAGCGTTGTGAATGTACCTCTCTCTACCCGAGAGTGAGCGTTGTGAATGTACCTCTCTCTACCCGGGAGTAAGCGTTGTGAATGTGCCTCTCTCTACCCGAGAGTGAGCGTTGTGAATGTACCTCTCTCTACCCGGGAGTAAGCGTTGTGAATGTACCTCTCTCTACCGGAGAGTGAGCGTTGTGAATGTACCTCTCTCTACCCGTGAGGGAGCGTTGTGAATGTACCTCTCTCTACCCGGGAGTAAGCGTTGTGAATGTGCCTCTCTCTACCCGAGAGTGAGCGTTGTGAATGTACCTCTCTCTACCCGGGAGTAAGCGTTGTGAATGTATCTCTCTCTACCGGAGAGTGAGCGTTGTGAATGTACCTCTCTCTACCCGTGAGGGAGCGTTGTGAATGTACCTCTCTCTACCGGAGAGTGAGCGTTGTGAATGTACCTCTCTCTACCCGAGAGTGAGCGTTGTGAATGTACCTCTCTCAACCCGGGAGTAAGCGTTGTGAATGTACCTCTCTCTACCCGGGAGTAAGCGTTGTGAATGTACCTTTCTCTGCCCGAGAGGGAGCGTTGTGAATGTATCTCTCTCTACCCGAGAGTGAGCGTTGTGAATGTATCTCTCTCTACCGGGGAGGCAGCGTTGTGAATGTACCTCTCTCTACCCGGGAGTAAGCGTTGTGAATGTACCTTTCTCTGCCCGAGAGGGAGCGTTGTACATGTATCTCTCTCTACCCGAGAGTGAGCGTTGTGAATGTACCTCTCTCAACCCGGGAGTAAGCGTTGTCAATGTACCTCTCTCAACCCGGGAGTAAGCTTTGTGAGTGCACCTCTCTCAACCCGGGAGTGAGCGTTGTGAGTGCACCTCTCTCTATCCTGGAGTGAGCGTTGTGAATGTACCTCTCTCTACCCGGGAGTGAGCGTTGTGAGTGCACCTCTCTCTATCCGGGAGTGGGCGTTGTGAGTGCACCTCTCTCTACCCGCGAGTGAGCGTTGTGAGTGCACCTCTCTCAACCCGGGAGTAAGCGTTGTGAGTGCACCTCTCTCTACTTTAGAGTGAGCGTTGTGAATGTACCTCTCTCTGCCGGAGAGTAAGCGTTGTGAATGTACCTTTCTCTACCCGGGAGTGAGCGTTGTGAATGTACCTTTCTCTACCCGAGAGGGAGCGTTGTGAATGTACCTCTCTCTACCCGGGAGTGAGCGTTGTGAATGTACCTCTCTCTACTTTAGAGTGAGCGTTCTGAATGTACCTTTCTCTACACGGGAGTGAGCGTTCTGAATGTACCTTTTTCTACCCGAGAGTGAGCGTTGTGAATGTACCTTTCTCTACCCGAGAGTGAGCGTTGTGAATGTACCTCTCTCTACCCGAGAGGGAGCGTTGTGAATGTACCTCTCTCTATCCGGAAGTGAGCGTTGTGAATGTGCCTCTCTCTACCCGAGACTGAGCGTTGTGAATGTACCTCTCCCTACCCGAGAGTGAGCGTTGTGAATGTACCTCTCTCAACCCGAGAGTGAGCGTTGTGAATGTACCTCTCTCTACCGGAGAGTGAGCGTTGTGAATGTACCTCTCTCTACCCGTGAGGGAGCGTTGTGAATGTACCTCTCTCTACCCGGGAGTAAGCGTTGTGAATGTGCCTCTCTCTACCCGAGAGTGAGCGTTGTGAATGTACCTCTCTCTACCCGGGAGTAAGCGTTGTGAATGTATCTCTCTCTACCGGAGAGTGAGCGTTGTGAATGTACCTCTCTCTACCCGTGAGGGAGCGTTGTGAATGTACCTCTCTCTACCGGAGAGTGAGCGTTGTGAATGTACCTCTCTCTACCCGAGAGTGAGCGTTGTGAATGTACCTCTCTCAACCCGGGAGTAAGCGTTGTGAATGTACCTCTCTCTACCCGGGAGTAAGCGTTGTGAATGTACCTTTCTCTGCCCGAGAGGGAGCGTTGTGAATGTATCTCTCTCTACCCGAGAGTGAGCGTTGTGAATGTATCTCTCTCTACCGGGGAGGCAGCGTTGTGAATGTACCTCTCTCTACACGGGAGTAAGCGTTGTGAATGTACCTTTCTCTGCCCGAGAGGGAGCGTTGTACATGTATCTCTCTCTACCCGAGAGTGAGCGTTGTGAATGTACCTCTCTCAACCCGGGAGTAAGCGTTGTCAATGAACCTCTCTCAACCCGGGAGTAAGCTTTGTGAGTGCACCTCTCTCAACCCGGGAGTGAGCGTTGTGAGTGCACCTCTCTCTATCCTGGAGTGAGCGTTGTGAATGTACCTCTCTCTACCCGGGAGTGAGCGTTGTGAGTGCACCTCTCTCTATCCGGGAGTGGGCGTTGTGAGTGCACCTCTCTCTACCCGCGAGTGAGCGTTGTGAGTGCACCTCTCTCAACCCGGGAGTAAGCGTTGTGAGTGCACCTCTCTCTACTTTAGAGTAAGCGTTGTGAATGTACCTCTCTCTGCCGGAGAATAAGCGTTGTGAATGTACCTTTCTCTACCCGGGAGTGAGCGTTGTGAATGTACCTTTCTCTACCCGAGAGGGAGCGTTGTGAATGTACCTCTCTCTACCCGGGAGTGAGCGTTGTGAATGTACCTCTCTCTACTTTAGAGTGAGCGTTGTGAATGTACCTTTCTCTACACGGGAGTGAGCGTTGTGAATGTACCTTTTTCTACCCGAGAGTGAGCGTTGTGAATGTACCTTTCTCTACCCGAGAGTGAGCGTTGTGAATGTACCTCTCTCTACCCGAGAGGGAGCGTTGTGAATGTACCTCTCTCTATCCGGAAGTGAGCGTTGTGAATGTGCCTCTCTCTACCCGAGACTGAGCGTTGTGAATGTACCTCTCTCTACCCGAGAGTGAGCGTTGTGAATGTACCTTTCTCTACCCGAGAGGGAGCGTTGTGAATGTACCTCTCTCTACCCGAGAGTGAGTGTTGTGAATGTACCGCTCTCTACCCGGAAGTAAGCGTTGTGAGTGCACCTCTCTCAACCCGGGAGTAAGCGTTGTGAATGTACCTCTCTCTACCGGAGAGTAAGCGTTGTGAATGTACCTTTCTCTACCCGGGAGGGGGCGTTGTGAATGTACCTCTCTCTACCCGAGAGTGAGCGTTGTGAGTGCACCTCTCTCTACCCGGGAGTGAGCGTTGTGAATGTACCTCTCTCTACCCGAGAGTGAGCGTTGTGAATGTATCTCTCTCTACCCGGGAGGGAGCGTTGTCAATGTACCTCTCTCAACCCGGGAGTAAGCGTTGTGAGTGCACCTCTCTCAACCCGGGAGTGAGCGTTGTGAGTGCACGTCTCTCTATCCGGGAGTGAGCGTTGTGAATGTATCTCTCTCTACCCGGGAGTGAGCGTTGTGAGTGCACCTCTCTCTATCCGGGAGTGGGCGTTGTGAGTGCACCTCTCTCAACCCGGGAGTAAGCGTTGTGAGTGCACCTCTCTCTACTTTAGAGTGAGCGTTGTGAATGTACCTCTCTCTACCGGAGAGTAAGCGTTGTGAATGTACCTTTCTCTACCCGGGAGTGAGCGTTGTGAATGTACCTTTCTCTACCCGAGAGGGAGCGTTGTGAATGTACCTCTCTCTACCCGGGAGTGAGCGTTGTGGATGTACCTCTCTCTACTTTAGAGTGAGCGTTGTGAATGTACCTTTCTCTACACGGGAGTGAGCGTTGTGAATGTACCTTTCTCTACCCGAGAGTGAGCGTTGTGAATGTGCCTCTCTCTACCCGAGAGAGAGCGTTGTGAATGTACCTCTCTCTACCCGAGAGTGAGCGTTGTGAATGTGCCTCTCTCTACCCGAGAGTGAGCGTTGTGAATGTACCTCTCTCAACCCGAGAGTGAGCGTTGTGAATGTACCTTTCTCTACCCGAGAGGGAGCGTTGTGAATGTACCTCTCTCAACCCGGGAGTGAGCGTTGTGAGTGCACCTCTCTCAACCCGGGAGTAAGCGTTGTGAATGTACCTCTCTCTACCGGAGAGTGAGCGTTGTGAATGTACGGCTCTCTACCCGGGAGTAAGCGTTGTGAGTGCACCTCTCTCAACCCGGGAGGGGGCGTTGTGAATGTACCTCTCTCTACCCGAGAGTGAGCGTTGTGAGTGCACCTCTCTCTACCCGGGAGTGAGCGTTGTGAATGTACCTCTCTCTACCCGAGAGTGAGCGTTGTGAATGTACCTCTCTCTACCCGGGAGGGAGCGTTGTGCATGTACCTCTCTCTACCCGGGAGTAAGCGTTGTGAATGTATCTCTCTCTACCCGAGAGTGAGCGTTGTGAATGTACCTCTCTCTACCCGGGAGTAAGCGTTGTGAATGTATCTCTCTCTCTACCCGAGAGTGAGCGTTGTGAATGTACCTCTCTCTACCCGGGAGTAAGCGTTGTGAATGTATCTCTCTCTACCCGAGAGTGAGCGTTGTGAATGTACCTCTCTCTACCCGAGAGTGAGCATTGTGAATGTACCTCTCTCTACCCGGGAGTAAGCGTTGTGAATGTACCTCTCTCTACCCGAGAATGAGCGTTGTGAATGTATCTCTCTCTACCCGAGAGTGAGCGTTGTGAATGTATCTCTCTCTACCCGAGAGTGAGCGTGGTGAATGTACCTCTCTCTACCCGAGAGTAAGCGTTGTGAATGTATCTCTCTCTACCCGAGAGTGAGCGTTGTGAATGTACCTCTCTCTACCCGGGAGTAAGCGTTGTGAATGTATCTCTCTCTACCCGAGTATGAGCGTTGTGAATGTACCTCTCTCTACCCGAGAGTGAGCGTTGTGAATGTACCTCTCTCTACCGGAGAGTAAGCGTTGTGAATGTACCTTTCTCTACCCGGGAGTGAGCGTTGTGAATGTACCTTTCTCTACCCGAGAGGGAGCGTTGTGAATGTACCTCTCTCTACCCGGGAGTGAGCGTTGTGAATGTACCTCTCTCTACTTTAGAGTGAGCGTTGTGAATGTACCTTTCTCTACACGGGAGTGAGCGTTGTGAATGTACCTTTCTCTACCCGAGAGTGAGCGTTGTGAATGTACCTCTCTCTACCCGAGAGAGAGCGTTGTGAATGTACCTCTCTCTACCCGAGAGTGAGCGTTGTGAATGTGCCTCTCTCTACCCGAGAGTGAGCGTTGTGAATGTACCTCTCTCAACCCGAGAGTGAGCGTTGTGAATGTACCTTTCTCTACCCGAGAGGGAGCGTTGTGAATGTACCTCTCTCTACCCGAGAGTGATTGTTGTGAATGTACCTCTCTCAACCCGGGAGTGAGCGTTGTGAGTGCACCTCTCTCAACCCGGGAGTAAGCGTTGTGAATGTACCTCTCTCTACCGGAGAGTGAGCGTTGTGAATGTACGGCTCTCTACCCGGGAGTAAGCGTTGTGAGTGCACCTCTCTCAACCCGGGAGGGGGCGTTGTGAATGTACCTCTCTCTACCCGAGAGTGAGCGTTGTGAGTGCACCTCTCTCTACCCGGGAGTGAGCGTTGTGAATGTACCTCTCTCTACCCGAGAGTGAGCGTTGTGAATGTACCTCTCTCTACCCGGGAGGGAGCGTTGTGAATGTATCTCTCTCTACCCGAGTATGAGCGTTGTGAATGTACCTCTCTCTACCCGAGAGTGAGCGTTGTGAATGTACCTCTCTCTACCGGAGAGTAAGCGTTGTGAATGTACCTTTCTCTACCCGGGAGTGAGCGTTGTGAATGTACCTTTCTCTACCCGAGAGGGAGCGTTGTGAATGTACCTCTCTCTACCCGGGAGTGAGCGTTGTGAATGTACCTCTCTCTACTTTAGAGTGAGCGTTGTGAATGTACCTTTCTCTACACGGGAGTGAGCGTTGTGAATGTACCTTTCTCTACCCGAGAGTGAGCGTTGTGAATGTACCTCTCTCTACCCGAGAGAGAGCGTTGTGAATGTACCTCTCTCTACCCGAGAGTGAGCGTTGTGAATGTGCCTCTCTCTACCCGAGAGTGAGCGTTGTGAATGTACCTCTCTCAACCCGAGAGTGAGCGTTGTGAATGTACCTTTCTCTACCCGAGAGGGAGCGTTGTGAATGTACCTCTCTCTACCCGAGAGTGATTGTTGTGAATGTACCTCTCTCAACCCGGGAGTGAGCGTTGTGAGTGCACCTCTCTCAACCCGGGAGTAAGCGTTGTGAATGTACCTCTCTCTACCGGAGAGTGAGCGTTGTGAATGTACGGCTCTCTACCCGGGAGTAAGCGTTGTGAGTGCACCTCTCTCAACCCGGGAGGGGGCGTTGTGAATGTACCTCTCTCTACCCGAGAGTGAGCGTTGTGAGTGCACCTCTCTCTACCCGGGAGTGAGCGTTGTGAATGTACCTCTCTCTACCCGAGAGTGAGCGTTGTGAATGTACCTCTCTCTACCCGGGAGGGAGCGTTGTGCATGTACCTCTCTCTACCCGGGAGTAAGCGTTGTGAATGTATCTCTCTCTACCCGAGAGTGAGCGTTGTGAATGTACCTCTCTCTACCCGGGAGTAAGCGTTGTGAATGTATCTCTCTCTCTACCCGAGAGTGAGCGTTGTGAATGTACCTCTCTCTACCCGGGAGTAAGCGTTGTGAATGTATCTCTCTCTACCCGAGAGTGAGCGTTGTGAATGTACCTCTCTCTACCCGGGAGTGAGCGTTGTGAATGTACCTCTCTCTACTTTAGAGTGAGCGTTGTGAATGTACCTTTCTCTACACGGGAGTGAGCGTTGTGAATGTACCTTTCTCTACCCGAGAGTGAGCGTTGTGAATGTACCTTTCTCTACCCGAGAGTGAGCGTTGTGAATGTACCTCTCTCTACCCGAGAGGGAGCGTTGTGTATGTACCTCTCTCTACCCGAGAGTGAGCGTTGTGAATGTGCCTCTCTCTACCCGAGAGTGAGCGTTGTGAATGTACCTCTCTCAACCCGAGAGTGAGCGTTGTGAATGTACCTTTCTCTACCCGAGAGTGAGCGTTGTGACTGTACCTCTCTCTACCCGAGAGGGAGCGTTGTGAATGTACCTCTCTCTACCCGAGAGGGAGCGTTGTGAATGTACCTCTCTCTACCCGAGAGTGAACGTTGTGAATGTACCTCTCTCAACCCGAGAGTGAGCGTTGTGAATGTACCTCTCTCAACCCGAGAGTGAGCGTTGTGAATGTACCTCTCTCTACCCGAGAGTGAGCGATGTGAATGTACCTTCCTCTACCCGAGAGGGAGCGTTGTGAATGTACCTCTCTCTACCCGAGAGTGAGTGTTGTGAATGTACCTCTCTCAACCCGGGAGTAAGCGTTGTGAGTGCACCTCTCTCAACCCGGAAGTAAGCGTTGTGAATGTACCTCTCTCTACCCGAGAGTAAGCGTTGTAAATGTACCTTTCTCTACCCGGGAGGGGGCGTTGTGAATGTACCTCTCTCTACCCGAGAGTGAGCGTTGTGAGTGCACCTCTCTCTACCCGGGAGTGAGCGTTGTGAATGTACCTCTCTCTACCCGAGAGTGAGCGTTGTGAATGTACCTCTCTCTACCCGGGAGGGAGCGTTGTGAATGTACCTCTCTCTACCCGGGAGTAAGCGTTGTGAATGTATCTCTCTCTACCCGAGAGTGAGCGTTGTGAATGTACCTCTCTCTACCCGGGAGTAAGCGTTGTGAATGTATCTCTCTCTCTACCCGAGAGTGAGCGTTGTGAATGTACCTCTCTCTACCCGGGAGTAAGCGTTGTGAATGTATCTCTCTCTACCCGAGAGTGAGCGTTGTGAATGTACCTCTCTCTACCCGAGAGTGAGCATTGTGAATGTACCTCTCTCTACCCGGGAGTAAGCGTTGTGAATGTACCTCTCTCTACCCGAGAATGAGCTTTGTGAATGTATCTCTCTCTACCCGAGAGTGAGCGTTGTGAATGTATCTCTCTCTACCCGAGAGTGAGCGTGGTGAATGTACCTCTCTCTACCCGAGAGTGAGCGTTGTGAATGTACCTCTCTCTACCCGGGAGTAAGCGTTGTGAATGTATCTCTCTCTACCCGAGAGTGAGCGTTGTGAATGTACCTCTCTCTACCCGAGAGTGAGCGTTGTGAATGTACCTCTCTCTACCCGGGAGTAAGCGTTGTGAATGTGCCTCTCTCTACCCGAGAGTGAGCGTTGTGAATGTACCTCTCTCTACCCGGGAGTAAGCGTTGTGAATGTATCTCTCTCTACCCGAGAGTGAGCGTTGTGAATGTACCTCTCTCTACCCGTGAGGGAGCGTTGTGAATGTACCTCTCTCTACCCGGGAGTGAGCGTTGTGAATGTGCCTCTCTCTACCCGAGAGTGAGCGTTGTGAATGTACCTCTCTCTACCCGGGAGTAAGCGTTGTGAATGTATCTCTCTCTACCGGAGAGTGAGCGTTGTGAATGTACCTCTCTCTACCCGTGAGGGAGCGTTGTGAATGTACCTCTCTCTACCCGAGAGTGAGCGTTGTGAATGTACCTCTCTCTACCCGAGAGTGAGCGTTGTGAATGTACCTCTCTCAACCCGGGAGTAAGCGTTGTGAATGTACCTCTCTCTACCCGGGAGTAAGCGTTGTGAATGTACTTTTCTCTGCCCGAGAGGGAGCGTTGTGAATGTATCTCTCTCTACCCGAGAGTGAGCGTTATGAATGTACCTCTCTCTACCCGGGAGTGAGCGCTGTGAATGTATCTCTCTCTACCGGGGAGGCAGCGTTGTGAATGTACCTCTCTCTACCCGGGAGTAAGCGTTGTGAATGTACCTTTCTCTGCCCGAGAGGGAGCGTTGTAAATGTATCTCTCTCTACCCGAGAGTGAGCGTTGTGAATGTACCTCTCTCAACCCGGGAGTAAGCGTTGTCAATGTACCTCTCTCAACCCGGGAGTAAGCTTTGTGAGTGCACCTCTCTCAACCCGGGAGTGAGCGTTGTGAGTGCACCTCTCTCTATCCTGGAGTGAGCGTTGTGAATGTACCTCTCTCTACCCGGGAGTGAGCGTTGTGAGTGCACCTCTCTCTATCCGGGAGTGGGCGTTGTGAGTGCACCTCTCTCTACCCGCGAGTGAGCGTTGTGAGTGCACCTCTCTCAACCCGGGAGTAAGCGTTGTGAGTGCACCTCTCTCTACTTTAGAGTGAGCGTTGTGAATGTACCTCTCTCTACCGGAGAGTAAGCGTTGTGAATGTACCTTTCTCTACCCGGGAGTGAGCGTTGTGAATGTACCTTTCTCTACCCGAGAAGGAGCGTTGTGAATGTACCTCTCTCTACCCGGGAGTGAGCGTTGTGAATGTACCTCTCTCTACTTTAGAGTGAGCGTTGTGAATGTACCTTTCTCTACACGGGAGTGAGCGTTGTGAATGTACCTTTTTCTACCCGAGAGTGAGCGTTGTGAATGTACCTTTCTCTACCCGAGAGTGAGCGTTGTGAATGTACCTCTCTCTACCCGAGAGGGAGCGTTGTGAATGTACCTCTTTCTACCCAAGAGTGAGCGTTGTGAATGTGCCTCTCTCTACCCGAGAGTGAGCGTTGTAAATGTACCTCTCTCTACCCGAGAGTAAGCGTTGTGAAGGTACCTCTCTCTACCGGAGAGGGAGCGTTGTGAATGTACCTCTCTCTACCCGGGAGTAAGCGTTGTGAATGTACCTTTCTCTGCCCGAGAGGGAGCGTTGTGAATCTCGAGATAAATAAGAGATAGAATAACATTGATTTCATTCAGGTGAATGCCTCAAAGGCAGTTCTTGCCATATAATGCTATTATCAGGATGTATTCTATCAGCATAAGGCAGATACTCACGCTTAACGCAGACGGCGGCGGGGCAGGTTCTGTTGTCGAGTGGCGTCATCTTGTAGACGAAGAAGCCCTCACATCTGTGGACCGTCACTGGCGTGCGCACGCCACAGCAGTCGCTCACCTTCCTACCCACCAGGATGGCCGTGCACACGTGGGCTTCGACACTCTGACTGAGGGCGACGGGCATCGCCTGTCCGTCCGGCAGCTGCAGGTGGAATGTGGCCACCGTGCCGCAAGTCTCATGCTGCAAAGTTAGAAGGTCAGAGATAGGAGGTCTAAGGGGTTGTAGAAATAGGAAGTCTAAGGTTGTAGAGATAGAAAGATTGAATGGGTGTAGATAGGAAGTCCGAGTGGGTGTAGATAGGAAGTCTGAGTGCGTGTAGATAGAAAGTCTGATGGGGTATGGACGAGAAGTCTAAGGTTGTAGAGATAGGAAGTCTAAGGTTGTAGAGATAGAAAGTCTAAGGTTGTAGAGATAGGAGGTTCAAAGATTTAGCGATAGAACGTTCAAGGTTGTAGAGAAAGGAGGTCTAACATTGTAAAGATACGAGGTATAAGTTTTTAGAGATAGGTCTAATGTTGTAGAGATAGACAGTCTAAAGTTGTAAAGATAGGAAGTCTAATGTTGTAGTGATAGGAGGTTTAAGGATGTAGGGATAGGAGGTCCAATATTGTAGATATAGGCGGTCAAAAGTTGTAGAGATAGGTATAAGGTTGTAGAGATAGGTCTAAGGTTGTAGATACAGGAGGTCTAAGGTTGTAGATATAGGACGTCTAAGGTTGTAGATATAGGACGTCTAAGATTTTTTTGAGATAGGTGGTCTAAAGATGTCGAGATAGGTCTAATGTTGTAGAGATAGACAGTATCAGGTTGTAGAGATAGGAGGTCTAATGTCGTAGAAATATGAGGCTTAAGGTTGTAGAGATAGGAGGTACAAGGTTGTAAGATATGAGGTCTAAGATTGTAAGATAGGAGGTCTAAGGTTGTAGATAGGAAATGTAAGGTTGTAAGATAGGAGGTTTAAGGTTGTAAGATAGGAGGTCTAAGGTTGTAGAGATAGGAGGCCTAAGGTTGTAGAGACAGGAAGTCTAAGGTTGTAGAGATAGGAGGTCGCAGTTTGTAAGATAGGAGATCTAAGGTTGTAGAGATATAAGGTCTAAGCTTGTAAAGATAGGAGGTCTAAGGTTGTAGATATGGGAGGTCTAATGTTGTAGAGATAGGAGTTTTAAGGTTGTCAGATAGGAGGTCTAAGGTTGTAAGATGGGAGTTCTAAGGTTGTAGAGATATGAGGTCTAAGGTTGTAGATACAAGAGGTCTAAGGTTGTAGATATAGGAGGTATAATGTTGTAAAAATACAAGGTCTATGGTTGTAAGATAGGAGGTATAAGTGTGTAGAGTTCGGAGGTCTAAGGTTGTAGAGATAAGAGGTCTTAGGTTGTAGAGATGAAGTCTCCTGCTGCATTGGATAGAACACCGGAGGCCGACACTCCAGACTGCAGAGATGGGAAGTACCATGAGTGGCAGACTATACAATTTTAGATGCTGTATAGATCGGATTCTACGGAGCAATGCTAAAGCCCAATAATAAAGGCAAACAAGGATAACAAGAAAATTGTCAAGGTCAAATGATCAGGACCATTGAACTTGGACGTTACACCTGAGCGTTACCACCCACATGTACCTACATGTGCAGTGGACTCACCTTGATGCACGTCTCAGGAATCTCGGCCTTGACCCCGTCTAGGTCAAAGACGACCCAGCCGGACAGAGAGTTGTCACACAGCTGTTGGGATTCCTCGGAAGGCAGGGCGCTCGTGAAGTGACGCGCACGCGCATCGATGACGGCGTGGGTAACGCAGGGATCGACGGGAACGGTTGTGACAACGGTGTCTGGAAGCGGTGGGAAACACAAATATGGGCATAATTCTGTCATGAAATTAACATCACCCATCATCGGTAACATATTGTATGGAAGCCCAAATCTATCACTAAACGAAAACCAAGCTATATTTATAAAAAGGGCATGACTACATTGCCACGTCCGGCCGCTTTAGGAGATGACATTGTACGCCTGCAATCTGGTCGGATGTCATTAATATGTATGTTTATGTTTAATTAATGTTCTGCTTGTTACTTGTGCATCACATGCAAGCAACAGGGATTTGTATAGGCATTGCCTGTTTCCTAATTGCAAAATAAAATATGTTTAACCCAAATATGGGCATAAAATACCAGTATCAAAATTTGATAGCCTGATAATCGAGAGGTCAAAAACATCTGAGGACAAGTAAATCAATGCCTCCGTTCTAAGCAAACATTTGTCGTAGGCTAGCCGAGTTATACGATGGTTCTCGCACTGCTTATTATGCACAAATCGAAAGAAAATAGCGTTTTCTGACTGCGACTCTAGTGCTGATCAAGATTCTGACTGTGAACTCAATCTTCAAGGTCATACAAGGTCGTGAAATTAATCCCTAGGATGATTCTGACCAAGACCTTAATCTCTCTTTGAGTCTTTGAAGTTATCCTGGCCAATACCGCGAACTGTTTCCGCAAGCCCCAGCCGACCTATAAGGGGGGTGGGGGCAAAGGTGGTTCATGTTCCCAGATCACGAAGAATAAATGTCTTTATTCCCAGATCACGATGAACTAAAAGAAGACGGTTTCCTGCTTTACGTTTATTTAATACAGAAATTCCCATTTCAAAATTCTTGATCACGGCGGTCGGCTAATACCCCATTCCCAGTTCACGAAGAATTATTTTCCGCATTCCCAGTTCACAGTGAATTGAAAAGCCCATTCCCGAGGAACGGAAATACCCCTTGCCCCCCCCCCCCCCACCCCCTATAGGGTATTGACTAGAACGTCGGTTCTGTGGGCGGCGTCGGGGGACAGAATAAGGGTCAAAGACCACGAACGACAACGTGGTATTAAGTTAAAGGGGACTCACCTATCACCGCAGTCTGCGTCACGGTCACAACATCTTCAGCCGTGGTGGTATCCACCGCTACAGTCACTATCTCCGGTCGAGTGGTCTCTGTTGTGACTACAATAATAGACATTAAAATACATGTCTATTCCATGAAATGAACATGTAGGCCGTTCGATCTGAATTTGGGCTTACACTGATGTCATATTATGATTATAATAATAAATACCCTTAGCTGTGATGACTCGGTACCTTGGCGGTGAATTAACATAATAGGACAGCACATTCTCAGCTGTACCATGTAATAGGCACTTCTGTACAACTATTTTAACCTTTGCATGTATCTCGCGAAAATTAAACCTGTTATGGTAGAGACAAGTTTCGGAGAGTAACCCCCTGCTCGCTGCGAAGAAAGACGAGGGTTTCATTATTATATTATTATTATTAAATTATTATTATAATATTTTTATTGTTATTATTATTGTTATTATACATAATTGCATGGAAACCAATGACATTGTTATCCAAATGAAGTCTTGATTTGGAGTTAATTATTATTATTATTATATTATTGTTATTATTATTATTATTATTATTATAAATAATTGCATGAAAACCAATGATATTGTTATCCAAATGAAGTCTTGATTTGGAGTGTGTGATGTACCCTCAGCGGCTGCGGCGCCTGTTGTGGCGAGAGGCTCTGCCACTGTTATGGGATCGAGTTCGCTGCAATCGTCTCTTCTACATGGTTCCGGCGTTGCCGTTTCTGAAATGACATCACCCACAACACACTCCGTATAGGCCTCACCATTGCTCCCACGGGAGTTATATGTCCCCATGGAGCTTCCGTACTTAAATCACAGCTGCCAACACTTCGCAGCAATCGTACTTAAGTACGGCTACCAGTAAATTCAACACCCCGATCTTGGTGCTGCGGGGCAGCGAGCATGCGACATGCGACTCGAGAGCAGTGATGAGCACAGATAACAAGGTGTATGCGGTCAGGTGAATGTTACGACTGTACTCTGCATGGAAAATACGCGAACAATAGGAATAGGATATGCTTCAAACGCAAATTCGCGCCCCTCAATCGTCCCATTGCGAGTCCCAACAGAACCTACCAGGAGCTACCCAATCCTCCCACCAATAGAACCTACCTGATGCTACCCAATCCTCCCACCAATAGAACCTACCTGATGTGACCCAATTCTCCCACCAATAGAACCTACACAGGAGCTACCCAATCCTCCGACCAATAGAACCTACCTGGTGCCACCCAATCCTCCAACCAATAGAACCTACCTGATGTGACCCAATTCTCCCACCAATAGAACCTACACAGGAGCTACCCAATCCTCCGACCAATAGAACCTACCTGGTGCCACCCAATCCTCCAACCAATAGAACCTACCTGAAGCTGCCTAATTCCCCCACCAATAGAACCTACCTGATGCGACCCAATCCTCCCACCAATAGAACCTACCTGGTGCCACCCAATCCTCCCACCAATAGAACCTACCTGGTGCCACCCAATCCTCCCATCAATAAAACCTACCTGGCGCCATCCAATCCTCCCACCAATACAACCTACCTGGTGCCACCCATTCATCCCACCAATAGAGCTTACCTGGTGCCAACCAATCCTCCCACCAACCTACCTGACGCTGCCTAATTCTCCCACAACTAGAAGGTACCTGGGGTTACCCGGTCCTCTCACCAATAGACCCTACCTGACGCTACCCAATCCGTCAATCAATTGATACTACCTGGTGCCACCCAATCATCCCACCAATAAAACCTACCTGGTGCCACCCAATCATCCCACCAATAGAACCTACCTGGTGCCACCCAATCATCCCACCAGTAAAACCTACCTGGTGCGCTCGCTGCCGCTGAGGTTAATACCTCCACCTCAAACCCGTAGGTGTGTTCCTCTGTGATAACAACCGGGTTATCCGTAGCAACGGCTGCCGGAGAGCCCGCTGTGGCCACTACCGTCGGGATACCCTCTGTTGTAGCCCTCAGAGGTAGCGGAGGGACATCCGTCTGGCTGACCGTAGCTACCACTATGGACGCCTCTGTTGTCTCTGCAGCTAGACACGTGGATAAATCAGACACAGACATATAAAAACTGGTTACAGTCATCAGACACAGAGATATAAGGACTGGTTACCGTCATCAAACATAGACATATAAGGACTGGTTACAGTCATCAGACATAGACATATAAGGACTGGTTATAGTCATCAGACACAGACATATAAGGACTGTTTACAGTCATAAGACACAGAAATATAAAAAACTGGTTACAGTCATAAGACACAGACATATAAGGACTGGTTACAGTCATAAGACTGAGTTAGAAGGATTGATGGTAAGTTATCAGACATAGACCTAGAACGACTTACGGGAAGTCAGAATATATCTGGTATTATCTGGTGACAAAGATAGTGTTTTGTAGCTAATATTACTGGTATGGGGACAGGATAATACTTTCTGTTGCATAATCAAACATTATTTAATGTACAGTATTCTTCACCAAAATAGAAATTTAAGAAAAAACAGCATTATCAGGTAATGATGATTAAATTGCATAAAAGACAATGTCAATTTGCATTAAAAAAAACAAAAAACATGACATCGCCATTGAAGAGAAGCAGAGAGTTCGCCACACTGTCTCTACACGACGCTTGTCGCTGCCATCGAGGGTCTCTATGAATTGCTTTAACACTTGAACGATTACGCGGCTAGCAACGTACAGCATAACACCAAATAAACTCTCGCACATTGCATGAGATCAAATACACTCGCCCACATTGCATGACACCAAATAAACTCGCGCACATTGCATGACATCAAATGCACTCGCGCACATTGCATGACACCAAATACACTCGTGCACATTGACACCAAATACACTCGTGCACATTGACACCAAATACACTCGTGCACATTGACACCAAATACACTCGTGCACATTGACACCAAATACACTCGCGCACATTGGATGACACCAAATAAACTCGCGCACATTGCATGACATCAAATGCACTCGCGCACATTGCATGACACCAAATACACTCATGCACATTGACACCAAATACACTCGTGCACATTGTAGGACACCAAATACACTCGTGCACATTGTAGGACACCAAATACACTCGTGCACATTGTAGGACACCAAATACACTCGTGCACATTGTAGGACACCAAATACACTCGTGCACATTGTGGGACACCAAATACACTCGTGCACATTGTAGGATACCAAATACACTCGTGCACATTGTAGGACACCAAGTAAACTCGGCCCATAATCCTCCCACCGGTTGTTCCCTTAGAACCTACCTGGCGCTCACCGATCCTTTCAGCCGGAGTCCCACCAGAACCTACCTGGCGCTCCCCAATCCTCCCACCGGGAGTCCCACCAGAACCTACCCCGCGCTCCCCAATCCTCCCACCGGGAGTCCCACCAAAACCTACCTGGCGCTCCCCAATCCTCCCACCGGGAGTCCCACCAGAGCCTACCTGGAGCTCCCCAATCCTCCCACCGGGAGTCCCACCAGAACCTACCTCGCGCTCCCCAATCCTCCCACCGGGAGTCCCACCAAAACCTACCTGGCACTCCCCAATCCTCCCACCGGGAGTACCACCAGAACCTACCTGGCGCTCCCCAATCCTCCCACCGGGAGTCCCACCAAAACCTACCTGGCGCTCCCCAATCCTCCCACCGGGAGTCCCACCAGAACCTACCTGGCGCTCCCCAATCCTCCCACCGGGAGTCCCACCAGAACCTACCTGGCGCTACCCAATCCTCCTACCGGGAGTCCCACCAGAACCTACCTGGCGCTCCCCAATCCTCCCACCGGGAGTCCCACCAGAACCTACCTGGCGCTACCCAATCCTCCCACCGGGAGTTCCACCAGAACCTACCTCGCGCTCCCCAATCCTCCCACCGGGAGTCCCACCAGAACCTACCTGGCACTCTCCAATCCTCCCACCGGGAGTATCACCAGAACCTACCTGGCGCTCCCCAATCCTCCCACCGGGAGTCCCACCAAAACCTACCTGGCGCTCCCCAATCCTCCCACCGGGAGTCCCACCAGAACCTACCTGGCGCTCCCCAATCCTCCCACCGGGAGTCCCACCAGAACCTACATGGCGCTCCCCAATCCTTCCACCGGGAGTACCACCAGAACCTACCTGGCGCTCCCCAATCCTCCCACCGGGAGTCCCACCAGAACCTACCTGGCGCTCCCCAATCCGCCCACCGGGAGTACCACCAGAACCTACCTGGCGCTCCCCAATCCTCCCACCGGGAGTCCCACAAGAACCTACCTGGTGATTCTCAATCCTCCCACTGGGAGTCCCACCAGAACCTACCTGGCGCCACCCAATCCTCCCACCGGCAGTTCCACCAGAACTTACTGGGCTCTCCCCAATCCTCCCACCGGAAGTACCACCAGAACCTACCTGGCGCTCCACAATCCTCCCACCGGGAGTCCCACCAAAACCCACCTGGCGCTCCCCAATCCTCCCACCGGGAGTCCCACCAAAACCTACCTGGCGCTCCCCAATCCTTCCACCGGGGGTCCCACCAGAACCTACCTGGCGCTCCCCAATCCTCCCACCGGGAGCACCACCAGAACCTACCTGGCGCTCCCCAATCCTCCCACCGGGAGTCCCACAAGAACTTACCTGGCGATTCTCAATCCTCCCACTGGGAGTCCCACCAGAACCTACCTGGCGCTACCCAATCCTCCCACCGGCAGTTCCACCAGAACTTACTTGGCTCTCCCCAATCCTCCCACCGGGAGCACCACCAGAACCTACCTGGCGCTCCCCAATCCTCCCACCGGGAGTCCCACCAGAACCTACCTGGCGCTCCCCAATCCTCCCACTCCCACCGGGAGTCCCACCAAAACCTACCTGGCGCTCCCCAATCCTCCCACCGGGAGTCCCACCAGAGCCTACCTGGAGCTCCCCAATCCTCCCACTGGGAGTCCCACCAGAACCTACCTGGCGCTACCCAATCCTCCCACCGGCAGTTCCACCAGAACTTACTTGGCTCTCCCCAATCCTCCCACCGGGAGTCCCACCAAAACCTACCTGGCGCTCCCCAATCCTCCCACCGGGAGTCCCACCAGAACCTACCTGGCGCTACCCAATCCTCCCACCGGGGGTCCCACCAGAACCTACCTGGCGCTCCCCAATCCTCCCACCGGGAGTACCACCAGAACCTACCTGGCGCTCCCCAATCCTCCCACCGGGAGTCCCACAAGAACTTACCTGGCGATTCTCAATCCTCCCACTGGGAGTCCCACCAGAACCTACCTGGCGCTACCCAATCCTCCCACCGGCAGTTCCACCAGAACTTACTTGGCTCTCCCCAATCCTCCCACCGGGAGTACCACCAGAACCTACCTGGCGCTCCCCAATCCTCCCACCGGGAGTCCCACCAGAACCTACCTGGCGCTCCCCAATCCTCCCACTCCCACTGGGAGTCCCACCAGAACCTACCTGGGGCTCCCCAATCCTCCCACCGGGAGTCCCACCAGAACCTACCTGGCGCTCCCCAATCCTCCCACCGGGAGTCCCACCAGAACTTACCTGGCGCTCCCCAATCCTCCCACCGGGAGTCCCACCAGAACCTACCTGGCGCTCCCCAATCCTCCTACCGGGAGTCCCACCAGAACCTACCTGGCGCTCCCCAATCCTCCCACCGGGAGTCCCACCAGAACCTACCTGGCGCTCCCCAATCCTCCCACCGGGAGTACCACCAGAACCTACCTGGCGCTCCCCAATCCTCCCACCGGGAGTCCCACCAGAACCTACCTAGCGCTCCCCAATCCTCCCACCGGGAGTCCCACCAGAACTTACCTGGCGCTCCCCAATCCTCCCACCGGGAGTCCCACCAGAACCTACCTGGCGCTCCCCAATCCTCCCACCGGGAGTCCCACCAGAACCTACCTGGCGCTCCCCAATCCTCCCACCGGGAGTACCACCAGAACCTACCCCGCGCTCCCCAATCCTCCCACCGGGAGTACCACCAGAACCTACCTGGCGTTTCTCAATCCTCCCACTGGGAGTCCCACCAGAACCTACCTGGCGCTACCCAATCCTCCCACTGGGAGTACCACCAGAACCTAACTGGCGCTCCCCAATCCTCCCACCGGCAGTTCCACCAGAACCTACTTGGCGCTCTTCAATCCTCCCACCGGGAGTCCCACCAGAACCTACATGGCTCTCCCCAATCCTTCCACGAGAGTCCCACCAAAACCTACCTGGCGCTCTCCAATCCTCCCACCGGGAGTACCACCAGAACCTACTTGGCTCTCCCCAATCCTCCCACCGGCAGTTCCACCAGAACCTACATGGCGCTCCACAATCCTCCCAACGGGAGTCCCACCAGAACCTACCTGGCGCTCCCCAATCCTCCCACCGGGAGTCCCACCAGAACCTACCTGGCGCTCCCCAATCCTCCCACCGGGAGTCCCACCAGAACCTACCTGGCGCTCCCCAATCCTCCCACCGGGAGTCCCACCAAAACCTACCTGGCGCTCCCCAATCCTCCCACCGGGAGTCCCATCAAAACCTACCTGGCGCTCCCCAATCCTCCCACCGGGAGTACCACCAGAACCTACCTGGCGCTCCCCAATCCTCCCACCGGGAGTACCACCAGAACCTACCTGGCGCTCCCCAATCCTCCCACCGGGAGTCCCACCAGAACCTACCTGGCGCTCCACAATCCTCCTACCGGGAGTCCCACCAGAACCTACCTGGCGCTCCACAATCCTCCCACCGGGAGTCCCACCAAAACCTACCTGGCGCTCCCCAATCCTCCCACCGGGAGTCCCATCAAAACCTACCTGGCGCTCCTTAATCCTCCCACCGGGAGTACCACCAGAACCTACCTGGCGCTCCCCAATCCTCCCACTGGGAGTACCACCAGAACCTAACTGGCGCTCCCCAATCCTCCCACCGGCAGTTCCACCAGAACCTACTTGGCGCTCTTCAATCCTCCCACCGGGAGTCCCACCAGAACCTACATGGCTCTCCCCAATCCTTCCACGAGAGTCCCACCAAAACCCACCTGGCGCTCTCCAATCCTCCCACCGGGAGTACCACCAGAACCTACTTGGCTCTCCCCAATCCTCCCACCGGCAGTTCCACCAGAACCTACATGGCGCTCCACAATCCTCCCAACGGGAGTCCCACCAGAACCTACCTGGCGCTCCCCAATCCTCCCACCGGGAGTCCCACCAGAACCTACCTGGCGCTCCCCAATCCTCCCACCGGGAGTCCCACCAGAACCTACCTGGCGCTCCCCAATCCTCCCACCGGGAGTCCCACCAAAACCTACCTGGCGCTCCCCAATCCTCCCACCGGGAGTCCCATCAAAACCTACCTGGCGCTCCCCAATCCTCCCACCGGGAGTACCACCAGAACCTACCTGGCGCTCCCCAATCCTCCCACCGGGAGTACCACCAGAACCTACCTGGCGCTCCCCAATCCTCCCACCGGGAGTCCCACCAGAACCTACCTGGCGCTCCACAATCCTCCTACCGGGAGTCCCACCAGAACCTACCTGGCGCTCCACAATCCTCCCACCGGGAGTCCCACCAAAACCTACCTGGCGCTCCCCAATCCTCCCACCGGGAGTCCCATCAAAACCTACCTGGCGCTCCCCAATCCTCCCACCGGGAGTACCACCAGAACCTACCTGGCGCTCCCCAATCCTCCCACCGGGAGTGCCACCAGAACCTACCTGGCGCTCCCCAATCCTCCCACCGGGAGTCCCACCAGAACCTACCTGGCGCTCCCCAATCCTCCCACCGGGAGTACCACCAGAACCTACCTGGCGCTCCCCAATCCTCCCACCGGGAGTCCCACCAGAACCTACCTGGCGCTCCACAATCCTCCTACCGGGAGTCCCACCAGAACCTACCTGGCGCTCCACAATCCTCCCACCGGGAGTCCCACCAAAACCTACCTGGCGCTCCCCAATCCTCCCACCGGGAGTCCCATCAAAACCTACCTGGCGCTCCCCAATCCTCCCACCGGGAGTACCACCAGAACCTACCTGGCGCTCCCCAATCCTCCCACCGGGAGTACCACCAGAACCTACCTGGCGTTCCCCAATCCTCCCACCGGGAGTCCCACCAGAACCTACCTGGCGCTCCCCAATCCTCCCACCGGGAGTCCCACCAGAACCTACCTGGCGCTCCCCAATCCTCCCACCGGGAGTCTCACCAGAACCTACCTGGCGTTCCCCAATCCTCCCACCGGGAGTCCCACCAGAACCTACCTGGCGCTCCACAATCCTCCTACCGGGAGTCCCACCAGAACCTACCTGGCGCTCCACAATCCTCCCACCGGGAGTCCCACCAAAACCTACCTGGCGCTCCCCAATCCTCCCACCGGGAGTCCCATCAAAACCTACCTGGCGCTCCCCAATCCTCCCACCGGGAGTACCACCAGAACCTACCTGGCGCTCCCCAATCCTCCCACCGGGAGTACCACCAGAACCTACCTGGCGCTCCCCAATCCTCCCACCGGGAGTCCCACCAGAACCTACCTGGCGCTCCCCAATCCTCCCACCGGGAGTACCACCAGAACCTACCTGGCGCTCCCCAATCCTCCCACCGGGAGTCCCACCAGAACCTACATGGCGCTCCCCAGTCCTACCACCGAGAGTCCCACCAGAACCTACCTGGCGCTCCCCAATCCTGCCACCGGGAGTTCCACCAGAACCTACATGGCGCTTCCCAATCCTCCCACCGGGAGTACCACCAAAACCTACCTGGCGCTCCCAAATCCTCCCACCGGGGGTCCCACCAGAACCTACCTGGCGCTTCCCAATCCTCCCACCGGGAGTACCACCAGACCCTACCTGGCGCTCCCCAATCCTCCCACCGGGAGTCCCACCAAAATCTACCTGGCGTTCCCCAATCCTCCTACCGGGAGTCCCACCAGAACCTACCTGGCGCTCCCCAATCCTCCCACCGGGGGTCCCACCAGAACCTACCTGGCGCTCCCCAATCCTCCCACCGGGAGTCCCACCAAAATCTACCTAGCGTTCCCCAATCCTCCCACCGGGTGTCCCACCAGAACCTACCTGGCGTTCCCCAATCCTCCCAGCCGGTCACCGAGATCTCGTCGAGCTCTGTGGCCGCAATCAGTCCGCTTGTCGTGGCGCCTTCCGTAACAAATGCCGCCGGCGTGCCGGGATCTTCTTCCGGGGCGTTTCCCAGTACATCCCCAGTGTCTGGGAGGATCCTAGCCACCACAGGGCTGGGCGATGTCCGTGTAGGCCTGACGGTGGTTGTCAAAACTGGGGAAGTGACGAGATTATAGGAATATAGCTCTTTCCGCGAGATCTACTTCAGCCGCACGGCTGGTGCGTCCTGGTAGAGCTGGGGAGGTAACAATAAACATCGGCATGTCCTTGCCTCAGCACTAATATGAATGAGGATAAACAAACCTGATACACACATGGACCAGATACACACGCTTAGCGGGGGCCAGGGTCGATATTCATAAAGACATGTTCAAGCATAGCTTGAGGCGAAAGTGGTGCGCAGCTCTGCTGGCCGCTAGGAAAACATATGTAAAAAAGATGTCATAATCATGTACGATTCACTAACGATTTTTACACCAAATTCCAGTATTACACTTCCCAAAACACTCGGTTCTAGCGATATGCTAGTCAAAACCGAACGTGGTATAAAAGATTTCCAACATGCATGCATTTGTCACATGTGTTTTCTCCTGAGTTTGTTTGGGGTAATGCCATAGGCCGGATTAAATATATGCTATTTACCTTGTTCACACGTGTACGTTATCTGGACGTAATCGATGGAGTCCGCACTAAAGAATGATCCGGGACACCACATTTCCCCGTCCGCGGGAACATCGAGTGTTGCGCAGCTCTGCTGGCCGTCACACTCAGACATAACACGTGCATAGTAAGCGGTGTCTACGTCTTGAACGGGGAGCTGGCAGGTCGATCTGCCGCCCGTGTCGCCAAACACAGCCTCGCTGACTCTGACCACGTGACCAGTAGGGCAGATGGCGTTGAAGAAATACCCTTGCTCTCTACGCACCGTAAAGATAGCTAAATGTAACAGAAATGGAACAGTTTATGTGTAAGCACTAATCCACATTATAGGTATGGTATAGTAGACGTAGTATAGATGAAACAGTAAAAAACATTCACTTCAGTGAACGCTTCGAACCAATGTCTGAAGGTGTATTAAGTATAATACACGCCTTTGACAACAGATTCCTACGTGCAGCATTAAGTTCATATGTCAAACTTGTGGCATCATAGAGTAATTTCTAAATAGCTCATATATGCAATGCCGTAACAAAATAAACAGGTCACACCTCGTTACTCGGATGCGTGTTCTAGTTATTTCATTGAATAAAAAGCGTAATTTGTTATTGAAACATATTCTATATTAGGATCTTCAAATTGACAAAGTATACTTTGAACTACATTGTACTCACCAACTGTGTTTTCGTGCATTATTTCATTGGATATTCCACCGCACAAGATGTAATAATCATGTACGACTCACTAACGATTTTTACAGAGCGAAAGTCACAGGAACAAATATAAGATTTACTTTTAACGTGGTATAAAAGAATACATGCATGCATGCATTTGTCACATGTGTTTTCTATTTTGTTTGTTTGAGTTAATGCCATAGGCCGTATTAAATACATGCTATTTACCCTCTTGACACGTGTACGTTATCTGGACGTAAACGATGGAGTCCGCCACAAAGATTGTTCCGGGACAGAACATTTCCCCGTCCACGGAAACATCGAGTGTTGCGCAGCTCTGCTGGCCGTCACACTCAGACATAACACGTGCATAGTAATCGGTGTCCACGTCTTGAATGGGCAGCTCGCAGGACGATCTGCCGGCCGTGTCGCCAAACACAGCCTCGGTGACTCTCACCTTGAGACCAGTGGGGCAGCTGATGCCAGAGAAGTATCCAGTCTCCAAGCGAAGAGTATCTAGACCGAGGGAAACATAGACAAGGACGGCTCCTGTTTCACTAATATGCCTGTATTGCTACTAATACAACTGTATTACTACTAATACGACTGTATTACTACTAATACAACTGTATTACTACTAATACAACTGTATTACTACTAATACAACTGTATTACTACTAATACAACTGTATTACTACTAATACAACTGTATTTCTACTAATGCAATTGTTTTACTATTAATTTATTACAATATGACTTAAGGCTAGTGTGACTTATTACTGATACGACTTATTACTGATACAACTGCATTGCTAATACAGCTGCACCATTACAGCTCTGCTAGTAAGACAATTAATGCAATATTTGGGAGGGTCAGAAACGGAGATCAACGATGAAGCGGTCGGAATTTATCGTACCTTGTGCCAACACAGCTGCAGCTGCAAGAATAAGTTTGAAAAGATTAAAAGAAACAGTACGATATAATGCATGTAATAAATGAAATGTGTCAATTTCCCCTCTTTTTGTCCAGATCCAGATTTGACCTCTTAGATCCTGATTTGACCCCTTAGATCCAGATTTGACACATTAGATCCAGATATGACCCCTCAGATTCACATTGACGCTTGATATCCGGATTTGACCCCTCAGATCCAGATGTGACCTTTCAGATCCAGATTTGACCCCTCAGATCTAGATGTGACCTTTCAGATCCAGATTTGAACTTTCAGATCTAGATTTGACCCCTCAGATCCAGATTGACGCATCAGATCCGGATTTGGCCCATCAGATCCAGATTGACTCATCAGATCCAGATTTGATCCTTCAGATCCAGATTTGACCCCTCAGATCCAGATGTGACCTTTCAGATCCAGATTTGACCCCTCAGATCCAGATTGACGCATCAGATCCGGATTTGGCCCATCAGATCCAGATTGACTCATCAGATCAAGATTTGATCCTTCAGATCCAGATTTGATCTTTCAGATCCAGATTTGATCCTTCAGATCCATATTTGATCCTTCAGATCCAGATTTGACCCTTCAGATCCAGATTTGATCCTCTAAATCCAGATGTGATCCTTCAGATCCAGATTGACCCTTCAGACCCATATTTGATCCTTCAGATCCAGATTTGATCCTTTAGATCCAGATTTGATCCTTCAGATCCAGATTTGATCCTTTAGATCCAGATTTGATCCTTCAGTTCCAGATTTGATCCTTCAGATCCGGATTTGATCCTTCAGTTCAAGAGTTGGCCCTTTTGATCCAGATTTGACATCCCGGATCCAGCTTGACTCACCAGATCTACATTTGACCTCTTAGTTCCAGATTTGAACCCTGATATCCAGATTGACCCCTTAGATCCAGATTTGACCCTTCAGGTCCAGATTTGACCCTTCAGATCCAGATTTGACCCTTCAGATCCAGATTAGACTCCTGAGATCCAGATTAAGACCCACGGTCCCGGAGACACACGCACACACACACACCCGTCTCTTCCCTCCTCGCCAAAAGGCCGAACCAGGCAGTCAATCATTCACTGACGTCACTGTTGCTTTCATGTTGTTGTTGCTGTTGCTCTTCCATGTGCGTTATGTCGGACAAACAAGTCGGACAAAAAACGCAGCATGTTATTTCGTTGTCAGTTTCAGAGATGAGTACTGCTCACTTGTACCAACCATCAGCTATGATTGTCCATTTCATCCTCACGAGTAAGGAAAAAGGACTCAAGCGTGGGCGGGGTTTAGTGTCGGAGTATGGATCAGTCTATTCAGACGCACGGATCTGAGCGATACTCTCAAGCTCCCCGCACGGTGGCGCTACGCAAGCTAACTTCTACCGCTGCTGTCGGCCGGGGGAATTTCAAGGTTCTTGAAAAACGGTCAAATCAGCTGTAATTTCTTGCAACATTATAATTTTCAAGAATAAAATATAAAAATGACGATCTTTGTGTATTTAATACAGCAAAAAACATCTTGTACCCTTTCGAAAAAGTTATACTTGTGACAGAACTCTTTCTTTTCATCACCTGATTGCCTGTGTTGTTAGGCTTAGGCTGGGTCCCAGCACTAATTTGTAGAAATGCGCGACGCATTTTTCCTATCCATTTGCGCAGCGCCGCCTTGGCGAGCGAGTGTAAAAAAATGCATTGAAGACGTTGGGGACAACAGAGATACAATGGAGCCCTAGCGGAGTGAGTCGAAGGTAGAGAGTGCGATACTCTGAGCTGAAAAGCGACACGGCTGAGTGCGTGCAATGAGCAAAGCCTACTGCGGCATCAGCTGTGCAGCCTCATTAAGGTAACGAGAAAGCACGAGAAAGTGTTGATTCGTTGATCAAAATACACGAGGCGTCAGCCGAGTGGATTCTGAACAACGAAATTAACAACGTTCGAGTGTTTTCTCTTACTTAAAACATGTCACTTATTAGCAATAGACCGATCCAGGCGTCAATCACTCACTGACGTCACTCTTGCTTTTATGGTCCATCTTCCATGTTAGAACCCACGAAATGTATTAGTGTAGTAAACGTTCGGCGTGAGTAATACCTGAGCTATGCTGAAACAATGGTTCGCCTTTACATGGAAGAACGACCGCTTTGTATTAGATAAGGAATGTGATGAAAAAAGGTCTTCCACCTGCGTTATGTCGGACAATTGTCGGATTGTCAATTTCATATTCACGATTGAGGAAAAAGGACCCAAGCGTGGGTTATACATTTCTTGAGCTCGAACATTTCTTCACTCGTTATTGCGGACGATCGAATGACACTACTGTGGTCTTTGTTTGCGAAAAGGCCGGCGACATGAGCGCAGCGAAACATCCCCGGCTAGGAACCAAATACAGTGTGTCACCGAATCAGTGAGGACATGACCGATGATTGAGTGAGCTTGTCTGTCATTTCTTTTCGTATGTTAAAGTCCATCTCTTGCGGGGGTATCTGTTACTAAACCACTTCCAAATATACATTTCTCAGTGGTTATTAAAGCCATTTATCACATGCAATGATTTTAGAATGTCTAAAGTTACCAAAATAAACTCAAGCAGCGAACGCTCTATTTCCAAACCACCGCCCAGAGTAGAGATTTGTGACGTCACAAGATGGACCGGTTTGAATGCGCCTCTCTCGCTTCAACTGCCCGCGCTGTTTGAATGTAGCCTACGTGCGGCAGGGAAGCTCTAACTCAGATGTATATACCGGTATCACCGGTACCTGTGAATGCAACTTGGTTCCCCGCTCCCGCTAGAGGGCGTTGTCAGTCGCTCACTTAAGGACAACTGCAACGCCCCCTGTCACAGGTAATTCACGGTTACAAAGGTTGGGACCCAGGCTGCAAATGGTTCAAATGGTGGCGGGACTCGCCAGGTGGCGCTGCATACGCATGGTGGTTGGTCGGAAAAAGAGTATGCTCCAACATTACTTAGCCAAAATATAACCGAAACAACCTAGTGTTGACACACTTTCTTGATGTCAGAGGATAGAACAAGGTATATAGAATACGTAACAATATGATTGTAGGCGCACACATTATGATAAAAGCTACAGTCGCGGGGATGTTCGTCGAATCGTAGACATAACATCTAGAACCAGGGTTAGATGAAATTAATATAAGCTCACTAAAAGAAGTTGTTCATGCACATCAGGAGGGAGGGAGGGCGACATTTATCGGCCTAGCTGCAAAATCACGCAGCGCACATCTCGTATTACGCTTAATCGCGCACTTCTTCCGAAAACACTGTTTTGCGGAGGGCGTTTCGAGGTTTTCAACATAAACAGTCTCTCAGCAATCAGTCTTCAGTCGAGGTGGCTCGAAGCTAGCCCTGGTACATGCCTCTCTGACCACGCCCGTAAACGGAGCAAGGGTGAAGGCCATGCCGCTCACCAGGCCTTAAATTAGAAATCGCGGACCGGTGGCTCAAGTTGAAGGTCCTAACAGAATAAATATGCAGTGCCTACCCGTCAAGTTGCTCCATTAGGTTTCTGAAGCTTTTGTGACTTTCGTCGGACAGTCATTTCTTTGGTCGGTAGTGTATTTTCTTGTAAACCGGGCGATTTGTGTCACCTCTCGCTTCGTTTTCAATGCTCCGCCATTCGCCGGACGTCAGCAAATGCCACCTGGCAGCGAGTGATCACGCTAAGTTTGTTTACTTCCGGCGAGCGGCGGAGCATTAAAAACGAAGCGAGAGAGGACGCAATTAATTAATCATCATTAATTCCAAATAATCGTGCGCCCATCGCTGCATCCCGATCGATGCGGAAGGACTCTTACCATCTTTTGTTCAAAAGACGCGTTTACCATATTGCGCAACAAAACCGGTTATCTTGTGACGTCACGAAACAATGAAAAATTTACCCTTGTCTATCTTCTACTTTTTTGGGTAGGCATTTGATAAAATGCCTAATATTGTTACTATTGATGGCGAATAAATTCAGTGCGTATGGAATTTCGTTAATATAGTGCAAATGGATCAAATATATGTAAAGTGACACAGGACTTAGGAGATGGACTTTAATGGTGCGGGTTTTCCGGATTCATCGGAGAATATGGCATGTGGGTTCGATACGCCTACTATAAAAGGTATGCTGTGTCATGCGCTGGCCATTCGCATGACAGCTGAACATGGACGCGGTTAACTTAAAGTTGCATATCGAGCTCTTTCCCGCCCAAACTAAAGAGGTCGAAATGCATATAAGAATCATTTCTTGAATCATTAAAGATTTCTTTTGTCTATACCCCACCCATGTTTGCCACACCACAGCCGAAACGACGATGTTTAACATCTTTCTGAATTTATCGAATGAAACAATCAATTTTTCTGCAAATTTTTATATAAATTTCGCCTGGGCTAAGTTTTGGCGGGAAAGAACTCGATATGCAACTTTAAATGACACCTGCGGTTCTGTGTTCACTGGACATGCAGTAGCCCTGAAGAACCCAGGCCTCGAAGTGCAACCTGCAAATCCTCAACGATTTGAAACCGCTCCATTTTAATCTGCCTAGTATCATTTTGTGGGTGAATACCACGTCCAATCCTTATTATATTTGGATTCTACATTACCTTAAAGGGAACAGCTAGCCTGGCCTCTAACGCTGCTTTACCGATTCATATAATACCCAATTGTCTATCCTCCAAATTACAGAATTCTTCGTCCTATCTATAGCTCACAATAAAATTTTGAAGTGACGCCCGGCACGATTTCGCCGCCTACCCGGGCGGCAGCCCTTCTTGGAGGTGTGTCAGCGATTGACCAATCAGAAGGCAATACTCTAATTTATTCAAACCGGCAATTGCGCCTATTGTGTGAGCAAAACAAGAGCGCGTGATCATCGCTAATATAAATAGCTGCGATTCTAACTCCAATCATGGCATTGTTGCGGAGTCAATCGTCGCAAGACGTATATCAATTTGTTTGGACGGTACTTTTCTATGAAATACTAAGATCATGGTCTACTGCGCGGCTTGGAACTACCGCTGTTCATCTGTAAGTCGCGGCCCTGATCTCTCTCTCCGCGAGTGATAACATAAGGCGGTGCCACATGAATAGTCACAATACGCGTCACTGCTCCCGGCAAAATGGCGCTCTGCTCGACATTGCTGGGGGCGGTTTGCTTTAATTTTTTTCTCCTTACCAGTCAGCCGAAACGAAGCTTTAGCACTCGCCAATTTAATTTCAAGATGTAAACTTTCGGTGCAGATCGCGATTAAATTAGGTTGGACGCCCGCTTTAAACTATCTATTTACGTACAGTTTGTTTTTTTTAAAGAACTGCTGCTGTCCACAATACGGGCGATATTCCGCATTTCGTTTGTAACATTCTCGCAGCCATTCGAAGTGACAAGCGGCAAATATGTCAACAGCGGTTTTACCTGTTGCAACAAGCTGCAAAACACAGTGACGCGTCTGTGCCAGCATAAGCAAGCTTGTCTGCCTGGACATCGCACCAACCACTGGCTCAGAGCGACTGCCGCGTCACGCCTGTATGCGGGTCAGTTTGATGAGCAGCTAATCGCCGAAACCACGAGTCACAGACCAATATCAGTCAGCTCGTACAGGCGCACCAATGAGCAACAACGGCGAACTGTCAGTGAGGCTCTTGTCGCAAATCCCGGAAATCATTGTGTTCCTGCTGGTAAAAGTCACTGCACGTGACAAACAGGCTGCTCGGCATGTCACGGCAAGAACATAAGCATAACTGTGAATAACGTAAATTAAAGGAACTTGGCGCTTGTTCATTTCTTGACCTGTTTATTCTTAACGACTTAACTGATGATTCGTAGATAAGAATCAACGCTTGTAACAAAAGAATGACGTCATAAGAATGTGTTAAACGGAGAATACACAAACTTGTTAGCAAACCGCAACAAGGTGATTCGTATAACACCAAAGATATTAGTACACACGGATGTACTAATATCTTTGATAGCACTATGCCATACATCCTGGATATATCATGGCTACATGCCGGATACACCCTGAATACATGCCGGATACGCCCTGGATACCTGCTGGACACACCCTGGATACCTGCTGGACACACCCTGGATACCTGCTGGACACACCCTGGATACCTGCTGGACACACCCAGGGTATATACACTGGATACATATTACTACACCGCATAGACAGTGGGTGTACGCAGGCTATACCCTCGATACGCGCTGGATACGCTCTGGTACACTTTTCACTGCCACCCCATCTCCACCCGTCCCCAGTTCGGTGTGGGATTCCTCTGCGCGGAAAGGAGACCCAGAGCGACCATAGTCAATGGCAGATAACATATGGACCAACTCTCGCTGACCGCGTGATCATTGAATATAACATTGTTCGCGGTTTAAATTAAATGATTCGGTGTGTATTGCTGCTTAAAGGGCATGATCTCAAACCCATGATTTATTTACCGTGGGGTTGGGGGGGGGGGGGGATGCTCACTAGACCGCAGATGAATAGGTCCGGGTTCTGGGGAATATTTCTTCCATTCATCCTTTATCGTCGTGTGCACAAAAGCGGCCTAAAACACCAATTCATTCCATTTCCTATTAGCCGTGGATACACCTTGTTGACGGAGAAGAAGCTGTACATTTCTACTCTTGTAATTAGGGAGCAATATTTGACGCCCAGCCTCGGGTAGAACAAAGTAGACTCATAAAAAGTGTTGATTCGTAGATTTATAAGAATCAACACTTGTAACAGAAGAATGACGTTATAACAATGTTTTAAGTCCCATGTAAAGGGTTACATGTTAAAGTTTGATAATTTTTTGCGGCCCAAGTTCTTATTCGATTTCGATGCAAATTGGCACACTGCCAGAAACCCCAAAGAACAATACGTGTATATTTATAAGCGTTTGCTCCGAAGCTGTCGCTGTAGTAAGCGTGTTCTCGATTATTGGCCCTATCTTCCAATGGTTAAGGAAAAAGGATAATATTCTTGTGACCTTGACCTTTGACCCATATACATCGTTAACGACCTTGATCGAGCCATGTCAGATACCTGCACTCGTGCACATTGCATGACACCAAATACACTCGTCTACATTTTATGACGCCAAATACACTTTATTCGAGAGGTGAAGTTATACGGCGAAATGTTGCGTTTTGCGTCCTACAGAGAGACACAGACATACAGAGACACACATGTAGACATACAGACACACAAACTCGACAGATTCGTCCATTTTAGGCTAAGGGCGGCTTGATCGTTCAAGGGTTGGAGCCATTCTGAGAGAATTGAGAGAAAGAGATTCTTTCTCGGATTTTCTATGGAATTTCTCTGGCTATAGTGGACAATTGAAGCTCGCCTGATATCAGACTTTTATTTATGCGTACAGTGGCGAGGAATGTGCTTTAATGTGCGCTGATGTTGGTGTTTGCTTTAATGTGCACTGATGTTGGTGTTTGCTTTAATGTGCGCTGATGTTGGTGTTTGCTTTAATGTGCACTGATGTTGGTGTTTGCTTTAATGTGCGCTGATGTTGGTGTTTGCTTTAATGTGCACTGATGTTGGTGTTTGCTTTAATGTGCGCTGATGTTGGTGTTTGCTTTAATGTGCACTGATGTTGGTGTTTGCTTTAATGTGCGCTGATGTTGGTGTTTGCTTTAATGTGCACTGATGTTGGTGTTTGCTTTAATGTGCGCTGATGTTGGTGTTTGCTTTAATGTGCGCTGATGTTGGTGTTTGCTTTAATGTGCGCTGATGTTGGTGTTTGCTTAATGTGCACTGATGTTGGTGTTTGCTTTAATGTGCACTGATGTTGGTGTTTGCTTTAATGTGCACTGATGTTGGTGTTTGCTTTAATGTGCACTGATGTTGGTGTTTGCTTTAATGTGCACTGATGTTGGTGTTTGCTTTAATGTGCACTGATGTTGGTGTTTGCTTTAATGTGCACTGATGTTGGTGTTTGCTTTAATGTGCACTGATGTTGGTGTTTGCTTTAATGTGCGCTGATGTTGGTGTTTGCTTAATGTGCACTGATGTTGGTGTTTGCTTTAATGTGCGCTGATGTTGGTGTTTGCTTTAATGTGCATTGATTTTGGTGTTTGCTTTAATGTGCGCTGATGTTTGTTGTTTGCTTTCATGTGCACTGATGTTGGTGTTTGCTTTAATGTGCACTGATGTTGGTGTTTGCTTTAATGTGCACTGATGTTGGTGTTTGCTTTAATGTGTGCTGGTGTTGGTCTTTGCTTTAATGTGCACTGATGTTGGTGTTTGCTTTAATGTGTACTGATGTTTGCTGTTTGCTTTAATTGTACGCTGATGATGGTGTCATCAGAGCACGGTAAAGCAAACACCAACGATAATATTCTAGAACTATAACTGAGATCATGTGTAGGCCTACTAAAACTAACTGAGATCATGTGTACTAAAACTGAGATCATGTATACTAAAACTAACTGAGATCATGTATGCTAAAACTAACTGAGATCATGTATGCTAAAAATAACTGAGATCATGTATGCTAAAACTAACTAGGATCATGTATACTAAAACTCACTTTGACTCGCATTGACGTATACGACGTATTGTGTTGTGGCCCTGGTACAACAGACCGCTGTCACCCGGATGTCAACCTCAGTAACTACTGATGTTATCTACACCAGGGGGGAAGGGGGGGGGGGGGGGAAGGGGGTGCTGAGTTGTTGGCGAAAGCTGAGCCGTATTGATTACAAGGGCTTCCAAGCGTTGAACAGCCTAGACAGCGGCAGGGAGCCAGATACTAAGAAATAGAGAGCGTTATTGCTGACTATGTCCCCACTCGCGACCAACATGTGTCAAACACAGAACAAGGGAGACAGTAAGGGGCGCACCATTTCATATTAGGGGGGGGGGGGCTAGAAAATATGAAAATAGTTTGTTCTGACTATTTGGGGGAAAAAAATGTTTGCTTTTCAGATGCTACAAAAAAAAAAACTTTTTTTCATAATTCAAAAAAAAAATGCCTTATAAAATTTCCTTGTGGGTTTCTAAATAAATAAATAATTTGATGACAAACATACACCAAGGTGCGCCCCTAATAAAGCGCTATACAATTTGACAACTTAGATATTTGTGCAACTTAGTCTCTTTGCTGTCTTTATCACTCTTAATAAACCTGCGTGCCTCATGTGTTAATGTATATGTTTCATGTAATTACTATTAACCATAAACCAGGTGCTTTTACTGATTGTTAGTTGTAGAAATATCTATAATAAGGCTACAAGCTGGCAGCCAATGTCTGAAGCATGTTTCCACTTGAAGCAGCTGCTGACAGAGGGGGGTACAAAATTGTTCCCTTCTGTATTCTCTCTCCTTTTTTGAGGGAGGTGTTGGTGGGAGGGGGGGTAATTTGGTAAACAAAAATTACTACCTTTATCCAGTATGTCATATTGTATTTTCTTGCATAGTTGCAGCCTGACAGCCTTCTCGGGGTGACCGGCCATCGATCATATTACCTGTGCATGTAGGCCGATATTTCTTTCCATTCTGAAGTGGACACCCCTTAACCCCCCCCCCCCCCCTCCCTCCATCTCACACACACGCACGGACGCACACAACAAAAACATCCTGGTCCCTCCACTTTGCCCTTCAGCCTTCTAATGCCACACAAGCACCAATCCTCGGGGTTCCCTGTCAATCCAAAACGGCTTCAGGGGCGGATCCAGTGGGGGGGGGGGGGACCCGGCCCCTGCCCCGGCCCCGGCCCCTGCCCTTTTAGGGCCGACATTTATGAAAACCAAAACCACCCCCCCCCTATCCAACATATCTGGATCCCACCCTGAAACCGCCCCCCCCCCCACCCTATCCAACATATCTGGATCCCACCCTGAAACCGCCCCCCCCCCTATCCAACATATCTGGATCCGACCCTGAAACCGCCCCCCACTATCCAGATGTTCTGGATCCGCCCCTTCGCATTCAACCCACATCAAGCGCAGTACAAAGATTGTAACAAACTTACATGTATATAAATGTGATTTAATTAATATGTATAGAGCAACCTACCGAGATCGAGGGCCAGAGCGATGGTTACCCAGCCGTTGGTGACCCACATGTTGAAGTGGTGCTGGTATCGCGATGCGTCTTCCTCTGTCCCTGCTGTCGCCCTTAACTCATGTCCCTATGCGACTCCGAAAGGCGCCTTATCCCATGTAACGACACACACAGATGTAACAAACAGATCAAATTTTCTAAATCGATTGACGCTGATTGATGTATATATTCCTTTAAAGTTGACAATCCATGTGGTTTACTCTGCAGGTGTCCATCAGAAGATCTTGGTTTAGGGATCGTGATGAGCGTCGTGACGCAACTGAGATCCTGAATATATTTTCTGGATCGCCTTGGTGAGTTATAGTTTTAAAGCTATATTATATCCTATGGTATCGTTTACTACAATGTCAAATATGCCATCCGATCCAATCCTTCAGGGAGAATCGATTCGAGAAATTCGACTTCGTTAGAAAGTCAACCAGTTGTCGTGCAGACCTTGAGCCAAATATCCGGGCGGAGGAAGTCCTGGCCTCCTACTGTCAGACCGAGCGCAGTGGATCCGGCTTGCCAATGGTTTGTGATTTTGGTATTAAGCACTGCGCCCTAAATACACAGCCGCTGGAGTCACGTGACGATAGTTTGTATGAGGCATGGGACGGTGTAGGTTTCATTGTAAGATCCGGGGCGAAGCAAGAGCAACGATGGCGGGTGAGACAGGGGGAGGCCGGGGGCGGGGGAGTGACATTGTGAAGATGTTAAATGAATTTGGCGTAGACTGTGCAAAAGGGCGTAGTCAATGTAAGTATATGGGCGACATATTGACTCGTCGAACTGGCCTGTAACCCGACCTACTACGAGAGGCGATGGGGGCGATTCGAGACGTATCGGTGAGGTCACCGTGGGGAGGGGGCGCTGGTGTCAATTGCTCTATAACCAATTTTGTATAATGACATGTGACCGGTACTTTTGCATGCATTGTGCATTTTGAGCGGCAAATATCGTCTTGTGGTTACAGAGTAGATGTTACAGATGTTATGTCATACTTGAATGAGACAATAAATAACGTTAGTGTCTTGCTATAATTGCACGTAGCATGATTTAATTAATGTAAGGGGTCGTTGGGTAATAAGTGATACTAGGGCGTGATTATAATGGCTGATACTAGGGGGTGATTATAATGGCTGATTGTAGGGTTGACTATAATGAGTTATACTTGGGTGTGAATGTAATGAGTCATACGTGAGTGTGAATATAATGCGTCATACATTACTTAAGTTTGATCATACATCAGTGTGTTTATAGTTTGTCTACTGCCCAATTATAGTGTTCGGACTTTCAGACCCTAAAATATATCTGTGCCCCCCTGGTCGTCAAAACAATAATGGACCGCTTGGTCGCAATTATGTTCACCCCTCCCCCCCCCCCCGTCGCAAGATTTCATCAGTGCCCCCCCCCCCCCACCAGGTCGTCATTTTTTTTATTGTGCCCGCCCCCCCTTTCAAGGATTTCTGTACACGCTCCTGAAATACATAAATTTGCTCCGACTGGTGTAGTGCAATGTGGTATTTGATGGTTGATACGAGGTGGTGCTATGAAAGGTAATTGGTGGCAACACATGAAGCACATAGCAAAGCCTTTCGGCACCCAACACGTTTACAACAATAAACAGTTTTAAGAACACGGCAATGAAAACATAAATGTTTTAACTCATGGCTGACGAGTGTAACTGTAAGGAAATCCTAAACTCGTTAACTTAGGACCAAAAAAAAATTTAGGAGTAATTTCGGATGAGACACTTATGAAGTTATGTATTCACATATGTGTCCAGGTATGGTAAATGGATATGGTGATGACTCACCGGGCCATGTAGAGTCTATTCCGCTAAGCCTTAATTGCCAAGACCGCTTATTCCAAGAATCAAGATGAACTGATTTAGGTCTCAGATCTAATCCCTATTTTATAGAGAAAATTATGGTAACGTTTGAGTCAACGGCCTGAAGTCAGTGTTTGGTCTATACGCTTATTTTCCATACGCTAACAATGACCAAGGCTGAAATTGACATGCTACAAAGCTTTTGCGTGACGCGAGTGCGTGTCTCTATGGCAATATTATAGAGTAGACCACGAGCGCTTAACTTCTTCGTTCATCATTAGTCCCCACGCGGTCACCTGCACTAATACTTTCTGTGTGAACTTCAAATCGGGGCCTAAGTGTATGTCAACTCATGTTTCCTGAGGCAAATGTTGCTTTGCTGCATTTCGAAGCAGCCGATCGGCTTGATTGCGCCATTCACTGTTTACTCTGACGTCACTGGGCGATACCATTTACAACTATGTAAGGGGTCATAGGTTTGAATTCCTTTGTAGTGTTTTATCATTAACTCTGTTTTTAAGCATTGACGCATACCTAAAGTGACCCAGAGTGAACTTGTAATCAGTTTAGTATCAATTGAGGCTAAACTTGAATTCATTGCGCAAAAGCAAGCGCCTTCTATAAAAGTGGGTACAGCAGATCAACCACTACCCCCTGACCATAGGGCTGTACAGTTCTCGCGGATCCTATTTCCGGTTTAGGTCTTTTGGGGACCAACAAAAAAACACGTGCTCTTAGAACGAGTGCGCATCACGCTGGTACCTTGCTGCAACTGCGTGACTCGCACTCATTGTAGTCAACGTTTTAGTGTTGGGAACCGGCCGGCTGCGCGGTTTGTGCGTGAAAAATCGAGTGGGTGTGAAAGTATTTTTTGTTTGCTTTGGTCCAGGCATGGCTAACTATAAAATCATAATATAATTAAAGGTAAGACATTTATCTCTCCATAATGCATGTGGTCCCTTCGATGAGGCTGTTGGAAGCGTTGTATTTTGAGCCAAATCATCGATGTTTACAGTTCTACGACAAACGGAGCACCATTGTCCTCACCTGCTCATTCCATATAAGGAGCGTGGTTACGTAACCATAGATACCGCGCGCAGACACGCGCGTCATGATGATTATAACGTCATACGACATGGAAAACCCCGCGCAGCACATTAGATTCTGGTTTATCAACTGCCTAACCGCTCATATATTACATAAATCTACTCGGATGGTTATAATTCGGATATGCACATAACTTCAGTGGTTATTTGTGCTTCCAAGGACAGCTTTAGCCGATCTTGTGTGTGAGGTGAGTGAAGGCAAACAACCGGAAGGTAGGCAGCACTTACAGGCCGTTGATGCTAGGCATTGACGTAGAGCATAGGTATCCCTATCTCGTGGGGTCTCGATAAGATCCCGAAGTGACTGTACAGCCCTATAGGGCTATAAAGTCTCGTTCGCTTAGACTTCCGGTTTACTCATTTTGGGGACAAACAAACGAAGCACGTGTTCGGAACGAGTTTAGAATCTCTGCGCACACTGGTATCCTGACTATCTGTGACGTAGGGATGACGTGTATGTTACGCAAAGAGAGAGTCTGGGAACCAGACTACCTGCGCAAAAGCCAGGCGCGGAGGGGTGGGTCCATTGCCGAAGACCTTGCGCTATGATTAAGAATATTTAAGAAATATAGCTTCACAAAACGGATAGATGACATATTTTTTATTCGTTTGCGCCATCACAATGACGAATATTTGTTACGACGGGACAATACGACTGAGAAACTAACGTTTTTTTGCATTTCCTACGAAAACGAGGCATTATGACGTCACACGGATTCTCATCGGTGACAACGTTGGCGCAACGCTTCAAACAGAAAACTTACACAAATGAAAAAACTTGGTCTTTTCGTGATTCAAAAGTGATACGAAACATCCAACTGGTCTTGGTTTATCTTTACCATGTGGTTTAATGACGCACCCGTGTGTTGTTACTCTATGAACTGCACATTTTGACAGCAAAATGGTTAAGTCGGTCACTTGCTCTCGCCATTTTTGTTACCGCGGAGGCACGTGAAACTCTATGACGTCACTCGCTGTGTGGTGAACTTGCGTAAGCCCGGGTGCAGGGCTAAATTTAGAACGTTATTTTTAGCTTTCGAGTATTTTGAAGACGGATTTTTCCTTGTATATTCCCAAAGTTCTACGCTGCATCGCCTCCAAATATTTTAACGTATATCTCCCATAGCCATGTTTACTGAAATGGTACTCATAGTCTTTAGAATAAACCTGGAAAGAAATTGACTTGTAGCTGCCTATACTTCAACATGGAGCACGTGTGTTTGTTTGTCCCCAAAACTGAAGTCCCGCGGCCCGATCGCGAGAACTGTATAGCCCTATTGCATTCAACCTCGGAACCCTCGTCAAATGACGTGATGGACTTTGCCAACCTGACCTAGATTTTGAACCAATCAGTTGGCAGTTGGATGACCTTTACATTTGCGCGACTGACAAGAGAATGATAAAAACAACATCGTCTGCTGTATTAAATAGTATGGCAGGTCATGTATTGTGAGGATAGGAATCGAACTGTAGATCGGATAAACAATTGTTCAGATAGGCCCCAGTTCATAGGTAAGGAATATGCATAGATTTCGTCCTCAAATCGTAGAGTAAACAAATAATTCGCAAATTTCGATGTCCGGAGAGTTTCCGTGGAGATGTTGCCAATTAGGCCTATAGTCCTTGCCTCTTCAATGTAGAACTACGTCAAATTGCTGCGGGGATGGGCGGTGTGCGGAGGAGGAGAGTCTTGTCTAGATTTAAATTCGGCCGCATGGACGAAAACTAGGTATGTTCGTGTACAGCTGATACGACACAAAAATACGACAAAATGCCACACAGGGACAGTCCACATAACCACACGTAGCTTACGCATGAAACCATGCGCATGTTTATAGCTACTGACAGCGGTGTTCTACTAACGATACGACTTGATATGATGTTTGATAAGGAATATATAATGGTATATGGTACCATATAATGGTACCATATACAATGGTCACGACGACATTAGCTGTATGATCGGCCTGCAAAATTCGTAATTAATATTATAGCTGTGACATAAAAACCCATGCAGTAAAAAGTCAATATGCTGAATTCCACTACAAACAGAAATGACAGCAAGAAACGTGAATCATGTCACATGTGGACACCTTCAGTGCCTCAGCCATGTTGTTAATAATGACATGTAAAGAGAGGTTCTCAGAAGATTGCATCCCCCAAAACAGAAAATGAAGCCATTTCACTGTCCTTCTAGTAAAACAACTGTTCTCCATATTTATTGCAAATGACCGCGGTAGCAGAATGAGAGGCCACTAATCAAAACCTTACCCTGTGTGGGTTTTGATGTTTTGTGCGTACTATTGTAAAAATAATATATTGGTAGGCCTATTACTGAAACAATGTACCCTATAGAGCGTTCATTGTTACCCTTGTAAGGGTTGGATACAATGTATATTTGTTAACTAATTTCTATGAGAGAGATTATATATATGATTACAATATCAATAAATACAATACAATAAATAAGTAAATCAGTAAAAGTCTATAATGGGTACCGGGGTGTGACTCTAAGGCCTCTTACTTGGGCGTTGGTCAGTTAGGCCCGCGGCTAATGTTTGGCGACTACATGCTGCAGTTCTCATGCTCGCTCCAGGAAGTATTAGGTGACTATGTTCGCTTATCTGGCCATGTGCGATGTGGTAGGGTTGCCGCGATCGTGACAGGGACAGTGTGGTATATATGTTGGACTTGATCCAGGATCGGTAATATCTATAGGGGGTGGGCATGGTGACAAATGATACGGCTGGGGTGAGCGGGGTGGAAAGCGGAATTGGCTGGGGGCGGGGTGGCTGTGGGTGGGGGTGGGGGTGGCTAGAGGGATGGGGGTGGCGCTGAGTAAGAGTGGTGTGCTGAATCGGACGTGGTTAAGGGTCGATAAATTAACAGACAAATGGCAAAGTTGCTTTTTAATGGAGGGTTAAGAAAGTAGATATGGTGTCCATGTCCGGCTACAAACGGACCATATCTGATGCTCCGAGCTCCCCCTCTTCTATGGTCTAGTCACCTATGTGTGCATGAGCTGGAATTGTGATGTGAACAATCTCAAACAGATTACCCGCAAATGGTGTGGGGACTGGAAACCTACGTGACAGCAGGCCTAACCTGGGCACAATTGTCTCTGAGAAGGCCGTTACCATACTTAGTCAAGTTGATTCCGATGAAAAGGAAACGTTATGTGCAGCTTCTACATCCTTTGTTCTGTCTGCCCATATTCCTCATGCTATTATTTTCAGTTTTTCTTTTTATATTGGTATATGCTGGCAAAACACAGCATTAGTAACCTATATAAGCATATGAAACAAGGAACAAAGAATAACGAATGGAAAACAAGTATGGCTCTTATGTCATGTAGTCATATTTTGATACCAAATGGCGCAGCATTTCGGTTGAGCCTAAAATGCAGAAACGGAACATGTGTTGACAAACTTACATGTGGGCCGGTGGAGTCAAGTGTTAGCAAGAATCCGGCTTGTTGTGATGCAGACGCCTTATACAGGAGTACCCGGATGTGACACGCCCTTCATACTAATATCACGTATTACTTGTTTATTGTAATCTTGGAGTTTCTAGTCAAATCTACTTACCCGTTGGCAGTTCCTTTGGATTCTCCATTCTGCCTCTATCTCCCCGCTTCCTTTCTCTCCCTCTCTCCCCCCTCTCTCTCCCCCTCCCGCTCCCCCTCTTTTTGGCATTGATTTTTAATAGACATGATGCAATCCAGCTAACAAAATAACGTTCGTGGAACGTTAGGCGAACGTTAGCCCCGAGTTAGGAAATTCTATTGGAAATGTACCTGTAACACAATTTGAATATCAAAGTAGTCATATTGTCGGACGGGGGTAAAATATAACACGGTGACTTTGCCCTGTTTGGTGCACATTTGTGCCTATATTATTTAACGATGAAGCCGATCCGGGGGTTTGCGGTCGCGGCGACCTCGGCGTATACCGCTGTCACGCGATTCGGCGGAATACGGACACGCGGGCTGTTGCGTATCAATAGAATCCCTTTCTTTGTTATCACCCACCGACCAATCAGAATGTTCGGCCTGTTCGTCGTCGCAATCGGGACCATCGCCTAAAACCTCACCCGACTGTTCTGGCACAACTGGGGCGAGCGCATTGGCCTTTGTCGGCTCTTTGACCCAGCTTTCCATGGTATTATTCCCCTTATATACCTTCAGGCAGTCAACATGGACTGTCAATATTTCGATTCAGGCGCTTTTCCCTCCGCCTTCCCTCACCACCTGCTATATTTCGGGTGTATGCCCCCAAAACGTGACAGCTTTTGTAATTGGATTGTTGGATGTAGATAATGTCGACGTTAATCTATTAATGAGGCTGTAATGTCAGATCAACAGTTGTTATTGTGGCACGTAATGCCACATTCGAATTTACGCCAAGGTGACCACGATATTCAGATTTGTTCATTAAGTCACGTTGCCTCAATCCTTTACGGAATATCTCTTAGATAGGTTTTTAACGCCACCTGATTTATATAAGGTAATTGCTGTCGATGCGAAGTAAAGTTTCTCTATGCAGCCTCATCTCAACGGTTTAAGTCGGCCTTGGAACGTTGCCAGTCCTGCTTGGTTAGTCATGGTTATATCTTTCACGGGCGTTGTTACGTGTACTCACATAACACTACGCCAGTCTACCAATTTTAACTCAGTCTGGGAACGTTGCAAGTTATGCTCATTTAGTCAATGTATATAATGTTTAGTCACGTTGTTACGTAGACTCGCGTAACATTAGGCCAATCTGACCTACATAAAATAAATCTTGGAATGTTGCCACCAAAACGTGTCTAGTCAATGGAACTATTGTTATTTGTGGTTACGTAACCTCGCGTAACTTTACGCCGGTTTACCCTTTTGCAATAAACCAAGACCTATATGCCACACGAATGTTTTCATATCACTATGTTCGCCCGCGTACCATAATGATTGTCAGTCTCTTCAAGCGATTTCTGCAGTTTTTGTTACATTGCATTATTATACCAGCAATCCGTGGGGGTTCTGGTACAATGCTTTCTCACTGTATTTGACGTGTTACTAGTGTCAGCTATTTCGAAAGGTTAACGCATCGGTCTGCCAGCTATCCTTTGCTGAGGTTCTGACATTGTCGATTCGCCTTTCTCCTAGCACATTGGCAACAAAAGTACACAGTGAACTGGTTAAGTCGGGGGAACAATCAGGACAGACTTCCCGCATACATTTCTGCCGCGGCCTTCTAGATAAGGCGTCTGCGTTAGTATGCTTAACCCCTTTCCGGTGTTGTAATCGGTAGTCGTATGTTTCGACTTTGGATAACCATCGTGCTAACATGCCATTAGTAGGATGATCGGTTTGGATGGTGAAAGCCCTACCACACGGATAGTGGCGGAAATATTCGACAAATGTGACAACAGCCAGCAGCTCCTTCTTAGCTGTGCAGTATTGTCGCTGCGCCTTGCTCAAGCTTCCACTGGCATAAGCAATCACACGTTCCTCCCCGTCCCGTCTTGCTGCTGCGACAGCACAGCGCCGATGCCATAGTCACTGGCGTCGGTGTCCAAGACATAATCTCCGTCCGCCTGCGGGTACGCTAATATCGGACTAGTCGTTACCAGTTGCTTTCGTTGCTTTAAGGTTTCAAATGCAGACTGACACGACTCAGACCATACACAGTTAACAACCTTGGCTGTCAGAACCGTCATAGGTGACGCTACATTCGCAAAAGCAGGTATGGAGCGTCTATAATACGACTCTAGTCCCAGGAAACTTCTGACCTCAGTGATATTTTGAGGAGTTGGCCAGGATCGGATTGCTTCAACCTTGTCCGGGTCGCAGCAAATGCCCTCCGGAGTTATGCTATGTCCTAAGAAAGATACTTTCTTTTGAAATAACGCGCATTTCTTCGGTTTGAGTTTGAGTTTGCTTCGGAAAAGTGCCGTAAGACAGTTTCTAAATATGCCAAAGTGTCATCAAAAGTGAAACGGAATACGTTGATGTCATCTAAATCGATTTACATTTTTGAAACTGGAGATCTTGAAGGTCGAGCTCCATCAACCGTTCAAAAGTAGCCGGAGCGTTTGTAAGCCCGAATGGCATGACCTTGAACTGGAATAAGCCTCGGTGCGTAGAGAAGGCCGTCTTCTCCGTAGCCTTTTCGTCCGTTTCGACCTGCCAATACCCACTAGCCAAGTCCAGCGTACAGAACCACCGCGCTCCTGCTAACGTATCGAGAGTATCGTCAATGCGTGGCATGGGATATATATGAGTCTTTCTTAAGAACGCCAGTGCTACGACGAAGATTTTAGATTTCCAAGAGCTCCGTAGCCATGGATACCTTTTCGACGCTTTAAACGACCAACCAGTGATTTCTGACCTGGCAGGAATCGTCGTCGTCTCCGCTACTTCTACTCTTGAACTTGGCGCAAGTGTCTGCAATAAACCAGCTTCTCTAGGGGCACAACGGTATCAATGTGACGGAGAAAATATGACGATCTAGTGTTGACACACTTTCTTTATGTCACAAGATAGAACAAAGAATATGGAATACGTAAGCACTATTATTGTGCGCGCCCACATTATAATAAAAGCTACAGTCGATTCCCTACTAACGTCTAAGGATTTTAACATTGATACCTAATACAGCAGCTAACCAGCGAAATTGTATTAGCACAATTGCATGGCAATATCCATAAATATATAGATATATACAGGTTGGTACCTGAAATCCTCAGGTGGCAACCCTATAAATGACTATGGTACAGGGACGACTCGCTAGGGAACGACTGGCCCTATCAAACCCTGGGCGTCAAGACCTAAATGTAGGGCGTTATGATGATTAAAAGTGGGCGCGTGTCCACCTAGCGTACATAACATGACCCATAGAAATACTGATCATGTATACTGAACATATGGATCTACAGATGTGAAGGGGAACGACACAAAGAGGCGAGGGACGACCAGAATAAAGCAAAGGAACGTTCGCAGTTTTCCCGCTTAATGGAGCCCGACTGAATCAAGGGAGCAAGAAACTTTCTCAACTACTAATCTTATAGTTACTGGTTGGAATAAGCTATTATAATAAGGGAACTGCCTAACATAACTACCGATGTATATAAGTCAATTAATTTGAAACTTACGGTAAAGACTCCGTAGGCAGAGTGTCTCTTTCGACAGCTCTCTATTTATACTACACTATGTTACCTAGCAACAACACGCGTCACTAACATTACTCCGTAAAACTAGCGAACGTCCAAACGTTCAAACCATATGAGATAACATAGGTTATATCTATTGTCTGTGACCCGAGAGTTAAACATTAATCAAAAACTAAATAGATGGCTGACACAAAGCAGAACAAAACACAATCTCACGGATCGTGGTCTTGATCACGTTCTTGTTAACGACTTACATTGCAACCCTTAATTCAATAATACGCCAGGCATGGACGAATTAGGATCATCCCCGACCTTGGTACAGATTGGTCACATTAACCGTGCGACATAGAGGCCGGGTTGCTAGGTTTATTCATTATTCGGCGTTGCTTATTTCATATGCGTTTGGCCCTTAAGCCTCATGCATATTTCATTGTTATGCATACGCAATATGCAACTAAAGGACCGTACTTGACATCTAGCGGGAGGGCTATGGTTTTTGGGCGGAGGCCAAACTATCTTTTGGGGGTTCCACGAGGGCTGAATAACTCTTTTGTGGGGAACTAGACATTTGTGTGTGTGTGGGCAGGGGGGGGGGGGGGACGTTCTTGTGAGTACTTGATATTGTTCATATGAAAAATGTGTTCAGTTTTATAGTACGAAAGGGTGATGTTTGTAATGATTTTCGTAACAGGCAAAACGCAGTTTTTTAAAAACAAAATTCATGGCCAGATTTTATCATGCATAGCCCCCGCCCCCCCCCCCCCCCCCTCTGTGATCCGTGATATGCTGACATCAAATGAGCAAAATCTCATGTGGGGTGTTTTCTGGTATGGATCGAGGGCGTCATATCGACTGAGTAGGTCCAAATCCCGACTGTCAGCGTCTCGTATAAGTTTCCTCTTGTGACTTTCACAAAACAGAAACTGTTTGTGTTTTAGGTTTATTCTGATTCGTGCTTGTTCGTACGTACACTTATTAGGAATACACAGGGATATTTATAGGCAAAGCAACATAAAAAAAAAACCATAGCCAGTAGTATTTCCTACAATGAAACAATCAAAGTGCTTTGTCAGACATTATGACAATAGTATAATTCTCATTCAAAACATTCTAACTGGTTACAAATACTACAATTGCATTATTTCTATATACTAACCTTATAGCCAACTGTTAACCAAGCGGATTAAACTAGAATTCTTTAGGGAATCATCCCCACGTCACACAGCCCTAAACAGAGAATGCCGGCTTTCGCATGTCACACGCCCCGCGCAGGTCACGTGAACAACCATGATCCTTTGCGCTGCTAATACATTTATGGCAAGCCGTATGTGCCATGAGTACCTGTTACACGAGCACGCGCAAATCCGTTTTTCCGTAGATTCATGTCGGTAAAGTGGGCGGTCCGTTACGGCGCCTTCTAGCCCCGAAAGTAAGCGCGCGAGGCTAAAAGCAAATGCGTATTTTTTGCGAGTCGACGTTTGCTGGTCAGACTCTCTATCGTTGATATTAAGCGACCGGCGGCCATTGCAAGCGCACGGAGAGCCGGTCGACATGCCCGTTCACCTATCATGGGGGCGCCAATAGGAGGGACGCCCCTCTTTCAAGCGTTCTAGCGACTAAACTAAACATCCCACGTCAATTCTGAGTGAGCTAGGCCAGTGGCGCGCGCATTTCACGGGTCGTGTCTACTAAATCCTAGTTCCCTATATCACATATTAACCGAGTTACGGCCCTCTCAAGTCAAAAACTCGTTTAAACATGCGATTGACGTTCACGCTGCAATGTCAAATAGCACGGCTACCAGCTCGATTACTTGCGATGCCTGGCCCCGTACGAAATGTCGAGACTGTGACGCCGCGATGACTTATCTTCCGGTTCTTCATTAAATAATACATTTGAACATAAATTATCCCTCAATTTAAAGCAAGAAACGATTCTCTTCGGTTCAATATTATTGGTTCTATAGAAGTGTTCTCATCTCATTTGATATGACGTAACTGTGACGTCACATGACGTCATTGATGGTCATGAAAATGAACGACGCGGCATATATATTGTTACTCTACATACTGAGGGTAATAACTATTGCTTAAGTTGGTGAGAATGACGTTAACGATGACATTGTTTTTGACGGACACGTTCCCCTCATACAAAATAAGTTACGTACGGCACAAGTTGTCCTTGATACAACGCATAACGTCAAATAAACCGGAAGTCGTTACGTGTGTCACAGTACACAAAATATATTTATGCAGCGAAATCTTAGGACCCTAGTCCTAACTGTACACGATCTTAGATGAGCCGCCATTGTATTTGGTGGACCCCCGGTTTTGGCCCAAAGCTCCCCGCGCCCTGTCAGGTTAACCATCCGACCCAAATTATTTATGTGATCTTCATCACACTTTATATATAATATCTATTAGCGCTTCTTATAGATAGGTTATATTTCAGTTCAGCAAGTCTCTGGTATAGGTTCCATATATACTGACGTATATCTTTAAGCCGGCTGCAAACTATAAATCTATTAGTCCCTCTACTAATCTCAATATTTGCAGCACGCGCCGTTGCATGCACTGTTGTCGTCAAGCGGCTGCATAGTTGTCAATACTATTGAAATTTCTGAATATTTGTGTTGGCACTCCGTTTATTAACCTTAAAGTACAGTTACGCGCCCTTTTGCGCACTGCTCTATATATGAACAACTGGGCAATAACACATGTAATCGTGGGCTGGGCTATAGTTTGATCATATACTGCACCACCAGTTCATGTAGATTTGCATTAACTTGAGACCTGGTGGATCATGCCCCTAAGAGTTACAAGCTTGTAAATCAACATCTCATATGTCTCATATGCTAATTGCACGACTGCTTTGTACGTTATACCTTGAATATGGAATACTACGGTGCAGCCGTGGCTGTGCAACTTCTTTTCTAAACCAATATTATAAAAATTAATGTTTGCAATGTATTAATGATAAATTCATCCTATCTCGTTTTTCGTCGAGAGCTACGAGACTTCAATGAATTGAACCCCTGTGAGTTATGTGACTGGCTGGGTACTGGCGGCTTCAAGGAGAATGATGTCCTTCATGTGGGTCATTAACCCGGGATACCACATATATGTATTGACCATATGTGACGAATAATGCTCTCTGAAATCGAATAAATGAAATTGAATGAATTCTAACCCAAATTCAGTTCTTCGATATAATTCAATATAAACTATAAACTGTATGACATCTTCGCATCCATCATTAAATCAATGCATGTTCAAAACAAAGGTACATGTAAAATGTATTTCCAGATGCATTAAAATATCCGCTTCATATTCGTTTTTCCAACGTTAACACGTTTTTATGCGGGATAGTCGATTATTGGTCATCATTGTACGATCAAACTATATGTCTCACCGTTTTAGTCCTCGGGGTCAAGCTCTTCCCGTGTCCGGTCATAGTCAAAACAGGTTGGACGCTTTTGTTTTCCTGTTTCATTTCAATCTGTGATAATCAGTGTTTTTTTGGCCTGCTTTTCTTAGCCAATCTTTGTTCACTGTTTGTCCAAGACAGCAGTCATCCCCTTTTCTACGATATCCTCTCCCTTTTTTCCGAATATTTCGATGATGACCTGCCGACCGACTCAAACTCGTGTTTAGTCATTTTTGTCTGCCAGTTTCATTCCCATATGGCGTATTACCATGTTTCCTTTAGAGCTAGGCCAGTGTCATGTCCAAGCACTTAGCATGTTTGACAGAATATCAATATTCAGGTGGTTTGCTTTCTCTGTGCTTTACCTATGATGAGGCTATAGTTCTAATCCAAGGCTATGACCTGGTTTTACATGTTGTCAGTTTTTTTGCCTGACTGAGTCCGATTGTTTAATGTTAAACGCTTAATGACAGATTTTATGTATGAAATGCTTTAGTTTAAACATATTTTTATTACGCAATTGGAAAACAGGCAATGCCTATACAAATTCCTTTTGCTGAAAATAATACGTCAGAAATAAGCAATGTATACAATCATCTCCTAACATCAAGTACAAGTTTATACAAGTTTATACAAGTTTACGCCAACAACATTGGGCTAGTCTAGACAAAACTCCACAGTATACAGATCTACACACAAAACGTCATTACAGAGAAATGTATTCATTAGGATTTGAATCTTCTAGTTCCATCAATATAATCATGGACAGCTCTAAATATAGCTTTGTTTTCTTCAATTGGTAAATCAATATTTCCATATAAAATAGTTCCGATAGACATAGATGTATGTTTCAGAATACTTTGTGCCAGTCGATCACGCAAGACTGTAAACCTCGGACATTGAAAGAAGTAGTGTATTGTGTCCTCCCTCGTCGCTCCACAGAGACACTGCTGCTCGTCAATAATATGCATATCAAATAGATGTGCCTTTAGGTCACTGCAACTCATTCTGAGACGCGCATGAACAACATTCGTTGAGCGCCGACCGTAGTTAAATAATTTATTTGTTGCCCGACTGGTTCGAATGTCAAGGTTGACTAAAGCCCTTTTGAAAGCGTTGTTGTCACTAAGTGATTATACGGAGATTGGTAGTTCATTCCAGAGCCTAATTGCGCTTGGTAGAAAGGAGTTGCAGTACGACGTCAGACGTGTTTGAACAGTAGTTACATTAAATGGCTGAGCACTTCGTAACCCATAATGCGTTCTGTCATTTACAGTTTGTGGTAGGATATCACACAGGTCTCGGGTGCTTCCCCATAAAACATTTTGTGAAACAAGATAAGTTTAAACCTTCTACGTCGAGCACTCAGTGTTTCCCAGCCCAATTCGTTATAAATCAAAGAGTGGCTTGTGTGCTTAATGGCTCCAGACACAAGACGGCCAGCTCGGAGCTGAACAGCTTCTAATTTATCAGCGTCCGCTTGGGTGCAGCCATCCCACACAACGCATGCATACTCCATAGTTGGGCGTACAAATGTTTTATACATCAAGTCTAATACACCCCTATTTAGTTTAAAACGCAGCCTTGCCAACAAATCAACCCTTCTATTAGCTTTCAGATAAATTTCATTAATATGAGCCGTCCAGGTTACTCTTGAGCTTAACGTAACACCGAGGTGTTTGTGCTCAGTGACGCTGTTTAAGGTTTCATTACCCATGTGCAACGCTGGAACATCACGTCTATGTTTGTTAGATGTCACCATAGATTTCGTCTTGGGGGCACTAAACGTAATGAACCAATCTGATGCCCACGTTTCCATACGCTCGAGGTCTTGAGTTACCATATCAGCTCCAATGGTCTCGTCACCATCATCAACGATTACATATACAGTCGTGTCATCAGCAAAGAGTCGTATGTTCGATTGTAAACCATCAACAATATCGTTAATATAGATTAAAAATAACATGGGACCTAGGACTGATCCTTGTGGAACCCCAGCTTGTATATTGCCCAAAGAAGACGCCGCGCCATCAATTACAACTCGCTGATATCTGTCTTCCAAATAATTTTTAAACAATTCTAGTAAATTGCCAGAAATCCCAATTCGTTTAAGTTTTTTTAAAAGACCAGAGTGCCAAACACGGTCAAATGCCTTAGAAATATCACAAAACACAACGCGTACATCTTTTTGCTTATCCAATGCCTCACTAAATATGTGACATAAATGAACTAATTGATTGGTTGTGCTGTCACCTGGTATGAAGCCAGACTGAAATCGACATAGAATATCGTTGTCGCGCAGGTAGTTGAAGGCACGCTTAAAAATAACCCTTTCGAGTAATTTCCCGGTACAGCTTAGAAGCGACACAGGTCTGTAGTTTTCAACCACATTGCGGCTACCTTTTTTGTATATAGGGATAACATTCGCCTGCTTCCACAAAAGAAGCATCTTACACTTTTCAAGGCATACGTTAAACAATTTAGATAGGGGTTTACATATAAAAGAGCCGGCTTCCCGCAGCATTCGCGGGCTGACACCATCATGACCACTGGCCTTTTTCACATTGATACATTTCAATAAATCAGAGACTTCTTCGTTTGTCACCACAATACGACTCAATCCCGGATATCCGCACGCGTCATCCACGTCACAACTGACGTCTGTACTGAGCATAGACTGAGCTAAAAAGTAAACATATTCGCTTTGCCTTCAGCGTTAGCCTCTGCGTGCCCATCATTCTGCAACACTGGATACCCATGATTTTCGTTTATGCCAAGCATTTTCTTAGATATACTCCACCATTTCTTTGGTGACACACTACTCGACTCATTTAGTACCCGCTCTAATTCACCTAGATAGTCTGCTTTTGCCTCCCTAATGTTAGAAATATACTCATTACGTAACCTTCTATATAAAGCCCAGTCACTGTCCTTTCCAAATTTCGTGGCCTTGTTGTGGGCCCTGTCTAACATTTTTTTTTTTAAACGAAGACCGTTATTATAGAACGGTTTGTCATTTGGGCGTATGGTCACCATCTTGTTTGGAATATGATTGGAACAAATAGTTATAAACTGCGAAGTCCACTTTTCGCACATCATGTCTGGGTCTGATCCAGTGAAACACGCGCTCCAGTCAGTTTGTGACAACTCTTCGCGAAATAAGTTGAAATCGGTTTTATCGTAGGACCATATCTTACGCTCATAACACTTGGCACTTGTCGTTTTAAAACACAATTTACAAGCTATCGCAGAGTGGTCACTTGTGGTAACAGGTGTCATTATCGAAATGTTTTGAACAAGGTGTGATGGGCAGCTGATAAATTGGTCGAGAATGGATCGAGTTGTCGGAGTGACAATGAAATGCTTTAAGCTTCTGTATATTGTTATGCCATGAGCATATATATTTAAATATACCACTACTAACCGCCCTGCTCCTGGGATGTTAGCATAGCCAGACATGCGGCTTCCCCACTGTTTACTGCCAGCTGGCCAAATATCTTATGGATTTGAGGTCCGTAATACCGTGACTAATGTTATTAGTGTTGGCACCCAGCCAGGTAGTGTCAGCTTACAGTCTGCAGCATGGTGGTCATGAAGGATAAGTACCCAGTGGCACTATTGACACAATGAAGGCAGTCAGTGCATAGATACATGGTAGATGCAGTCAGTGCATAGATAGGCGGACAGCTTCAAGTTTAGTATATTTATTTGATTGCATTGACTTGATCAAGTGTGATGGATAGCCTATTCTGCTTTTCCCACTTGTGTACTTTGCCGGTCTTTGGATGTGACTTTGTTTTTCAGTCTGTTCTCACATTTTAGACCTCATTAGTCAATACTTGCAGCTTTGACTACTTTATTAATCCACAGCTTTGGATTTACATTTTAATTGCATCTGATGTATTTTTTATATATGTATTGCTGTATAAACATATATATTATGTTAGAAATATCTCTTTATATACATTATATATATAGGGACTGATTGAATGCGCAGACTGGAGAATGTCAATCACCTTTTCCACTCCTACCATGTAGTAGTTTGTTTAAGTCCTTTAACGCCTTTTTTATCCCACAGCTTGAAGTTTATGACATATATCTTATTTTCATCTGTTGACAGATATGTTCCTGAGTGAGGGCTTGTAGTGTTTTAGGTTCCCATGTCTTTTACAGCTTGTTTGACATTATATTACTGTGGCATGTAAGGGCTTGTACACATTATATACGTCGACATTTTTACATTTGGTTATGCAGCCGTCTTTGACATACATGTTCCTTCGGCCGGTAGGAGGGCTTGTTGCATTATGTCCACATATCTGTTTCTGGACAATGCGACCTGGTTTGACATAGATGTTTCTGCCGCTCGTTTGGTAGCGTTATATGTCTAAATTTTACATTTGGTTGTGCATCCTTAAAACATTGTGTGACGTCACGCCTGTGCATTATCTAGATAAAGAACAGTTGTTAATATTGACTCGTCAAGTGTCACGGTATAATCAGTCGCGCTGAGCTGAGCTGAGCGGAGCCGAGTTGGCTCGTGTTGACAGAACTTGCCAATTTTCAAGACAAAAATGGAATGCATAAGGCAATGGTAAGCACCAAAGGGGCGGGGGTTAGATCAGAAATCTCAAAATATATGGAAATTCCACAGTTATCGATTGCATACATTTCTCTATATATCCGTCGTATAGCTCAGGGGCGATGTTTTCACGAAACTAAGAAGCAATGACTTCCAAACTGTCTACTTCATCCACGCCTTCCCACCCCTACCCTCCCCCCTGGGGCTTCACAATGACGAACCGTTGTTTCCACAATGTGCCTCATGTATTCGTCGGGCAGTGCAATTGACACAATAGTCAATTCTTGTGTTCAAACGTGAGCACATGTCATGCCTTGTTATAACAATTTTATAAATACGTTAAAGAACTCGCTGTCGTGCATTCCCCAAATAAACCACTCGACGCTATCGCGTCTCCTGCTTTATTTTGGCGAATGCACTCCAGCTCTTTCTTTAACTAGTACATACAGGGTCAGACATTAACCTTGGATGTCGCCTGTCCTGTCGAGCATATGATGTTTACATGTCCTATCAAATTGAGAAGCAACAATGTTGGTACAACTGATGTTATTACTGTTATTTACAAAGACCATTGTGCAAAGTCATGTTCCGAAAAACAAACGCCTATGATCCGATGTTATATTTTCGGTCCAAACTACGAAAGCTACTGTGCAGTTATTCTTCGCATTGATTAGTGCCTGCAGATCGTTTATGCAGTGTAACTGCCGCACATTGCTAAATAGCGAGAGGTCGCAGTCTAAATCTTCACCTGCCCCGTCGGGCTCACAAGCAGTATTTTGACCCGTCCGAACTTTTTGTGATGTCCTAAACCGGGTACCGTTTGAAACCATCAAAACAGTTACATTTTTCTTGAACAATTACGTTTCATATGGGTTCAGACCACTAGTGCTGGTCTTGCACATGCAGTATCTATGCGTTCGTCTAAGGAGGAAGACATATGTATTGTTATCATGTTTAAAAAAAAAGAAATTGCACCTGGTAATGCTTCTTTGTGAGGAAAATATTTATATGAACTTGAGTTGCTCAAATTATTAACAACTCACTATCGTCCCTTGTCTCTCTTTCTGTCAGTCTATGTAGCATAGATAAACACGCATGTATGTTTCAAACAACGCTGATGGTCGAGTGTTACTGGTTTGTGCGGCATTGTGCACTGGATGACTGGCCAATGTGTTGGCCAAGGCATTGCAGACGACCGAAGACGAAGAATGTTAATGCATTCGCAGAAAAACAATAGCTATTAAGGACATTCAAGTGGGCCTTGTTACGTACGGGCAAAACGTTTGAAATGCGATTCATACGTTGTCCCGCGAATAGATCAATCAACAACGTGGTGCAATACCTCCCATGCATGTGCATGCACTCGGCACGTGGATGTCCAAAATCCAAAACGTCACGTGCGCCACACACGTGATCCACCGGGGGGAGCCACCGGGCGACACCATATAATTTTGTGGTGATAAAGACTCTCAACTGGCTTCATATGGAGGCTCTGAAAAACGGAGTTGATTGATTGACAATCAACAAACTGACAAACCAAATATCGAACGAAACACGTTTACTTGAACCATATTAGACACATAGCTGGTTGTATATTTTTCAGAGCGTCTTACACATTTTCAGATATATGTATATATGAAAGGGTCTCTGAATTTAATTGAATCATATTTTTATAGGTTACCTGACAGGCCATGAGAATTATTGGTCTCACGTGCGCTGTGGTAACTTTGGCGGGACCACTGGATGTGGACTAGATTTTCACGACAACGACGAACCCGTGTTTGACCAAGATGGCGTCTACTCGACTCATGTATTCACCGAGCAAGCTGCTAAGAAGATGAAGGATCATGTCAAGCACAAATCGGAACAAGTAATCAAATAACGAATCGTACCCTTTTAAAGAAAAGGCTTTCCGGATATTATTAAGATCTAATCATAAGGGTATCAAAATATAAGATAAAATATAAGATAAGATAAAAGGCCTATTGTTACAAGTGTTATAATGTGAGGGAAACTTACGGAAATGCCGTACAATTTCCAGTTGATCTTCAATGGGAGCAAAAGGGATTCGCATGAATAATATGTCACGTGACGGCTATATGAGGTGACTACTGGGACGGTTGTTCAGCAGATGGATTCAGGTCTGATAGGTTATGCCCTGCTTTTAAACCAGACCTTGCTTTCGTTGCAGCCAATGTTTCTGTACCTACCCTTCCAATCGGTTCACGTCGCCATGACAGCCCCCCAAGAGTACATCGACATGTACCCACAGATTCGGGATGAGGACAGACGCATCTATGCAGGTGACAATGACAGAGGCATTTTGGCCGTGGCTTGTCGTGCTTGGGGACGTTAATTACATTGTTAAGTTGTACTGAGGAGAAAATGTACTTTTCCCTTTGTAACAAAGTAAACTTTCCTGCATGGAAATATTCTGTAAAGGAAAATTGATCAGCTAATTAAGCGATTTCATCCATAATAAACGTCATAAACTACTGAAAGGAATTGAAGATATCGTGCATTTAAACCTGAAATACATCTAAATTGACCTATTCCTAGGTATGGTGGCTGTGTTGGACGAGGCCGTGGGTAATGTCACTGATGCTCTGAAGGAAACAGGACTCTGGGATAACACCCTTTTGATTTTCACAACCGGTAAGTAATATCAGAACAGGTGTGTAGCGGTGACACAGAGAATAAGCATTGACGTTCCGAGTGGACAAATGCAATGACGGAAGCGAATACGGAGGGCAGAAGTAGCATCTCATTCCCTTAAGTATTATATTAGTCTCAGGGAATCGATTTTGTCAGTTTTCACTGGATTTAGTTTTCATGTTTATCTCGGGACTGTGTATATTCCAGGTCTGCTTTGTACGTTTTCCTACGTTTGTATTTGCCAAGTTTCCACTGTTCACAATTTTTTATCTCACACCGCCCGACTCGCTACATTAGTATGAAATGATAAATATGGAATACATAAATCACCCCCCCCCCCCCCCACACACACAGACACGCTTTATATCCACTGTTTTGACAGACAATGGCGGTAACTATGACGCCGGGGCCAACAACTGGCCCCTGAGAGGCCGCAAGCACTCCTGGTGGGAGGGCGGTATTCACGGTATCAGCTTTGTGGCCGGTCCCTTTCTACCGCGGAGCGGCGCCACCAGTCACGATCTGCTGCACCTGTCTGACTGGTTCCCGACACTCGTGGGTCTGGCCGGAGGCGACACGGCAGATATGGGACTGGACGGGAAGGACATCTGGGAGACCATCAGGTGAGGCCATGCGGTCACTCTCTACTGAACTGTTAACTGATTTCGCCCATGTCTGATGTGTGCTTCACTGTCATGTTTTTGTTCAATATTAAATCTTCCTAATTGTCAGTGTGTTGTTGCCATGCATGAGGGCCCCTTCTCATGCATCTCTGCCACTCGCTATTGGTCGCCTTCCACACTCTTCGCAAAGTAAGCGTATCGCATAATCTGTGTATACACTGGCTAACCAAGTGTTTGTTATATACTAAATAACTATCAACGTATTGGGAAAGTGTATTCTGTGATGTATAATGATGGATCCATGCTTGACGGGTGTTTCATTGTTGATTGACTCATCAGTCGGGGGACGCCCAGCCCCAGGACGGAGATCCTGCACACCATAGACCCGCTCTACGACTTGAAAGGAGAAAAGCTCAATGACAGTCCCTTCGACACCAGGATCCAGGCCGCCCTACGAGTGGACAACTGGAAGATTATTACGGGAGATCCACGTGAGGCTTGACATCAGTATCAACACGTTGTGTTAGTGAGGACGTTCAGTAGGCCTACTGATTATTCAATGGCTCTTGCACCGAACCACCATCTTGTATTTCCGTCTTATCACGAATCGGAAACTTCGGCATGAAAATACATGCCTGTGAAAATCCGAACTTAACAATGACGGAAGGCATGGAATTTAATATGTAAACATATAGCAATCAAGCACAGATGTGAGTATGTACACATAATATTGTTAGGTTTATATTTATTGGCGATAGGAGATGCTGATTGGAGGGCGGTCCCGGACAAAGCTCAACTGAACTCCTCTCTCGTCAACGACTCTGATGGCACCAGCAAGAACCTCTGGCTCTTTGACATTGACACTGATCCCAATGAGCAACATGACCTGTCCGAGAGTCACCCACATGTCCTGGAGAAGATGCTCCAGAGACTAGCCGAGTACATGGAGGGAATGTCAGAGCTGGAGGCATCTGCACCCAGTGACCCTGGGGCCAATCCGGAGCTGCGCGGCGGAGTGTGGGGGCCCTGGGTAGAGTAATGTCATTGTACGACCACGGAACTGAATCGTTGATGTCAAACTTGCAAACATGGCGTGAAGAAATCAATTATTGATACCGAAAATTTAAGCATTGAAGTAGCGTGCCAGAGCTGTAAATGCCATTAGGTTCTTAGTGTCTATCATTTGTAATCACTGGCTGGCGACACTGTCACAGTTATCCCAGCGGGCAGAGGCGAAAGGATGAAATACATACATTTGTGTGTTGTACATCAATATTACTTTCAACATTGCGCGTAGCTATCAGCTCGCTCTTTATGGATACAACCTGATTTTATGGATAAAACCTGATCTTATATAGGATTGAAAATAAATGTCATAGTTGTAGATTTCACTCGCGTTCTGTTCGGTGTCCGACTATTCAACCAATAGCACGATATCCTGATATGCCGGGTGCATATAATTTCCACTCTTCCTACTTTGCCCCGCACAATGCCATCAGGGGTACTTGACTCGGAGACTTCTTTTCATACAACGCAAGTGTAACCGTTCAACGTCCACGCCCTTTTGGGAGCCCCATACTTCGGCGTTTATTATCACCACACGGTAAAGTTATGTACACGCACCACGACATGAATTATCACCATTGAGCGAAGTGATATACACACCATGACATTATGTACTACCACTGAGTGAAACCATGTAATACACGCACGACGACATTATTTATCACCACAGCGTGGGGGAGGACATTATGCAATCTGAAGTTTTGAGGAGAAACGAGAAACCAGGAAAAATCAAAATCAATTTTAAGATTATATCGTTACCAGTAGTTTGATCAATCTCAGACCAAAAGAATATTAATACATCTACGCTGAATGTAATTATGCACTAATTGCTAGACCTGTAAACTCGGGAGGGGGCGTGCTTGACATTGGGTTTCGTAGACTTCCGCCAGAATAAGAGAGAGAGAGAGGCAAAGTTTGGATAAAGAAGAATAGAGGATTACAGGTTTTTATCGTGATGTGTTGCATGAAATGCCGCTAATGAGCCACCAGCGGGCCGCAGGTGGCCACCGAGTGAGGTACCAATATGCCACTGGTGCGCCACTGGTGGGCCACTGGTGGGCCATCCTCTGTTAATTTTACCATGCCACCCTGGTTGTGCAAGGATCGGTATGTGATATCTCGGCCCAGGCCCGGTGGATGATAGACACACCAAGCGCCTCTGGCCAAATGGGAATTTCCCTTTGGCCTAACGTGTAAGGTGTTCGCTCGGGATGCGAAGGGTCGCCGGTTCGAATAATAAATATTAGAACTTTCTAGGGTAGAACTTTCGGCGTCCATTCGGGCCTGGGACCAGAAATACTACAGGTATATCACAAACACAAACACATTGATTTGCATTTGAAGCTTTTAATGAAATTGAGTTCACGTTCATCCGTTTAATGACAGAGTTAACGTTCATTTAATTTTGATCAATTGTCATCATCCGTGCTGCTCTGCATCTCTATTCCGGAATTGAAAGCTAATTTAATAATTCAAGTTTCATATATATATTTACAAAATGACAAGACATATAACAGTATGGGTACACCGAAGTATATATAATACATACCAGACAGATAATTAACACAAGGATAGCCAGATGCAGATTCCCATTCGGGTACCAAGGTAAAAATCTTGGAAGATAAAAAATCATGCAATTAAGTGTTTCAATCAGGTAAAGATAAGAACACTGGTGGGCTAATAGTGGACCACCACTACTAGTGGACCACCACTACTTGCAATAGCGTGTGATTCTTGTTTTTTTTCAGCACATTAACTGTACATATATGACATCAAAAACAGTTACAAAGTCAGGTATATTGGGTACATAGGTAAAACATATTCAGGTTTGCCCATAGTATCATAATTTGCACCAATATGCTTGTACATGTGCCACTGGCGGGCCACTGGCGGGCCACTGGTGTGTGGTGCTTAGCTATGTTAATGCCCTGAATTTTATAACTTGCCAAAGCAGATGCATGAATATATAACTGAAATGTAAAATGAGTGACTAAAGTAAATTTGACTGTGTATTTATCATTAAAAGATTGAAGTAAACTATGATCCAAAGCGAGAAAAATTCGTAAACAGTTCAACGATGAACCAACAGCGGGCCGCTATAATAGGCACTGTTGCATGCTGTCAACATCATTGATGCTTCTAGACAAATTAAGCCAAATTTGATTTTGGAAATCTTATTCCTCGGTTCTCTGAAACATAAGTTTAACATATACACTATATCTTATTACAACTCCTCAACAGAAAAGACGACCACGGAGAGAAGTATAAGCACTAATAAGATGATTCTGAAGACTCGTGCGCCAAATTATGAAACTGCCGAGGTAAAGGACGATGTTTCTGACAGATTGGTTGAGAGAGCCTTCCCAAAAAATAAATAATGCTCCCATCTCTGACACGTTTTATTTTATTTTTATTTATTGCAATGCATATGCCACTTAATTAGACAACCTGCAAGTACCGGTACATGATATTATGCACTGTAAAATATCAATATTCTATTGAATGTTCTATGACATCAAGTGGGCAAAGATTACCCTGTATCTCCGCACAGGGGAACCAGTCACGTGGGAGCGGTGCGTCACCTATCGGGCAAGATAGAAATGCCGTGACCTTCACCTACATGCAATACCTAGCAACCGCTCTTGTATGATGATTGTATGAGTTTGAGCGGCGGTACCAGCTTAGCCACTCAATGCCGGCAGCGGCCCACCAGCAGTGTGCTAGCTGGGTTGTTCTATCTTCTGACATGAATAAAGTGTGTCAACACTTAGTTATTTGTGTAATATCTTCGCGAATAAATGTTGGAGCACGAGTCTTTTCCCGACCAACCGCCATGCGTATGCAGCGCCATCTGGCGAGTCCCGTCACTATTTGAACCATTTGCAGCCTGGGTCCTAAACTTTGTAACCGTGAATAACCTGTGGCAGAGGGCGCTGCTGTTGTCTCTCAGTTCAAGATGAGCGACTAAAAATGCCCTCTAGCGGAGAGTCATATGCTCACGAAGCGGGGGACCAAGTAGAATTCACAGGTACCGGCATCCGCCGTAGAACACGGTATATAAAATACATAAACACTATGATTGTACGCGCACACATTAGGATAAAAGCTACATGTCGATTCCCTACTAACGTCTAAGGATTTTCACATGGATACCGTTGTGCCCCTAGAATTAGAGTCCATATCTCTCTGGGGCAGATCCAGACTTTAGGGGGTGGGGGGCTTGAATTTCGAAATAACAGTGCGTAGGCGGCGGAAGCGGGGAGGGAGTGGAGGAGGGGGGGGGGGGGTAGTCCAGCAAACACACAACGTTCGCCTTCGTTGGTTTTTGGTTGTAATCACGTCATCTCAAAGTCAACATCAGGACAACGTTGTTACAACGTTCGTCGCATACATTGAAATATGTTCTAGCCTTTATCCCATAAAAAAGAACCTTTGCCATGTGTAGGGACTAATAATACTTGGCTATGTGTAGCCGTTGTTATAAAGACAGAATTGTGAGAAGTTGAGAGTGGACGTTTTCCAAACGTTAGGACAACGTTACCTGAAAAGTTAGACATCATGAAAACAATATGTAATTGATTGTATTTGGCAATCATGTTTCTGATTAATGCATCATAAACGCAGTTGTTTCTCACAGAAGGCACAATTTTAATACTGGACTGAATATCGGACAACGTTACCTGAAAACGTTCTGGCAACGTAAAAACCCCACATATTTTCACCAAACCCCCAAAAAAACATCATGACGTTAACTGGTTGGCTGGGTGGTCACTGGCCCTTCTTCAGCAGCAGGTTGCGGCTTGTGGACAGGGATAGGCTTCTTTATTCTCGTTGGCTAAATCTGTCGTTGGGGGGGCTTCTGCGGCTTGACCAGGGGGTGGCGGGCTATAGCCGTAGTAGCCCCTCGCTGGATCCGCCACTGTCTGTATACTACATAATGCAGTGGTCTCGCTTATTGAACGGCTTGGTTGTCGTGAAAAGGCCGGGACAGCTCATCGCATGACTGTGCCCGCGGTGAACACGAGCACGGATCTCTCAATATTACGCAGGGCAGCCAGTCGAGACCCAGCATTTAAATGACCCAAATTGTATTACCCAAATGTGAAATATAGGTCAGAACATGACCTGGCCTAATTAGGCAAACTGGTTGGTTGCGCTATATTCTTACGCGTTCACTCGCACGCCGGGTTGTCCCATAGTTTCATAGATGTAACGCAGTCCGCTCTGATAGGGGTCCAGTCGCGGAACTACGTTACATCTCCTAGCAATCTTTTTCCATTAGCAGAATCGCGCCCGAAATCTGGTCGGCCTTTACACAGTCATAAAACTACTTTTTCACCTCGATATTTAGCAATGAATTACATATTTACATAAAGTAACCTATTCTCTGTTGATTTGTTACCAATTTGGGATCTGACGTTGCTTGATGCTTGGGTTTTGATAACTTTTCCCTCTGCTGTGTGATTTCTGAGCTTTTTCGGCTGCCGCGGGAGCCATGTTTTGCTTGGGGTTCACGCGCACCGGAAGAAATAATCGTTGGGCGCGCGCAAAATTTTTTTTTGGTTGGGGAATGTAAAGTACGGATTTTACATAACATCAAACAGCATGTCATGGAAGTTTAACCGTCGTTTGTTTCAAATGGTCTGACATTACCAGATCAGTGACATCGTTGCATTGAAATTTTTGAAAGCACAATTTAAGTGGAAGTTCTTTTCAGCGTTCCATTGATGTTTTAATTTGCATTCAAGATCATCTCACCGAGCAAATGACAGCGGGAGGGGTGTGGATCTCGGAGTATTTTAAACTGTCAGTGACCCGGCGGCCCGGCGGGGGGGGGGGGGGGGAACCTCGTATACCAAGTTGGTTGGGGGGTGGGGGGGGGAACCTCGTATACCAAGTTGGTTGGGGGGTGGGGGGGGGGGGGTTCCGTGGGGTGCCTTGATACTTGAGAGAGTGGATATTTGTGATGAAAAAGATACCCCTATAGAGCGGATGCTTAAAAACTTCTCACCGGGGGGGAGGGGGGTGGAGTGGGGGTGGCTCTGAAAATGTGCAATCTAAAAAGGGTTACCGCGAAAAATTCCCCTTCCGGGCGGATTTTGGCGGTAAAACGCCCCGACCGAGCGAATTTCGATGGTAAAATCTCGACGGTAAAATCTCGACGGTAAAAATCTCGACGGTAAAATCTCGACGGTAAAATCTCGACTCAGCGGAGGGGGTGGGGACTTTACTGCGGCCCCCCCCCCCAACGTTATCCGGCAAGTTGTTTGTGCAATTATTGGTTCAACGCGAGAAGTATTTTCAGCTTCCGCCGTACGCCGAAGTTACGTTTTCAGCCTTGCCCCCCGCCTTTCCCCACCTTCCGAACTTGCTACCAACAAAGTAGGGGATCCAATACCAACAGGGGAGAGGGGAACACATTCATGATTGCTTAGGAACGTTTAAGAAAGGAGGCGGGGGAGGACTCCCAGGTGTATTCCCCTCCCTCGGAAAGGGATGGGGAATTAACGGTTAAGACGAGCATAAGCTCCGATCGTCAGCTACCTTTATTCCCGCGGGAGGGAATATTTTTCATCAAAATACACCTTCAGAAATAAAATATTCCTGAAAAAAGTAAACCCACAAAACCCACATTTCATATGTAAACCAAAATAAGAAGAGAACATCTGGAAATTTTGTTACATTCGGGCGGGTACCCCATCAACCCCCCGGCCCCCGTCCAACCCCCCCCCGCCCCCTCGCCCCCCTCCATACTATTCATCAAGCCGGGGGACCCCGCGGCACGAAGCCAGTGAGGAGTCTGTTTCAGTTACAGCGAGCACACAATTTGTACGTTAGTGCGCACCGCTTCTCGGCAGGAAGTGAAACTGCAAAAATGGCGGAGCTTGATTCGTTTTCGGTTGTTAATGGTGCCAAGTTGTTGTTTCTCGCGCTCCAACAATTCTACTAAATAAATGCTAAATAAATGCTAATACGTTTTCCTGCAAGTTATATTGGTAAGAGAGCGCTGTACAATATGTAGATTCACTTAAGCGATGCAAAACGTCCCGGGTGTTGTCGTCGCTTCGCTCTGCCAATGAGCGGGGGACAGCGGCTTGCTTGCAGGACTAGGTTGTCCCATTGTTACTTAGGCCAGTTTCGGTAGGGGCGGCGGCGCCCGTGAAGACTTATCTTAGGATAATTCTCCTTTCTTGTCCAATGTCTCAGAGGCATCAATTAAAGAATGCACAGCGCTAATAAATTAGGCACATTTCTTTCGTAAATTATACAAGTTTTGCCGTACGGCAACCATACTCTCCCTTTCTCTGCAGAATTAGACTCGCCCGTTGTGCATGGGAAATGAGCTGCAGTGAGCTGATATGAATGACATACGAAATATGACATATGAAATACGGGCAGTGAGTTGTTTTTGAACTCATTAGGCCAAGATTAAAGGGGATCTTATTACCCACTCCTGAAACTCGGCATTGGCGTGTGATGTTATAAAGTTGGGCCGAAGAGGCGAGACGGTGGGTAGGTGTAGGGGTGGCGGCATAGTGCATGAGAAGAGGGGGGGGGGGGATGTTAGGTGGTCAGAAAGTGATTTTTTACGTGAGGATCCGACGAGTGAATGGTCGAGTGAGCAATACGGACTGAGTAAATGTTACATGATGAGTGATTTTGGTAAAAATGTGCTTGTTAGTTAGTTGCTCGGGTTCTGTAGGAGTAGCTGGTAGCAAGGGACTTTGAAGGTGCTTATGGGTCACATGGGTGTGGTCGCGAGTATAAAGATCCGAGCGCACGGCGTACAGACACCAGACCCAGAACCAACACCCTGGAAGGAGGCAGGCGGCTGTGGACGTGGACAAACGGTATAAGCTTTCCAGCACCAGGAGCGACGGAGCGAGGTATCAGCACCAGGAGCGTCGGGAGAGCGGCGGAACATGGTCGGAACGCCAGGAGCACCAGGAGCATCGCTAGGACGTTAAAATCATTAGTACATCGAGGGGGCACCAGTTGAATGCGGAGTGAAAGAATTATGGAGGTGACAATGAAAAACTTGTATGTATGTGCCTGTTTCTCGTGTATGTGAATCTATGTAAAGAACGCGGAGGGGATTGATTAATATAATTTGTGAAACTTATAAAAGTGTGTTGCTGATCATTATTGCCTATGCCATCTCAGTCAATCTTTATTATTTTTACAAGTGTTATCACCCAAGGAGATTTGTCCCTGGCAGGTCATAACAGTATGCATAACTTCACTCAGTGGTGATAATTAATGTCATGGTGCATGTACATAACTTCACTCAGTGATGATAATTAACGTCAATTGACCATATTCGGCAAAATAACTTATAAAAACTCTTGTGATTCCTATTCTCACCTATGTTGGAAGTAACTGTACTGCCCCAGGTTTTGTACAGAAGGTGCACAAGCTTTTCTATGGTTTTATCTGGGGATAGAGAGAAAATTAAAAGAAATGTATGAATCTAGAGATGTGAAGATGGCGGTGCTGAAATGATTGAGGTTGAATCTTATTTTCGGGCTGTTAATGTCATGTGGCTGAAACGCATTTTTGCAGATGGTAGTGAAAGCTGGACGTTTTTGGGGCAGCAATATATACCCTTGCTAGGGAACAGTTTAGAAGGTCTAAGATTCAAAGCGATAGACGAGAAGAAGGTACCTGATTTCATGAAACTACCACTATTTTAGAAAAATACGCATGGATAACGGCATCCTAAACTCTAGTCCACAACCGACCAATAAAGCAGACCTACTTGAAGAGATAATTTGGGAGAATTCAAATGATACAATCGGTGAAGGAAAAAAAAGTGAGCTTATTATTTAAATCTTTTATGAACTGTGGTATCATTTTTGTAAAAGAATTGATGTTTAATGAAAGGCGCATAGATAACGAATATCTGTTTAATATCATTTTATCGAAAACGAATATCTTAGCAGAACTGTCTATGTTGAGCAAAGCATTTAAACGCTATAGAATGATCTTAGGCGATCATGTACCACAAAGTTCGCCAGTAAACGAAAGTTTTAAATACAACATATTGTACTGGCGTTTTGCACACAACAAAGCGTGAGATGGTTGTATCGGAGCGCAAGCTGTGTGATATGTTTGAAAAGGAATGGAAGTGATCTTCCATGAAATTTACCGTATTAAGATAGAAACAATGAAGGATAAGAAATTGGCTGAATTTAACAATTAATTTTACACCTGACCCTAGCAGGCAAGAAACTTTTAATGCGATGGGGTAAACGTGACTGTGATAAATGCACGATTTGTGATAGTATGCATAATATAACCCATCTCTTATATGACTGCCCTAGAGCAAAGATTATCTGGAGTATAATAGAAACAGATTTGGGCTATAAATATAACTTCAGACGGGTAGTCGCACTAAAAATTAATGTCTTAGAGCGTGTACATAAGTTCACTCAGTGGCGATAATAATTGACCTGTTGCATGTAAATAACTTAAATCTATGGTGATTATTAAAGTCGTGGAGGGTGTACATAACTTCACTCAATGGTGATAATGTCATGATTCATGTCGATAATTGCACTCAAGGTACCATATTTTATACTGCGGGTAGATAACTTTAATTTGGATGATAATAATGTCATAATGCACGTGGATAACTGAACCCCTTGGTGATGATATCACAACACGTGGAGACGCTTTCATTGAGAGAGATGCTAATATTTTGGTTCACGTAGGTAACTATGGCGCATGTGGATTACTAAACTGATTAAGTGTGACACCGAACAGAACGCGGGTGCAATCTACAACTATCAAATTTATTTTCAATCCCATATAAAATCAGGTTGTATCCATAAAGAGCGATCATCCTTTCGCCTCTGCACGCTGGGATAACTGTGTTCCCTGGCGGGGACAGTGGCGCCAGCCAGTAAATACAAGTGATAGGCACATAGGGCACATAATGATGGCATTTACAGCTCTGGCACGCCACTTCAATGCTTTAATTCCCGGTATCAATAATTGATTTCTTGACGCCATGTTTGCAAGTTTGACATGACCGATTCAGTTCCGTGGGTGTACAATGACATTACTCTACCCAGGGCCCCCACACTCCGCCGCGCAGCTCCGGATTGGCCTCAGGGTCACTGGGTGCAGATCTCTCCAGCTCTGGCATTCCCTCCGTGTACTGGGCTAGCCTCTAGAGCATCTTCTTCAGGACATTTGGGTGACTCTCGGACAGGTCATGTTGCTGATTGGGATCAGTGTCCATGTCAAAGAGCCAGAGGTGCTTGCTGGTGCCATCCGAGTCGTTGACGAGAGTGGAGTTGAGCTGGGCATTGTCCGGGACCGCCCTCCAATCAGCATCCCCTATCGCCAATAAATATAAACCTAACAATATTATGTGTACGTACTCGCATCTGTGCTTGAATTCTATGTGTTATAACAATCCCATACAGATTGGATTAATCGGTAATCACAATGATATGTATCGAACGTTACGTTATTATTAAGTTCGAATTGTCAGAGGCATGTATTTTCATATCGAAGTTTCCTATTCGTGATAAGCGGGAAATGCAAGATTGTGGTTCGGTGCAAGGGCCCTTGAATAATCAGTACTGAACGTCCTCGGTAACACAACCTGGATCTTGGTGTCGAAGGGACTGTCAGTCAGCTTTTCTCCTTTCAAGTCGTAGAGCGGGTCTATGGTGTGCAGGATCTCTGTCCTGGGGCTGGGCGTCCCCCGACTGATGAGTCAATCAACAATGAAACACCCGTCAAGCATGGATCCATCATTATACATCACAGAATACCTTCCCAATGCGTCGATAGTTATTTAATATATAACAAACACTTGGTTAGCCAGTGTATACACAGGTTATGCGATACGCTTATTTGCGTAGAGAGGGAAAGAATACAAAGAGCTAGTGAGAGAGATGCATTGCAACAACACACTGACAATTCGGAAGATTTATATTAGACAAAAACATGACAGTGAAGCACACATCAGACATGGGCGGCATCAGTTAACAGTTCAATGGACAGGGACCGCATGGCCTCACCTGATGGTCTCCCAGATGTCCTTCCCGTCCAGTCCCATATCCGCCGTGTCGCCTCCTGCCAGACCCACGAGTGTCGGGAACCAGTCAGACACGTGCAGCAGATCGTGACTGGTGGCGCCGCTCCGCGGTAGAAAGGGACCGGCCACAAAGCTGATACCGTGAATACCGCCCTCCCACCAGGAGTGCTTGCGGCCTCTCAGGGGCCAGTTGTTGGCCCCGGCGTCATAGTTACCGCCATTGTCTGTCAAAACAGTGGATGTAAAGCGTGTCTGTGTGTGTGTGGGCGGGGGGGGGGGGGAGATGATTTATTTATTTCTTTATTATACTTATTAAATCATACTAATATTCAGTAATACTTAAAAGAACACGATTCTACTTCTGCCTTCGTTCTATATTCAATGTTTATTCGCTGTTGGACTTTCTTTGTGTCACTGTCGCACACCTGTTCTGCTATTACTTGCCGGTTATGAAAATCAAAAGGGTGTTATCCCAGAGTCCTGTTTCCTTCAGAGCATCAGTAACGTTACCCACGGCCTCGTCCAACACAGCCACCATACCTAGGAATAGGTCACTATAGACGTATTTTGACTATTTTTAACTATTTGAAAGTACGGTGTCTTAAATTCCTTTCAGTATTTTATGACGTTTATAATGGATGAAATCGTTTAATGGCGATCAATTTCCCTTCACAGAATATTTCCATGTAGGAAGGTTTACAAAGGGAAAAGTAGATGTAGAAAAGTCCCCCTCAGTACAACGTAACAATGTAATTAACGTCCCCACGACAAGCGACGGCCAGAATGCCTCGGTCATTATTACTTGCATAGATGCGTCTGTACTCATCCCTGATCTCTGGGTACATGTCTATGTACTCTTGGGGGGCTGTCATGCCGGCGTGAACCGATTGGAAGGGTAAGTACAGGAACATTGGCTGCAACGACAGCAAGGTCTGGTCTCAAAGCAGGGCGTAACCTATCAGACCTGAACCCATCTACTAAAGCCGTCCCAGTAGTCATCTCCTATAACCGTCAAGTGAAACCTATTATTCACTCGAATTCCCGTTGCTCTCATTAAAGATCAACTGGAAATTGCACGGCATTTATCTCACATTCTAACACTTGTAGCAATGACTTTTAATACCCTTATGATTTGATGTGAATAATATCCGGAATGCCTTTTTTTAAAGGGAATGATGCGTTTTTTGATTACTTGTTCCGATTTGTGCTTGGCATGATCTTTTATCTTCTTAGCAGCTTGCTCAGCGAATGAGTCGAGTAGACGCCATCTTGGTCAAACACGGGTTCGTCATTGTCGTGAAAATCCAGTCCACATCCAGTGGTCCCGCCAAAGTGACCACAACGCACGTGAGACCAATAGCTCTCATGGCCTGTCAGGTAACCTATAAACATATGCTAAAATTAAATTTAGAGAACCTAGAAACCTAAGCCACGCAACTCATCTTTCGTACAAAGATTACTTAAAGTTGCATGTCGAGCTCTTTCCCGCCAAAACTAAAGAGGTCAAAATACCAATAACAATCAGTCCTTGAATCATTCAAAATTTCTTTTGTCTATACTCCACCCATGCCTGACTGCCAAATAGTGTCTCTTGGCCTTGCCCGTGATATCAATTTACCACAAGATTTCTGTATTTGTTTATTCACCATAAAGCACATAAAAAGGTGAGTATAAAAAAGCAACAATATACCATGACAGGTATAAATAAAAGTGGTGTGGCACTATGTGCCACAGTCCGTAACACTTGTGTGTTAAAAGTAATATATTCGCTTTATCGATTTGACTGTTATATAATGAAATGGTTGTATTCTATTATAATAATCTATTATATGATTATATAATTGCTATGTAATCTGTTATATATCTTTGATATATATATTGTCGATGTTTGCATTGGTTTCGATTACGTAAAAATAAACACGTCAGGTTTTCTTTATTGATTGATGATAGGATGACGACGCTATGATATGAATGAAGCCTGTGGTGACGGTGCTGTTCTAGTATTAGTCTATGGGCCCTCCCCTATCAGTAGACACCCGCTAATAGTAGCCGGGTGCCTGGCCGGCATACAGGTTCAATGCACCGCCGGGATGACAGGGTAAATCCCTGTCATGCCAGGGCGGTACCACGCGGTATGCCGACTGCGGAATCCCCCCTTTCTTGGACAGGTGACCTTGTCTAATCCGGGGGGGAGCCCCCTGACCTGAGGAGGGCATAAAGGGGGTGCATGGTGGTGCATCTATCTCCACACCTCGGTGGGGCTGATAGCACCAGGGCGCCTTGCCAGTGCACCCACTGCACTACACCCCTCGGCTGGCAGGGTCAAGTCCTACCATGCACGGGGGGCGCCTCGTGGGCGGCTGACTAGGACGTCAGGTAACGACGTCCTGGGGGAGATAGGGCTAAAGGTGCGTATCTTATGTAGGGACGTGCTTCCTTAATTATTGGTCTGCTTCCACGCTTCGGCGGGGCTGATGGCAGCAAAGCGCCTTGCCAACCGACCCACTGTGCTACGTCTCTCGGCTGGTAGGGTAAATCCCCACCATGCACGAGAGACGCCATGTGGGTGGTTGACTAGACTGCACCATGATCGGGTTGCCCCGATGAGAGGGTGCAGCCTTCGGGAAGCAGAATGGGTTTCTAGTTGGTGCACTGAGTTAGTGTGGCCGGTGTTGGCCATCGACCAGGGGTTTCTGGCCAACAACGGCGCCTCGGTTAATCGGGGGGTTGGATTGCAATGATTGCTGTTAATTGGAATGTGTTACTTATTGTGCATAGTGAGTTAGTCTGAAGCCAGTTCTTGTTAAATTTTATTAGGTAATCAGGATACATGCATGCATAATAGAAATCTTGTTTTATACGGGAGGTTAGTTTGTTGTTAAAAATATGATGGGTGGGAACTACACGACCATCTTTTTTAAATTGGCGAGAAAGCCACAGGGAATATTTGAACAGATTATATAAATAATGGATGGTGTTAAGTGGGATTTTACTCTTGTTCTCTTCTGGTTTCGGGTTGTAATTGAATAGGATGTTATGTAGGCTGAAAGGCTTATTGTCCTGTGTGATATCTTTAAAAAAAGGAGTAAAGTAAATTTCTTGTTGAAGAAAGTGTTTGCATTTCGTGAAACAGTGCATGGTTGTTTCTAATTGGTCTGGGCAGTAGATGCAACTAGGGTCATCCACTATTTTACAGTTAAATAAATATTTATTGGTAGGTAAGATTTGGTGAGCTATTTTATATTGGAAGTCTGATAATTGTCTATCAAGTGTGTGTTTGTAAATGTTGGCAAATATGGTTTCTATATGTAATTGTGTATGGAATGTCCTTTCCCAGTTGTTTATAGAAATTGGTATATCCCGTGTAGCTAAGAAGTTATAGATGTTCCTTGTTGTGAATTTGTCTAAAGTTAAATTTTTGTCTTCTGATAATTGAATGTAAATGTGTGGTATGTTGGCTGGGCCTTGAATCTGTTGTCTTAGTATTTCAATCCACTGGGGGGGTATAGCACGTTTTATAATATTGTAACAATGTTGGTTATGAGTTGTGTCTGGGAGGTCCTTTTCCTCAACTAGTTGTTGGTACATTAGAATCCAATATTGATTTGTAAAATCTGCTAAGGTATTTATATTGTGGTTAATATACTCTTTGAAAAAGATAGTCGAGTTATTATGTTTAATATTAAAATTTTAAAAAATGTTTTGTTCTAAGACTTCTGTTGCTGTGGTGGGTTCATGACTTGTTTCTACGGGTAGCTGGTTCCATATATGTAAAAGTTCTTTATAAAATATCGGTGTATTAATCATGTTTAGCCTGTTTGTGTTGAAATGGCTAGTTAATAGGTTTAGGCCAAATTCCCCATTCCTATAAGCACCTATATAAGAAGCGGCTAAGTTCCTCCATTTCCCATTAGCTTGCGTAAGTAAAATTCGGATTGTGTTAACTCGTTGGGCTTTAATTTTAGTAGCTATATTAATCATATTTAATCCTCTAATCATGTTTTGTTTTAGTATGTTTTTAGCGATGCCATGTTTTTTATTCTTCCCGAAAAAATTTAATATTAAATGTTCTATCTGGTTTTCGGCCCATTTCGGAAGAGGAATGATGTTGGTAAAGTACCATAGTATTGATGAGGCTAAGCAGTTGATTACTAGTATTCTTCCTAAAAACGTTAGATCTCTTCCTCCCCAGCTGTTTAAAATGTTTCTGATCTTCGTGATTTTAGACTCCCAATTAACCTTATCCGTGTTGACGTTGCCGAAATAAATTCCTAAAATGTTAATATAGGTATTAGTCCAGTTTAAGTTTCCATATTGCTTCTCGCTGTCTCTATTACTTCCTATCCATAAAGCCTTAGTTTTATCTTGGTTAACCTTGGCACCGGATGCCAGCTCATACGTTTTAATTATTTTAAAAATGGGTTTAATTTCTTTCGGGTGGGATATAAATAAATTGGTGTCATCCATATATTGTGCTATTTTTGAGGGGGCCATTATTGGGGTTTCTATGCCTAAGATAGTCTTTTCATTTCTAATTGTGTTAGCAAAGGTTTCTGCAGTAATTATATATAATAGAGGGCTTAGGGGACATCCCTGTCTAGTCCCTCTAAATAGATTTAAAGGTGCACTGACATGTCCGTTGTTAATGATGTGGCTTGATATGTTGGTATATAAAATTTTAACCCAATTTATGAAATTATCCCCGAATTTAAATTGCTTCAAAGTGGCTAAAAGAAAGTCCCAATTTACTCTGTCGAAAGCTTTCACTTGATCTAAACTAATGATCCCTCCCGGAATGTTTTCCTTCTTGGCATAATCTATCAAATCTCTTATAAAATGCGTCGTTTGACTGATATTTCTTCCCCTGACTGAACATGTTTGATCTTCGTGGATAAAATCAGGTAGTGCTTCAGCTAATCTATTAGTTAACGCTTTGGTGATAATTTTATAGTCCGTGTTTAGGAGAGAAATCGGTCTGTAGTTTTTAAATCTGTTCTATCTCCCTTTTTAAATATTAATGTAATAATTCCCTGTCTTTGTGTGTATGTGAGTTCTCCTGTATCTTGTATGTATTCGATTATTTCTAGAAGGTCATATTTAAGTAAATTCCAAAATGTTTTATAAAATTCGGACGGGAGCCCATCTGTACCTGGGGATTTATTTGTTTTCATTTGTGTTATTGTTTTATCTAGTTCATTAATGGTAAAAGGTCTGTCGCATGAAGTTTTATGTTGAGCATCTACATGTCTTTTGGTATTCCTAAATAGGACATCTTGTGCCTTTTTATTTGATTCTTCACTGGTGTATAAGTTTTTATAGAAAGCTACTTCTATATTTAGGATGTCTTTTTTGTTAGTGGCAATTTCCCCATTTTCTAGTTTAAGGCCATGGATTTGTTTATTATTATAGTTTTTATTTTCCTGTTTGAAAAGGAATTTTGTGCATCTTTCCCCCTGCTCTCTATTCCTGACTCTTGATCTAATTATTATTCCCATAGATTTCTTATTCTGTAGTTGTGTTAAATCCTCTTTAATTTTATGTAAGAGTTCATTATCAGGTTTCACCTGTTTTATTTCCCTGTCATATTGTTCTTTTAGGTCATTTTCATACAGGTTATCTTTATTACGTTTTATAGTAGCATATTCTTTAGTGAACCATTTAATTTTAGTTTTCCCTAGATCCCACCATTTTCCTATGTTATCATAAAGGTTTTTTTGTTCCTGCCAGTTATTCCAAAATTTGGTAAAGGATTCCCTATAGTTTATGTCATCTAAAAGAGAAACGTTAAATTTCCAAAAACCTTGACCTTTTATATCCCCGTTAATAAGAAACACTTGAATCGAGCATAATGTGTGGTCTGTGTTTGTATGCGAGTAAAAATTAAAGTGTTGTATCAATGATGTGAGTACTGTGGTTGTGTAGATGCGATCTATGCGTGTTTTTGTTTGGTAGCTGTTGCTATAATGAGTGTATTGTTTTGTTGTTGGGTGTAAGTGTCTGTATGGGTCGTGTATGTCATTTGTGGATTGTAGCTGTCTTAACTGTTCTCTCCCTGTTAAACAGCCTTGCCCGTCGCTAGGACCTTCCTTGTCTAGATGATAATCCTCAATGCAGTTAAAATCACCAGCCAAAATGATATGTGTATTTTCATCATGTGTCATGATGTATTCCTGTAGTGTGCTGAGGAAAGCGACCCTATCTTTTGGAATGTTGGGAGCATATATGTTGATAAAGTTGAAGGAGTGTGTCTGTAGTGTAAAGAGGGTACTAATGATTCTGCCTTGTGAGTCCTTTTTGTTTCGTACAATTGTGATTTGTTTGTAGAGTGCGGGTGATATGTATGTAACACACCCTGTTTTCCTGTCCGTGGTCCCGTTATTGTGAATTATGTGTCCAGGTATGTCTTTAAGTAGTGTGGTTGTCTCAAGCTCTGTGGAGAAGTGAGTTTCCTGAAGTGCTGTGATGTCTATCTTTTGTTCTTGTAATAAAGTGAAAATGTTTACGCGTTTGATTTTATTGTCTACCAGTCCGTTTGTATTTAAAGACGCGAAGGTGTACATGTTAGTGTGTTAGTAATCTGACGGGAATGTTAGCAGGTAAGGTCTTACCGGTGTACTCACCACAGGCTGTTTGTTGCCGGATGGCTGGAATGGTTATATGGTAAAATGGCGATTCGGGATGAAATGTATGGTATGAATGGTGATAAGCATAGTAATGGATATAATGATAATAATGGTAGCTATTGCTAATCGAAAGTAACAATACGATAGAGTTACTTATTTTAACAGTTCTGATAGTAAAAAGGATAGGGTTAGGTGAACATAAATTAGACATATCATCAATATTAATCAAAACCCGTGTGAGTTTTCTAAACGTACACCATGTGAGGGATACTTCGTAATGGAAACCACGATTGACGTGTTTTACTATGATGAGGTCAAAACAGGAAGTGGTAGACAAAGGGTAATGTAATTCGTCGCGGTTGATATGAAGACGTTGATAATAAATAATTCATATAATAACTAAAGAAAATTAAATCCATAATTGGGGCAATGAAGAGTCTTAAGGTATAACCTGATCAATTCAATCGACACTTATTTTAAGGTTTCACCCTGCTTTTGGCCGGGGAGCTTTGACTGTCTTGTTCTGCGACGTGGGGTGAGGGGAATGGGAGGGAAGGGGGGGCATCAGCTGTTTGTCATTCTCACTCGGTAGGGGGGCAGGGCAAGATGAGGTTCTGAAAGATCGAACGTGGGCCGTGGGAGGGGAGGGGGGAGGGAGTCGGGGAAGGGGGTGGTGGGGGGGTCGGTGATGTCTGAGTCGGAGTCCGATTTGGTAATGTCTGAAGACATACTGACGTGAGGGGGGGTGGGTGGAACAGTCACTCTCTTCTTCCCCCTTGGGGTACGTGAGCGACCCCGTGTTGACCGGGGTGACATGCTATTATTGCTGTCCGGTGACGAGCTCTGTGTTCTCACTCGCTTACCGCTTAACACATCCCCTCCCCGCGTCGCCTTCTCGCGGTGAGCAGTACGGGCCTCAGACGTTCGGGGCGCTGTCTCGGCGGGCTGGGCATGGGAGGGGGCGTCGGAGCGGTGAGTGAGAACATCAGCGAAGGTGGGGACGGAGGTCGGCTGTGTGTCGACCGGTGAGTCCTCGTCCACCACCGCCACCACGACCTCCTCGAGGTCAGCTGACGGCAGCGGGGCGGCGGGGTGCTCGGCAGCTGTGTGAGTTTTCTCTTGGGTCTGGGCGGCGGTCTGGTGGCTCTCCTGGGTCTCAGTGGCGGGCTGATGGGTTTCCTGTCGGGCAGAAAGTGGGGGCCGGGGGGTGGCCGGTCGGTTGCCAGGTGTAACGCCCTCTCTCTGCACTGGCAGGAGGGATTGGATGGCCGGCCGGCCGTGAGCCCGGTCGCCCTCCTCCTGCGTGGCTAGGGGGGGCTGGATGGTCGTGTTGGTCGGTGGGCTGTTGGCCTCAACAGGGGTTCCTGACGGGGGGATATGGGGGGATACCGGCGGGGGCGACTGTCTAGACGGTCCTGGCTCAACGGGGGGTCCCCGCTAGGCCACCGGCTCGCTATACTGGCTCGGATGTGAGGTAGAGGCGGGGGGGAAGTCCACATCGTAGGCCTCCTGAGCTCGCCTGATCCTCTCGCTTTGCCAGGCCAAGCAGTTTGCCCTCGCATGGCCCTCCTCCCCACACATAAAACAAATAAGGGGTTGCCCTTTGTGGCGAATCGTGATTGTATGGCGCTGCCCTCCGTCAGTGGTATAGACGAGGCGACTGGGGACGGCTTGTTCCAGCTTCATGCGGGCCGCCCTGTCCCCATTTCGCATGCGGAGCCCCTCAAAGGTCCGCCATACAGGGCCTCGCAGCACCTTGCCATAGTTTTCTAGCCAGTCCATTACTTCAGAGTTGGGGATGGAGGGGAAAAGGCCTCGAACTGATACCCATGCAATACCTTCTCCGTCCTCTTGCACTGAGTAGTGCTCCCCTTCATAATTGAAGCCTTCGTCTAGAAATGTGTCTTTTATGCCTCGCGAAGCAAAGTACAGTTGGTAACTACTGCGGGAGGTAGAAATAAGTGCGTCTATTTTCCGGGGGTAAGCGAATTCAAGGTACGCAGCTAACTCTCGGGCATTAAGACTGGAGTCTACATATATGGTGCCGGCATTACTCGCCTCCATGGTGGCCACGGGCGGCAAGCGCCGCGTGGTGAGTTGTCCTCGCAGACCTGGTCTGGTGTCGAACAGCAAACACAAAAATACACAAAGAAAAAGTAATCCGGAGGCGTGTAAATTGCCTAAGTATCCGATCAGTGGGTTGTCAACTTCTCAACAAGTTTTCTGTATTTGTTTATTCACCATAAAGCACATAAAAAGGTGAGTATAAAAAAGCAACAATATACCATGACAGGTATAAATAAAAGTGGTGTGGCACTATGTGCCACAGTCCGTAACACTTGTGTGTTAAAAGTAATATATTCGCTTTATCGATTTGACTGTTATATAATGAAATGGTTGTATTCTATTATAATAATCTATTATATGATTATATTATTGCTATGTAATCTGTTATATATCTTTGATATATATATTGTCGATGTTCGCATTGGTTTCGATTACGTAAAAATAAACACGTCAGGTTTTCTTTATTGATTGATGATAGGATGACGACGCTATGATATGAATGAAGCCTGTGGTGACGGTGCTGTTCTAGTATTAGTCTATGGGCCCTCCCCTATCAGTAGACACCCGCTAATAGTAGCAGGGTGCCTGGCCGGCATACAGGCTCAATGCACCGCCGGGCTGACAGGGTAAATCCCTGTCATGCCAGGGCGGTGCCACGCGGTATGCCGACTGCGGAATCCCCCCTTTCTTGGACAGGTGACCCTGTCCAACCCGGGGGGGGGAGCCCCCTGACCTGAGGAGGGCATAAAGGGGGTGGATGGTGGTGCACCTATCTCCACACCTCGGCGGGGCTGATAGCAGCAGGGCGCCTTGCCAGCGCACCCACTGCACTACACCCCTCGGCTGGCAGGGTCAAGTCCTACCATGCACGGGGGGCGCCTCGTGGGCGGCTGACTAGGACGTCAGGTAACGACGTTCTGGGGGAGATAGGGCTAAAGGTGCGTATCGTATGTAGGGACGTGCTTCCTTAATTATTGGTCTGCTTCCACGCTTCGGCGGGGCTGATGGCAGCAAAGCGCCTTGCCAACCGACCCACTGTGCTACGTCTCTCGGCTGGTAGGGTAAATCCCCACCTTGCACGAGAGACGCCATGTGGGTGGTTGACTAGACTGCACCATGATCGGGTTGCCCCGATGAGAGGGTGCAGCCTTCGGGAAGCAGAATGGGTTTCTAGTTGGTGCACTGAGTTAGTGTGGCCGGTGTTGGCCATCGACCAGGGGTTTCTGGCCAACACCGGCGCCTCGGTTAATCGGGGGGTTGGATTGCAATGATTGCTGTTAATTGGAATGTGTTACTTATTGTGCATAGTGAGTTAGTCTGAAGCCAGTTCTTGTTAAATTTTATTAGGTAATCAGGATACATGCATGCATAATAGAAATCTTGTTTTATACGGGAGGTTAGTTTGTTGTTAAAAATATGATGGGTGGGAACTACACGACCATCTTTTTTAAATTGGCGAGAAAGCCATAGGGAATATTTGAACAGATTATATAAATAATGGATGGTGTTAAGTGGGATTTTACTCTTGTTCTCTTCTGGTTTCGGGTTGTAATTGAATAGGATGTTATGTAGGCTGAAAGGCTTATTGTCCTGTGTGATATCTTTAAAAAAAGGAGTAAAGTAAATTTCTTGTTGAAGAAAGTGTTTGCATTTCGTGAAACAGTGCATGGTTGTTTCTAATTGGTCTGGGCAGTAGATGCAACTAGGGTCATCCACTATTTTACAGTTAAATAAATATTTATTGGTAGGTAAGATTTGGTGAGCTATTTTATATTGGAAGTCTGATAATTGTCTATCAAGTGTGTGTTTGTAAATGTTGGCAAATATGGTTTCTATATGTAATTGTGTATGGAATGTCCTTTCCCAGTTGTTTATAGAAATTGGTATATCCCGTGTAGCTAAGAAGTTATAGATGTTCCTTGTTGTGAATTTGTCTAAAGTTAAATTTTTGTCTTCTGATAATTGAATGTAAATGTGTGGTATGTTGGCTGGGCCTTGAATCTGTTGTCTTAGTATTTCAATCCACTGGGGGGGTATAGCACGTTTTATAATATTGTAACAATGTTGGTTATGAGTTGTGTCTGGGAGGTCCTTTTCCTCAACTAGTTGTTGGTACATTAGAATCCAATATTGATTTGTAAAATCTGCTAAGGTATTTATATTGTGGTTAATATACTCTTTGAAAAAGATAGTCGAGTTATTATGTTTAATATTAAAATTTTAAAAAATGTTTTGTTCTAAGACTTCTGTTGCTGTGGTGGGTTCATGACTTGTTTCTACGGGTAGCTGGTTCCATATATGTAAAAGTTCTTTATAAAATATCGGTGTATTAATCATGTTTAGCCTGTTTGTGTTGAAATGGCTAGTTAATAGGTTTAGGCCAAATTCCCCATTCCTATAAGCACCTATATAAGAAGCGGCTAAGTTCCTCCATTTCCCATTAGCTTGCGTAAGTAAAATTCGGATTGTGTTAACTCGTTGGGCTTTAATTTTAGTAGCTATATTAATCATATTTAATCCTCCTCTAATCATGTTTTGTTTTAGTATGTTTTTAGCGATGCCATGTTTTTTATTTTTCCAGAAAAAATTTAATATTAAATGTTCTATCTGGTTTTCGGCCCATTTCGGAAGAGGAATGATGTTGGTAAAGTACCATAGTATTGATGAGGCTAAGCAGTTGATTACTAGTATTCTTCCTAAAAACGTTAGATCTCTTCCTCCCCAGCTGTTTAAAATGTTTCTGATCTTCGTGATTTTAGACTCCCAATTAACCTTATCCGTGTTGACGTTGCCGAAATAAATTCCTAAAATGTTAATATAGGTATTAGTCCAGTTTAAGTTTCCATATTGCTTCTCGCTGTCTCTATTACTTCCTATCCATAAAGCCTTAGTTTTATCTTGGTTAACCTTGGCACCGGATGCCAGCTCATACGTTTTAATTATTTTAAAAATGGGTTTAATTTCTTTCGGGTGGGATATAAATAAATTGGTGTCATCCATATATTGTGCTATTTTTGAGGGGGCCATTATTGGGGTTTCTATGCCTAAGATAGTCTTTTCATTTCTAATTGTGTTAGCAAAGGTTTCTGCAGTAATTATATATAATAGAGGGCTTAGGGGACATCCCTGTCTAGTCCCTCTAAATAGATTTAAAGGCGCACTGACATGTCCGTTGTTAATGATGTGGCTTGATATGTTGGTATATAAAATTTTAACCCAATTTATGAAATTATCCCCGAATTTAAATTGCTTCAAAGTGGCTAAAAGAAAGTCCCAATTTACTCTGTCGAAAGCTTTCACTTGATCTAAACAAATGATCCCTCCCGGAATGTTTTCCTTCTTGGCATAATCTATCAAATCTCTTATAAAATGCGTCGTTTGACTGATATTTCTTCCCCTGACTGAACATGTTTGATCTTCGTGGATAAAATCAGGTAGTGCTTCAGCTAATCTATTAGTTAACGCTTTGGAGATAATTTTATAGTCTGTGTTTAGGAGAGAAATCGGTCTGTAGTTTTTTAAATCTGTTCTATCTCCCTTTTTAAATATTAATGTAATAATTCCCTGCCTTTGTGTGTATGTGAGTTCTCCTGTATCTTGTATGTATTCGATTATTTCTAGAAGGTCATATTTAAGTAAATTCCAAAATGTTTTATAGAATTCGGACGGGAGCCCATCTGTACCTGGGGATTTATTTGTTTTCATTTGTGTTATTGTTTTATCTAGTTCATTAATGGTAAAAGGTCTGTCGCATGAAGTTTTATGTTGAGCATCTACATGTCTTTTGGTATTCCTAAATAGGACATCTTGTGCCTTTTTATTTGATTCTTCACTGGTGTATAAGTTTTTATAGAAAGCTACTTCTATATTTAGGATGTCTTTTTTGTTAGTGGCAATTTCCCCATTTTCTAGTTTAAGGCCATGGATTTGTTTATTATTATAGTTTTTATTTTCCTGTTTGAAAAAGAATTTTGTGCATCTTTCCCCCTGCTCTCTATTCCTGACTCTTGATCTAATTATTATTCCCATAGATTTCTTATTCTGTAGTTGTGTTAAATCCTCTTTAATTTTATCTAAGAGTTTATTATCAGGTTTCACCTGTTTTATTTCCCTGTCATATTGTTCTTTTAGGTCATTTTCATACAGGTTATCTTTATTACGTTTTATAGTAGCATATTCTTTAGTGAACCATTTAATTTTAGTTTTCCCTAGATCCCACCATTTTCCTATGTTATCATAAAGGTTTTTTTGTTCCTGCCAGTTATTCCAAAATTTGGTAAAGGATTCCCTATAGTTTATGTCATCTAAAAGAGAAACGTTAAATTTCCAAAAACCTTGACCTTTTATATCCCCGTTAATAAGAAACACTTGAATCGAGCATAGTGTGTGGTCTGTGTTTGTATGCGGGTAAAAATTAAAGTGTTGTATCAATGATGTGAGTACTGTGGTTGTGTAGATGCGATCTATGCGTGTTTTTGTTTGGTAGCTGTTGCTATAATGAGTGTATTGTTTTGTTGTTGGGTGTAAGTGTCTGTATGGGTCGTGTATGTCATTTGTGGATTGTAGCTGTCTTAACTGTTCTCTCCCTGTTAAACAACCTTGCCCGTCGCTAGGACCTTCCTTGTCTAGATGATAATCCTCAATGCAGTTAAAATCACCAGCCAAAATGATATGTGTATTTTCATCATGTGTCATGATGTATTCCTGTAGTGTGCTGAGGAAAGCGACCCTATCTTTTGGAATGTTGGGAGCATATATGTTGATAAAGTTGAAGGAGTGTGTCTGTAGTGTAAAGAGGGTACTAATGATTCTGCCTTGTGAGTCTTTTTTGTTTCGTACAATTGTGATTTGTTTGTAGAGTGCGGGTGATATGTATGTAACACACCCTGTTTTCCTGTCCGTGGTCCCGTTATTGTGAATTATGTGTCCAGGTATGTCTTTAAGTAGTGTGGTTGTCTCAAGCTCTGTGGAGAAGTGAGTTTCCTGAAGTGCTGTGATGTCTATCTTTTGTTCTTGTAATAAAGTGAAAATGTTTACGCGTTTGATTTTATTGTCTACCAGTCCGTTTGTATTTAAAGACGCGAAGGTGTACATGTTAGTGTGTTAGTAATCTGACGGGAATGTTAGCAGGTAGGGTCTTACCGGTGTACTCACCACAGGCTGTTTGTTGCCGGATGGCTGGAATGGTTATATGGTAAAATGGCGATTCGGGATGAAATGTATGGTATGAATGGTGATAAGCATAGTAATGGATATAATGATAATAATGGTAGCTATTGCTAATCGAAAGTAACAATACGATAGAGTTACTTATTTTAACAGTTCTGATAGTAAAAAGGATAGGGTTAGGTGAACATAAATTAGACATATCATCAATATTAATCAAAACCCGTGTGAGTTTTCTAAACGTACACCATGTGAGGGATACGTCGTAATGGAAACCACGATTGACGTGTTTTACTATGATGAGGTCAAAACAGGAAGTGGTAGACAAAGGGTAATGTAATTCGTCGCGGTTGATATGAAGACACCACGACCTCATCGAGGTCAGCTGACGGCAGCGGGGCGGTGGGGTGCTCGGCAGCTGTGTGAGTTTTCTCTTGGGTCTGGGCGGCGGTCTGGTGGCTCTCCTGGGTCTCAGTGGCGGGCTGATGGGTTTCCTGTCGGGCAGAAAGGGGGGGCCGGGGGGCGGCCGGTCGGTTGCCAGGTGTAACGCCCTCTCTCTGCACTGGCAGGAGGGATTGGATGGCCGGCCGGCCGTGAGCCCGGTCGCCCTCCTCCTGCGTGGCTAGGGGGGGCTGGATGGTCGTGTTGGTCGGTGGGCTGTTGGCCTCAACAGGGGTTCCTGACGGGGGGATATGGGGGGATACCGGCGGGGGCGACTGTCTAGACGGTCCTGGCTCAACGGGGGGTCCCCGCGGGGCCACCGGCTCGCTATACTGGCTCGGTTGTGAGGTAGAGGCGGGGGGGAAGTCCACATCGTAGGCCTCCTGAGCTCGCCTGATCCTCTCGCTTTGCCAGGCCAAGCAGTTTGCCCTCGCATGGCCCTCCTCCCCACACTTAAAACAAATGAGGGGTTGCCCTTTGTGGCGAATCGTGATTGTATGGCGCTGCCCTCCGTCAGTGGTATAGACGAGGCGACTGGGGACGGCTTGTTCCAGCTTCATGCGGGCCGCCCTGTCCCCATTTCGCATGCGGAGCCCCTCAAAGGTCCGCCATACAGGGCCTCGCAGCACCTTGCCATAGTTTTCTAGCCAGTCTATTACTTCAGAGTTGGGGATGGAGGGGGGAAGGCCTCGAACTGATACCCATGCAATACCTTCTCCGTCCTCTTGCACTGAGAAGTGCTCCCCTTCATAATTGAAGCCTTCGACTAGAAATGTGTCTTTTATGCCTCGCGAAGCAAAGTACAGTTGGTAACTACTGCGGGAGGTAGAAATAAGTGCGTCTATTTTCCGGGGGTAAGCGAATTCAAGGTACGCAGCTAACTCTCGGGCATTAAGACTGGAGTCTACATATATGGTGCCGGCATTACTCGCCTCCATGGTGGCCACGGGCGGCAAGCGCCGCGTGGTGAGTTGTCCTCGCAGACCTGGTCTGGTGTCGAACAGCAAACACAAAAATACACAAAGAAAAAGTAATCCGGAGGCGTGTAAATTGCCTAAGTATCCGATCAGTGGGTTGTCAACTTCTCAACAAGTTTTCATTTTAGTGGCAAACGTCATCATTTTGTGTGCTTCGCGATGCTTTGGTATAAGTAGCAATGCCGCGACGAGTTCTGTGGTGTCGCGGGATAGACACGTTTGCCACACCACAGCCTAAACGGCGAGGTTTATCAGGTTTCTGAATTTATAGAATGAAATAATCGAGTTTTCTGCAAATTTTGATATGAATTTCACCTGGGCTTTGTTTTGGCGGGAAATAACTCGACATGCAACTTTAAGGTAATATCTCAAAAGTGACTTTCAGCGACTTTGGTCACAACTATGTGTAAAATATATCACGAGGGGGGGGGGGCATCATTCAGAAGAGTGTGCGGGGGTGGGGCCACGAGGGAGAGCATCATTCAGAGGAGTGTGCGGGGGTGGGGCCACGAGGGGGAGCATCATTCAGAGGAGTGTGCGGGGGTGGGGCCACGAGGGAGAGCATCATTCAGAGGAGTGTGCGGGGGTGGGGCCACGAGGGGGAACATTATTCAGATGAGTGTGCGGGGGTGGGGCCACGAGGGAGAGCATCATTCAGAGGAGTGTGCGGGGGTGGGGCCACGAGGGAGAGCATCATTCAGAGGAGTGTGCGGGGGTGGGGCCACGAGGGGGAGCATCATTCAGAGGAGTGTGCGGGGGTGGGGCCACGAGAGAGAGCATCATTCAGAGGAGTGTGCGGGGGTGGGGCCACGAGAGGGAGCGTCATTAAGACGAGTGTGCGGGGGTGGGGCCACGAGGGAGAGCATCATTCAGAGGAGTGTGCGGGCGTGGGGCCACGAGGGAGAGCATCATTCAGAGGAGTGTGCGGGGGTGGGGCCACGAGAGAGAGCATCATTCAGAGGAGTGTGCGGGGGTGGGGCCACGAGAGGGAGCATCATTCAGAGGAGTGTGCGGGGGTGGGGCCACGACGGGGAGCGTCATTTAGAGGAGTGTGCGGGGGTGGGGCCACGAGAGAGAGCATCATTCAGAGGAGTGTGCGGGGGTGGGGCCACGAGGGAGAGCATCATTCAGAGGAGTGTGCGGGGGTGGGGCCACGAGAGAGAGCATCATTCAGAGGAGTGTGCGGGGGTGGGGCCACGAGGGGGAGCATCATTCAGAGGAGTGTGCGGGGGTGGGGCCACGAGGGGGAGCATCATTCAGAGGAGTGTGCGGGGGTGGGGCCACGAGAGAGAGCATCATTCAGAGGAGTGTGCGGGGGTGGGGCCACGAGGGAGAGCATCATTCAGAGGAATGTGCGGGGGTGGGGCCACGAGAGAGAGCATCATTCAGAGGAGTGTGCGGGGGTGGGGCCACGAGAGAGAGCATCATTCAGAGGAGTGTGCGGGGGTGGGGCCACGAGAGAGAGCATCATTCAGAGGAGTGTGCGGGGGTGGGGCCACGAGAGAGAGCATCATTCAGAGGAGTGTGCGGGGGTGGGGCCACGACGGGGAGCGTCATTTAGAGGAGTGTGCGGGGGTGGGGCCACGAGAGAGAGCATCATTCAGAGGAGTGTGCGGGGGTGGGGCCACGAGGGAGAGCATCATTCAGAGGAGTGTGCGGGGGTGGGGCCACGAGAGAGAGCATCATTCAGAGGAGTGTGCGGGGGTGGGGCCACGAGGGGGAGCATCATTCAGAGGAGTGTGCGGGGGTGGGGCCACGAGGGGGAGCATCATTCAGAGGAGTGTGCGGGGGTGGGGCCACGAGAGAGAGCATCATTCAGAGGAGTGTGCGGGGGTGGGGCCACGAGGGAGAGCATCATTCAGAGGAATGTGCGGGGGTGGGGCCACGAGAGAGAGCATCATTCAGAGGAGTGTGCGGGGGTGGGGCCACGAGAGAGAGCATCATTCAGAGGAGTGTGCGGGGGTGGGGCCACGAGAGAGAGCATCATTCAGAGGAGTGTGCGGGGGTGGGGCCACGAGAGAGAGCATCATTCAGAGGAGTGTGCGGGGGTGGGGCCACGAGGGAGAGCATCATTCAGAAGAGTGTGCGGGGGTGGGGCCACGACGGGGAGCATCATTCAGAGGAGTGTGCGGGGGTGGGGCCACGACGGGGAGCGTCATTTAGAGGAGTGTGCGGGGGTGGGGCCACGAGAGGGAGCATCATTCAGAGGAGTGTGCGGGGGTGGCGCCACGACGGGGAGCGTCATTAAGAGGAGTGTGCGGGGATGAGGCCACGAGGGGGAGCATCATTCAGAGGAGTGTGCGGGGGTGGGGCCACGAGGGGGAGCATCATTCAGAGGAGTGTGCGGGGGTGGGGCCACGAGGGGGAGCATTATTTAGATGAGTGTGCGGGGGTGGGGCCACGAGGGGGAGCATTATTTAGATGAGTGTGCGGGGGTGGGGCCACGAGGGGGAGCATTATTTAGATGAGTGTGCGGGGTTGAGGCCACGAGGGGGAGCATCATTCAGAGAAGTGTGCGGGGGTGGGGCCACGAGGGGGAGCATCATTCAGAGGAGTGTGCGGGGGTGGGGCCACGAGGGGGAGCATCATTCAGAGGAGTGTGCGGGGGTGGGGCCACGAGGGGGAGCATCATTCAGAGGAGTGTGCGGGGGTGGGGCCACGACGGGGAGCATCATTCAGAGAAGTGTGTTCGGGTGGGGCCACGAGGGGGAGCATCATTCAGAGGAGTGTGCGGGGGTGGGGCCACGAGGGGGAGCATCATTCAGAGGAGTGTGCGGGGGTGGGGCCACGAGGGAGAGCATCATTCAGAGGAGTGTGCGGGGGTGGGGCCACGAGGGGGAGCATCATTCAGAGGAGTGTGCGGGGGTGGGGCCACGAGGGAGAGCATCATTCAGAGGAGTGTGCGGGGGTGGGGCCACGAGGGGGAACATTATTCAGATGAGTGTGCGGGGGTGGGGCCACGAGGGGGAGCATCATTCAGAGGAGTGTGCGGGGGTGGGGCCACGAGAGAGAGCATCATTCAGAGGAGTGTGCGGGGGTGGGGCCACGAGAGGGAGCGTCATTAAGAGGAGTGTGCGGGGGTGGGGCCACGAGGGAGAGCATCATTCAGAGGAGTGTGCGGGGGTGGGGCCACGAGGGAGAGCATCATTCAGAGGAGTGTGCGGGGGTGGGGCCACGAGAGAGAGCATCATTCAGAGGAGTGTGCGGGGGTGGGGCCACGAGAGGGAGCATCATTCAGAGGAGTGTGCGGGGGTGGGGCCACGACGGGGAGCGTCATTTAGAGGAGTGTGCGGGGGTGGGGCCACGAGAGAGAGCATCATTCAGAGGAGTGTGCGGGGGTGGGGCCACGAGGGAGAGCATCATTCAGAGGAGTGTGCGGGGGTGGGGCCACGAGAGAGAGCATCATTCAGAGGAGTGTGCGGGGGTGGGGCCACGAGGGGGAGCATCATTCAGAGGAGTGTGCGGGGGTGGGGCCACGAGAGAGAGCATCATTCAGAGGAGTGTGCGGGGGTGGGGCCACGAGGGAGAGCATCATTCAGAGGAATGTGCGGGGGTGGGGCCGCGAGAGAGAGCATCATTCAGAGGAGTGTGCGGGGGTGGGGCCACGAGAGAGAGCATCATTCAGAGGAGTGTGCGGGGGTGGGGCCACGAGAGAGAGCATCATTCAGAGGAGTGTGCGGGGGTGGGGCCACGAGAGAGAGCATCATTCAGAGGAGTGTGCGGGGGTGGGGCCACGAGGGAGAGCATCATTCAGAAGAGTGTGCGGGGGTGGGGCCACGACGGGGAGCATCATTCAGAGGAGTGTGCGGGGGTGGGGCCACGACGGGGAGCGTCATTTAGAGGAGTGTGCGGGGGTGGGGCCACGAGAGGGAGCATCATTCAGAGGAGTGTGCGGGGGTGGCGCCACGACGGGGAGCGTCATTAAGAGGAGTGTGCGGGGATGAGGCCACGAGGGGGAGCATCATTCAGAGGAGTGTGCGGGGGTGGGGCCACGAGGGGGAGCATCATTCAGAGGAGTGTGCGGGGGTGGGGCCACGAGGGGGAGCATTATTTAGATGAGTGTGCGGGGGTGGGGCCACGAGGGGGAGCATTATTTAGATGAGTGTGCGGGGGTGGGGCCACGAGGGGGAGCATTATTTAGATGAGTGTGCGGGGTTGAGGCCACGAGGGGGAGCATCATTCAGAGAAGTGTGCGGGGGTGGGGCCACGAGGGGGAGCATCATTCAGAGGAGTGTGCGGGGGTGGGGCCACGAGGGGGAGCATCATTCAGAGGAGTGTGCGGGGGTAGGGCCACGAGGGGGAGCATCATTCAGAGGAGTGTGCGGGGGTGGGGCCACGACGGGGAGCATCATTCAGAGAAGTGTGTTCGGGTGGGGCCACGAGGGGGAGCATCATTCAGAGGAATGTGCGGGGGTGGGGCCACGAGGGGGAGCATCATTCAGAGGAGTGTGCGGGGGTGGGGCCACGAGGGGGAGCATCATTCAGAGGAGTATGCGGGGGTGGGGCCACGAGGGGGAGCATCATTCAGAGGAGTGTGCGGGGGTGGGGCCACGAGGGGGAGCATCATTCAGAGGAGTGTGCGGGGTTGAGGCCACGAGAGAGAGCATCATTCAGAGGAGTATGCGGGGGTGGGGCCACGAGGGGGAGCATCATTCAGAGGAGTGTGCGGGGGTGGGGCCACGAGGGGGAGCATCATTCAGAGGAGTGTGCGGGGGTAGGGCCACGAGGGGGAGCATCATTCAGAGGAGTGTGCGGGGGTGGGGCCACGAGGGGGAGCATCATTCAGAGAAGTGTGTTCGGGTGGGGCCACGAGGGGGAGCATCATTCAGAGGAGTGTGCGGGGGTGGGGCCACGAGAGAGAGCATCATTCAGAGGAGTATGCGGGGGTGGGGCCACGAGGGGGAGCATCATTCAGAGGAGTGTGCGGGGGTGGGGCCACGAGGGGGAGCATCATTCAGAGGAGTGTGCGGGGGTGGGGCCACGAGGGGGAGCATCATTCAGAGGAGTGTGCGGGGTTGAGGCCACGAGAGAGAGCATCATTCAGAGGAGTATGCGGGGGTGGGGCCACGAGGGGGAGCATCATTCAGAGGAGTGTGCGGGGGTGGGGCCACGAGGGGGAGCATCATTCAGAGGAGTGTGCGGGGGTAGGGCCACGAGGGGGAGCATCATTCAGAGGAGTGTGCGGGGGTGGGGCCACGAGGGGGAGCATCATTCAGAGAAGTGTGTTCGGGTGGGGCCACGAGGGGGAGCATCATTCAGAGGAGTGTGCGGGGGTGGGGCCACGAGAGAGAGCACCATTCAGAGGAGTATGCGGGGGTGGGGCCACGAGGGGGAGCATCATTCAGAGGAGTGTGCGGGGGTGGGGCCACGAGGGGGAGCATCATTCAGAGGAGTGTGCGGGGGTAGGGCCACGAGGGGGAGCATCATTCAGAGGAGTGTGCGGGGGTGGGGCCACGAGGGGGAGCATCATTCAGAGGAGTGTGCGGGGGTAGGGCCACGAGGGGGAGCATCATTCAGAGGAGTGTGCGGGGGTGGGGCCACGAGGGGGAGCATCATTCAGAGGAGTATGCGGGGGTTGGGGCCACGAGGGGGAGCATCATTCAGAGGAGTGTGCGGGGGTAGGGCCACGAGGGGGAGCATCATTCAGAGGAGTGTGCGGGGGTGGGGCCACGAGGGGGAGCATCATTCAGAGGAGTGTGCTCGGGTGGGGCCACGAGAGAGAGCATCATTCAGAGGAGTGTGCGGGGGTAGGGCCACGAGGGGGAGCATCATTCAGAGGAGTGTGCGGGGGTGGGGCCACGAGGGGGAGCATCATTCAGAGGAGTGTGCGGGGGTAGGGCCACGAGGGGGAGCATCATTCAGAGGAGTGTGCGGGGTTGAGGCCACGAGGGGGAGCATCATTCAGAGAAGTGTGCGGGGGTGGGGCCACGAGGGGGAGCATCATTCAGAGGAGTGTGCGGGGGTGGGGCCACGAGGGGGAGCATCATTCAGAGGAGTGTGCGGGGGTGGGGCCACGAGGGGGAGCATCATTCAGAGGAGTGTGCGGGGGTAGGGCCACGAGGGGGAGCATCATTCAGAGGAGTGTGCGGGGGTGGGGCCACGAGGGGGAGCATCATTCAGAGGAGTGTGCGGGGGTGGGGCCACGAGGGGGAGCATCATTCAGAGGAGTGTGCGGGGTTGAGGCCACGAGGGGGAGCATCATTCAGAGAAGTGTGCTCGGGTGGGGCCACGAGGGGGAGCATCATTCAGAGGAGTGTGCGGGGGTAGGGCCACGAGGGGGAGCATCATTCAGAGGAGTGTGCGGGGTTGAGGCCACGAGGGGGAGCATCATTCAGAGAAGTGTGCTCGGGTGGGGCCACGAGGGGGAGCATCATTCAGAGGAGTGTGCGGGGGTAGGGCCACGAGGGGGAGCATCATTCAGAGGAGTGTGCGGGGGTGGGGCCACGAGGGGGAGCATCATTCAGAGGAGTGTGCGGGGGTGGGGCCACGAGGGGGAGCATCATTCAGAGGAGTGTGCGGGGGTGGGGCCACGAGGAGGAGCATCATTCAGAGGAGTGTGCGGGGGTAGGGCCACGAGGGGGAGCATCATTCAGAGGAGTGTGCGGGGGTGGGGCCACGAGGGGGAGCATCATTCAGAGGAGTGTGCGGGGGTGGGGCCACGAGGGGGAGCATCATTCAGAGGAGTGTGCGGGGTTGAGGCCACGAGGGGGAGCATCATTCAGAGGAGTGTGCGGGGTTGAGGCCACGAGGGGGAGCATCATTCAGAGGAGTGTGCGGGGGGAGCGGAGCGATATGTAACATACGAATGAACGGGTAGGGTGATTCCTTGTGTGTGTGTGTGTGTGTGTGTGTGTGTGGACAAAGTTAGGACTACCGTAATGTCAGGTATTACGGTGACTTGGAGATGATTGGTGGGGCAAACGATGGGGTGGGGTGGGGGATGGTATTGGAGAAGAGAGTGTGGGAGGGTAGGGGCGGAGGGGATACCGCTGGGTGACGCGGTTGCGAGAATGAATAGAACCTGATAACGTGAAGTACTACTACAGCGGTCCGGCGCGCGATATTTAACAGTTTTACCTCTGAAACATTGAGACCCACATGGAATGATATCCTATAACCGTTAAGTAACGGTATAATTAAACATGTAAACACATCCATTCATTACATATACCTGTACGTACCCCCTCACGCTCTCGTCACCGTCACCGATTTGCTTAAAGTGATTGATGGATTCATGTATCGCTCGAGGCCTCGTTTCGGTTGCCTTGTTGACCTTCCAGTTGGTATAAATGGAGCCGCCAAAAAGCGCTGTACTGACGTTTTTGATGTCAGTGTCGTCACTCCGCGATGATGCAATACACCGTTTGGATATGTAGGTCAGGGTGGGGGGATGGGGGGCGAAGGGAGGAGAGGGGGGGGGGGCAAGTGGGGAGGTGAATTTAGAGCGGACCAAAACCGCTGTAATGGCACTCTTCTTGCCAATGACGTCATTCGGCAATGCTGCAATACCTCGTTTGGATGAGTAGGTGTGGGTGGGTGGGGGAGGGAGGGTGCGAAAGGGGGGGGGGGAAGAGGTGGAGCAGGAGGAGGGGGTGAAGCATGGGAAAGGGTGGAACGGTGGCCGAATGGGGAGGGGGGGTGAAGGCAAGGCTGGTGAAGAGAGAGGAGGTGGCGAGGCGTGAAGGCTGGAGTGGGGTGGGGCGCGATTCATGATCAACTTTTGGTGGTGGTAGGGGGGGGGGGGTCTGCCGCGCAATCGGGGTATCAAATCCGACTCGATTTACTACTGTCTGCATCACAAGAAGCCGGATTCTTGCTAACACTTGACTCCGCCGGCCCACATGTAAGTTTGTAAACACATTTTACGTTTCTGCATTTTATGCTTAACCGAAATGCTGCGCCATTTGGTATCAAAATTGATTACGTGACATAAGAGCTATACTTGTTTTCCATTCGTTATTCTTTGTTCCTTGTTTTATATGCTTATATAGGGTCTGTAAGTGACATCACGGGCAGCGCGCGCTCACCTCCAGCGAATCCGGTTTTGGGTACATGACGCTTCACCGCCCCATATACAAAGCATAGGGAGCTCTTTGTAATGGCGTGAAACGCACAGAAAACCAGCGTCTTGCGATTTAAAACTAGTACAAGTATGAAGGTACACCCCCAAACATTTATTCCATATGGTTTTCAAATCTAACATTGCATTCATATCTCAAACATCAGTGAGTCTAGTTTGAGGCCCATAGTAAAGTATAGGGACCCGCTGACGCGTTGTACCCAGAACGGTTGTTTCTAGAGGTGAGCGCGCGCTGTCTGTGACGTCACTTACAGACCCTATTGGTTACCAATGTTGTGTTTTGCAGAAGTGCAAGAAAAGATCATATAAGAACTTAGGCCTACCACTATAAAAAGTTGTAAATAATAGCATGAGGAATATGGGCAGACAGAACAAAGGATGTAGAAGCTGCCCATAACGTTTCCTTTTCATCGGACTCAACTTGACTAAGTATGGTAACGGCCTTCTCAGAGACAATTGTGCCCAGGTTAGGCCTGCTGTCACGTAGGATTCCGGTCCCCATACTATTTGCGGTAATCTGTTTTAGAATTTTCTCATCACAATTCCAGCTCATACATACATCGGTGACTAGACCATAGAAGAGAGGAATCTCGGAGCATCAGATATGGTCCGCTTGACACCATATCTAAAACATCCGGTTCAGACCTACTTTTTTTAACCCTGCATTAAAAAGCAAGTTCGCCATTTGGCTGTTGATGTCTAGACTCCTGCCTAAATCACGTCCGATATTACGGATCCTGGATCTAATCCAACATATATATAAACCACACTGTCCCTGCTACGGTCGCGGCAACTCTACCACATCACATCTAGCCAGATAGGAGAACGTTTAACTGTTGATCAAAAGATACACTCCAAGGTGATCGTTGCAACGGGTGTACCAAAATAAACGTTTTCCCTTCAGTGTAGTTGATCGATGTGTCAAACGATCGAGAGATGCAGAGCAATGGTCATTTAAACCTGATTTTATATCCAGCTTTTGAGCACCTGCTGACTTAGAGGTTCAAACATTCCACACGCAGCCGCCGACATGGGAAAGTGGCGCTCTGGACGCTTCTGTAGTCAGATATAGTTTTGGACTAGGTCGGTGGGATCGGTAAGCAACATGTGCACACGTTTATGACGTTTTGATTCCTGTGGAGGGAGTATTCAAGAAGGATTTGTTTGGGTCATTGGCAAATAATTGGTACTGGATATGGTAGGTGTTTATCGTTTGTTATAAATCTTAAGGACTTAGGTTTGTGTTCTTATGCGCACAGTCGACATTCAAAAATATCGAAACAGCTCGATATGTAACTTTTGAACATAAGCTTTAAACTCTTCGATGATTCACAATTGTTCATTAATATTAATAAATGTAAAACCTTTATATTTATTTCAAAAGAAAGCTGAGTAAGACCCTATAATATCGTTATATGTATCACAATCAAATAAAAAGTGAACTTCGACTTTTCCCGTTTTGATTAATTGGAACGCACCTTCCTCTTTTGACATGTTTGCTTATTTACTCTTATTTAAGTCTTTAATATATATAATCCTTACATTTCATTTTGATCCTACGTATGGTTTATGAGTTAAGGGTTTGCTCCTTCGACTCGTCAGTCACGAGTTCTAAACATTTATTCTTCATTGCCCTAATCTTTAAAAAACTGTTTATTATCGTAAACGTGTTGGGTACCAAAAGGCTTTGCTATATGCTTCATGTGTTGCCACCAATTCCCTTTCATAGCACCACCACGTATCAACCATCAAATACTACATTCTACTACAGCAGTCGGATCAAATTTATGTATTCCGATAAACTAACGCATAGCTAGCTTTGTGCAACATTTTATCCAAATTGGGCTATTTACCGAACCTCAAAATATCTGTAACCATAATTGGGCAGTATACCAACTACAAACCTACTTATGTGTGACTCATTATAATCACACTTATGTAATGGATGACCCATTATATTCACACTCAAGTATGACTCATTATATTCACACTCAAGTATGACTCATTATATTCACACTCAAGTATGACTCATTACATTCACACCCAATTATAACTCATTATAATCACACTCAAGTACTGCATGACTCATTACATTTACACCCAAGTATGACTCATTATAATCACACTCAAGTACTGCATGACCCATTACATTCACACCCAAGTATGACTCGTTATAATGACACTCGAGTACTTCATGACCCATTACATATACACCAAAGTGTGACTCATTATAGTCACAGCCTGGTATGACGCATTATATGACTCATTATATGACTCATTATATGACTGCAATTATAGCCAGACACTGTTTATTGTCCCATTCAATTATGACAGTATGAAGAGTCAATATGTTGCCTATACTTACATTGACTCCGGCCTTTTACACAGTCAACGCCAAATCCATGTAACCTCTTCACAATGTCACTCCCCCTGCTCCACCCCACCCCCCCGTCTCACCAGCCATCGTTTCCCTTGCGTCATCCAGGATCTTACAATGAAACCTACACCGTCCCATGCCTCATACGAACTATCGTCACGTGACTCCAGCGGCTGTGTATTCAAGATGCAGTGCTTAATACCAAAATCACAAACCATTGGCAAGCCGGATCCACTGCGCTCGGTCTGACAGTAGAAGGCCAGAACATCCTTCACCCGGATGATTTGGATGAAGCTCTGCACGACAACTGGTTGACTTTCAAACAACGTCGATTCCTCTTGAAGGATTGGATCTGATGGCATATTTGACATTGCAGTAAACGACGTCACGACGCTCATCACGATCCCTGAACCAAGATCCTCTGATGGACAATTGCAGAGAAAACCACATGGATTTTCACCTTTAAAGGAAAATATACATCAATCAGCGTAAATCGATTTAGACCGTTTGATCTGTTTGTTACAGCAAGGACAGAGGAAGCACCACTTCAACATGTGGGTCGCCAAAGGCTGGGTAACCATCGCCCTGGCCCTGGATCTCGGTAGGTTGCCGTATACATATTAATTAAATAACATTTATATAGCTTTGTATACAGGTAAGTATGTTATAATCTTTGTAACAAAGCAAGGGCGCATATGGGGGTGGCGGGGAGAGGGGTCCAAACCCCCTGGTCCTCGCCACCCCTTTTTGAGGAAGAATGCCGTTTGTGTTAAATGCAAAATTTAGGCCATCTGCGGCATAGACCCCCCCGCCCCTCCCCCCCCCCCCCCCACCTCCTCTTTTTGAGGAAGAATACTATCTGAGGCGGCGAGGACCCGCACCGGTATCGTCTTTAGTGCCCCCTCAGAATTGCTGTAACCCTTGAACGATCAGTCCGCCCTCAGCCTCTCAGAATTGTTGTAACCCTTGAACGATCAGTCCGCCCTCAGCCTCTCAGAATTGCTGTAACCCTTGAACGATCAGTCCCCCCTCAGCCTTTCAGGATTGCTGTAACCCTTGAACGATCAGTCCGCCCTCAGCCTCTCAGGATTGCTGGAACCCTTGAACGATCAGTCCCCCCTCAGTCTCTCAGGATTGGGTTAATACACTGCTGGATTTGGGAGGGTTTCCCCCACTGACCCGCTCTACGTCGCATATCCAGGCCCGCTTGGATTATTCTTTTTTTTCGACAAACCCTCAATAAGGAGACTGCTTTGGTCCCTAAGGATGACATCAGTCTACCACTTAAGTGTTGGTTTAGACTTCACCCGTCCCCCAAGCCTATAGGCCTGCAATGAAAGATGAAAATTAAACTGAAAAACAACTAAGATTTTGAAAATACAATTATAGACGAACTAAAACCTGATAGGCAGTAGTATGCCTGGTATGACGATAATTATTAATATGTTGAAATCAACAAAACATGAAATTAGGGACCCAGTTGAGCCCATGATGCATCACCTAATCCCTGACCATTGGCGCCTTGGTCCGCGATAACGGACTCCCATATATAATACATACATTTTCTATACATTGCATATTGTGTATTGTTATTATGAACAAGTATACGGTAACCCGGATTGATGCTTGATTGATGAATTTATTAGGTAAATCTAGGCGTTTACTGCGATTGGGTTCACTTTTAGTGAAGTCATGTGTCCCAAAGCACGAAGCGTTGGTTTACGACCGGGGGCGACCTGACCATAAAGAGCGTGGTGCCGTGGAGTGGGGGGGGGGGGTAACAAAACAAAAATAGAGGAGAACCTCACCTATATTACATGCATTATAGCGCACTATTTTGAGATTATCTTGTACAAATGGCATTATAATGTTTTCAAATTTATTCTTGCAGCTGCAGCTGTGTTGGCCCAAGGTACGATAAATTCCTACCTTTTCATCGTTTATCGTCCGTTTCTGACCCTCCTTAATATTGCATTAGTTTTCTTACTAGCAGAACTGTAATAGTGAAGCTGTATTAGCAATGCAGTTGTATCAGTAGTAATAAAGTTGTATTACTTGTTAGACGGTTGTATTAGTAGAAATATAGTTTTATTATTAGTAATATAGTTCAATTAGTAGTAATATAGTTCTATTAGTAGTGATATAGTCCTATTAGTAGTAATATAGTTCTATTAGTAGCAATATAGTCTTATTAGTAGTAATATAGTTCTATTAGTAGTAAAATAGTTATATTAGTAGCAATATAGTTATATTAGTAGTAATGTAACAGGGATGTGGTGGACCAAGTGATGACAACGACATTTCTATGGTTCATCCTATTTATTCACCGCAGCCGTTAGGCTCCGGTTTAAACTCACAAATACACCTGTGGTAAAATAATAATATGATACAATAATCGAGTTTGTACATTCAGAGTATACTTTCTTACCTGTGGTGACACAAATTCAACTCAAAGCACAACTTCTGTGATTTGGAACATGCAGTAGAGATCAATTCTCTGTTATGGTTGCCTCTCTGACAACCTAGCTTCCTGTGACAACCTCTGTCTCACAACAAATATTCCGGCGAAAAGCCGGCTGCGTTTGTGCACTACGTCAAAGCGCGAAGAAAAGATTTAGAAAACCGACACTTTCCAACGAATATATTAAGCTTTGACCTCACCGGTCACAGTAATATAGTTATGTTAGTAGTAATATGGTTATATTAGTAGCAATATAGTTATATTAGCAATGATATAGTTATATTAGTATTAATATAGTTATATTAGTAGTAATGCAATTGTATTAGTAGTAATACGTACAGTTGTATTAATAGTAATGTAGGTGTGCTAGTAGTCCTACACGTGTTTTAATACGCCAGTGAACCGTCCTTGTCTATGTTTCCCTTTGATCTAGATACGCTTCGCTTGGAGACTGGATACTTCTCTGGCATCAGCTGCCCCACTGGTCACCTGGTGATAGTCACCGAGGCTGTGTTTGGCAACACGGGCGGCAATTCGCCTTGCCAGCTTCCCATTCAAGGCGAGGACAGCGATTACTATGCACGTGTTATGTCTGAGTGTGGCGGCCAGCAGAGCTGCGCAACACTCGATGTTCCCGTGGACGGGGAAATGTGGTGTCCCGGAACAATCTTTGTGGCCGACTCCATCGATTACGTCCAGATTACGTACACGTGTGAACAGGGTAAATAGCATTATGTAGTTAATCCGGTTCATGGCACTGACCCAAACAAACAAAATAGAAAACACATGTGACAAATGCATGCATGCTGGAATTCTTTTATACCACGTTAAAAGTAGATCCTATATTTGTTCCTATGACTCTCGCTCTGTAAAAATCGTTAGTGAGTCGTACATGATTATTACATCTTGTGCGGTGGAATATCCAATGAAATAATGCACGAAAACACAGCTGGTGAGTACAATGTAGTTCAAAGTATACTATGTCAATTTGACGATTCTAATATAGAATATGTTTCAATGACAAGTTACGGTCTTTATTCAATGAAATAACTAAAACACGCATCCGAGTAACAAACAGAGGTGTGACCTATTTATTTTGTTACAGCATTGCATATATGAGCTATTTAGAAATTCCTGTATGATGCCACAAGTTTGACATATGAACTTTAATGCTGCACGTAGGAGTCTGTTGTCAAAGGCGTGTATTATACTTAATACACCTTCAGACATTGGTTCGAAGCGTTCACTGAAGTGAATGTTTTTTACTGTTTCATCTATACTTTTCGTCTATACTACTTCTACTATATACCATACCTATAGTGTGGATTAATGCTGACACATAAACTGATCCATTTCTGTTACATTTAGCTACCTTTACGGTGCGTAGAGAGCTAGGGTATTTGTTCAACGCCATTTGCCCTACTGGTCACGTGGTTAGAGTCACCGAGGCTGTGTTTGGCAACACGGGCGGCAGATCGTCCTGCGAGCTGCCCATTCAAGAGGTGGACACCGATTACTATGCACGTGTTATGTCTGAGTGTGACGGCCAGCAGAGCTGCGCAACACTCGATGTTCCCGTGGACGGGGAAATGTTCTGTCCCGGAACAATCTTTGTGGCCGACTCCATCGATTACGTCCAGATAACGTACACGTGTCAAGAGGGTAAATAGCATGTAGTTAACCCGGCCCACGGCATTACCCCAAACAAAGTAAATAGAACCCATGTAATACATGTATGCATGCTAGATCACTGTGTGTATCAGGTCCCTGTGTATATCAGGTCCCTGTGTGTACCAGGTCACTGTGCGTACCAGGTCCCTATGTGTACCAGGTCCCTGTGCGTACCAGGTCCTTGTGTGTACGTGGCCTCTCAGAATTTATAATCCAGAAATTTGGCAGAATTATGGTACTCTCCAAATTCAGAAATTCCGCCTCCTGTGTGAATATTTTTTGACAGATGAGCGCACGACATATCTTTTACTTAGTGCTAAGTGTATTTGCGTAGTGCTAAATCGGGTTTATCCACCCTGATGTGGAAGCGACTCAGCCTGAGATCGTGATGGACCATGCGCCCCGGAAAGACACCACGATGCTTTCATCGGCCAACCGTAACTATTCACCTGACCCTATACATCAGCCTTTTCCTCCTTGTTAACTTTGTTCATCATGAACAACCATAACATTCACCTGACCGTATACATCAGTCTTGTCCTCCGCGTTAACTTTGTTGATCATAGCCAACCATGACATTCACCTGACCGCATACACCAGCCTTGTCCTCCTTGTTAACTTTGTTCATCATGAACAACCATAACATTCACCTAACCGTATACATCAGCCTTGTCCTCCTCGTTAACTTTGTTGATCATAGCCAACCAAACAACCTTAACATTCACCTAACCGTATACATCAGCCTTGTCCTCCTCGTTAACTTTGTTGATCATAGCCAACCATGACATTCACCTGACCGCATACACCAGCCTTGTCCTCCTTGTTAACTTCGTTCATCAAGAACAACCATAACATTCACCTGACCGTATACATCAGCCTTGTCCTCCTTGTTAACTTCGTTCATCATGAACAACCATGACATTCACCTGACCGCATACACCAGCCTTGTCTTCCTTGTTAACTTCGTTCATCATGAACAACCATAACATTCACCTGACCGTATACATCAGCCTTGTCCTCCTTGTTAACTTTGTTCATCATGGCCAGCCATGGCATTCACCTGACCGTATACATCAGCATGGTCATCTTGTTAACTTTGTTCATCATGATCAACCATAACATTCACCTGACCGTATACATCAGCCTTTTCCTCTTGTTAACCTTTTTCATCATGACCAACCATAATATTCACCTGACCGTATACATCAGCCTTTTCGTCTTGTTAACTTTGTACATCATGACCAACCATAACATTCACCTGACCGTATACATCAGCCTTTTCGTCTTGTTAACTTTATACATCATGACCAACCATAACATTCACCTGACCGTATACACCAGCCTTATCTTCCTTGTTAACTTTGTTCATCATGGCCAACCACATCATTCACCTGACCGTATACATCAGCCTTGTCCTCTTGTTAAAGTTACTCATCCAGTAATATTTTTTCTTAAAAAAAACTATTTTGATTGGAAATGATGTATTTATATTCTTAGCATAGAAGTACACCTGTTGTATGCAATTAAACCCCAGATATGTTGTTAAGCCTCTCTTTTTGGCAAAATTAGTGCATCCCATGTGAAAATGTGTGGCTTTCTAGTGTACCACGTCATCGAAATATGCACATTGCGGAAGTTTTACACCTTTCATCATGCGATGACAGATCTATTTCACATGAGGTTACATTTATACAGTCCGACAATGTGTTCTAAATGTGTTTCCAAAATATTTCGAAAACCATAATTGAAGTAAAAAATTGCTGCATGAGCAGCTTTAAATTTGTTCATCACGGACAAGCATAACATTCACCTGACCGTATACATCAGCATGGTCCTCTTGTTAACTTTATTGATCCGGGCCAACCATCACATTCACTTGACCGTATACATCAGCTTTGTCCTCTTGTTAACTTTGTTCATCATGGCCAACCATAAGATTCACCTGACCGTATACAACAGCCTTTTCATCCTTGTTAACTTTGTTCATCACGGCCAACCATAACATACACCTGACCGTATACATCAGCCTTGTCCTCTTGTTAACTTTGTTCATCACGGCCAACCAAAACATTGACTTGACCGTATACATCAGCCTTGTCCTCTTGTTAACTTTGTTGATCATAGCCAACTATAACATTCACCTGATCGTATACATCAGCCTTGGCCTCCTTGTTAACTTTGTTCATCACGGCCAACCATAACATACACCTGACCGTATACATCGGCCTTGTCCCCTTGTTAACTTTGTTCATCACGGCCAACCATAACATTGCCTTGACCGTAAACATCAGCCTTGTCCTCTTGTTAACTTTGTTCACCATGGCCAACCATAACATTCACCTGACCGTATACAACAGCCTTGTTATCCTTGTTAACTTTGTTCATCATGGCCAACCATAACATTCACCTGACCGTATACAACAGCCTTGTTATCCTTGTTAACTTTGTTTATCACGGCCAACCATAACATACACCTGACCGCATACACCAGCCTTGTTATCCTTGTTAACTTTGTTTATCACGGCCAACCATAACATTCACCTGACCGTATACAACAGCCTTGTTATCCTTGTTAACTTTGTTTATCACGGCCAACCATAACATACACCTGACCGCATACACCAGCCTTGTTATCCTTGTTAACTTTGTTTATCACGGCCAACCATAACATTCACCTGACCGTGTACATCAGCCCTGCCGTCTTTGTTTGACATGACATTAGTATTTGGGCGCAAAGTACAAAATTGATCAAGGCCACGCTTCCAAGGTCATGGTCGGACCAAGGTCAAGATTACGAAACATGTTTTTCCGCGTAACTTCGTTAATATTTGGTCTAGAGATTCGGGATTTGTTTCAGAGTATTCTTCAGAGACAGGCGCAAAGCAATGTGGCCCCAGATTTTACTCACATCTATAGTTTTCGAGTTATTGGATGATCAATTTTGATATGGCCGAAAGTGCAAACAATTTGCTGGGACTACATAAATGCAGGTAGATGACTCATATGTGGTGGAATATGTACCCATATAACTGACATCATGTATGCCAAATGCCATCGAAATCGAACTAGTAGTTTCGACGCTAGCAAATAATCACACTTTAACATGGTCAATCCCATTATAAAGCCTCGATACGCCAAATGACTGACAGCGTGCCATGCCAACGTCATGAAATGGGTCGAATTGGTCCCATAACCACAATTTTCGTCCTTTTTCTCAAGCTCTGCTTGACCGTCTAGTGTTTGTTGTTTCTATGTTTTCGTTAGAGGTGACCCTGCTGGATGGCATTCCTTTTAGGGGAACATAAAAAAAGTAATGTTTACTCAAAAAACTCCATATTTTGATGCGATACATATTCGTCCGGTGCCCTCCCACCATAATAAACACCATTATTCCGCATTGAGATACATAAACCGAGTATCATTCGTTAAGCAATTGTGTTGACGTTGCAGCACTCACAGATCAAGCTATGGTCAGGGAATCGTTCGTTGCCAGCCCGTTGTATGGCGCTGTGAACGCCACCATCAATATGACCTTGACCCACCCGGGGCTGAATTCAACCGGAGCCATGCGAGTCTTCATTGGCCAGAAGATCGACAGCATCCTTCTGGAAAGGTGAGCGCTTCTTTATACACCCATTTAGATACACATTCAACGCCCCGCTATTGATGTTAGTCTGGCTTCAAGTTAAGTTAGACAACTCCGGTTCGTGAGGATTAGTCTTGTGGAGTACTTGTTATCAATCAATGCACACCGTGGCAGTACGACAATTGTCCCTTGGGTCGTAAACTCACATCCGCTTTAATGTAAGCTTAAGTCAGACCGCCAATTACCCGGACTCTATAAGCGCCAGTTTCGACGAAAGTTAATGAGTTATGTGGCGTTGCGGTGAATCGTGGAGCCACTCGACACCACAAACCCGTTTATTACATGCTCGTGTTGCCACAATCTTTTATATCTTGACTATAATTAAAGAACTGATTTGATCACAATATGTATGTGCGGATTAAACGTGGGCTTACGATCCAATTAGATAAAGCTATGAACAAGCAATCGCTGTCCTTCAGTCCTGTAATGATGCCCTATATGCCTACCAATCAGTGCCTGCTTGCAGAAATGCCACGCACCTGAAGGTGCAGATCCCGAAAGTCAGCAGCAGCCTGGCTGGTTCCACATACCCTATCATTATACAGTATGACGCGGCAAGAAGACTGGAGACTGGCCTCAACTTCACCTTCGTCAAGGTCGACATCGAGAAAGTATTTCCTCTGCGAAGCATCATTCGGTATGTGATATGCGCCAAGTATTCGCCAGATGGCGCTACAGTTGGCATATTTTATCGTTGATTTGTTGAGTTGGCGCCACAATAGCTTCAAAACATTCATAGTAGTAGTAATATAGTTATTGCAATATTTATAATAAAAAATAATAATAACATAATACTATTTGGAGCATTTACTCGACGAACAAGATTGTACCTCATGCAATCACCTTACCTGTCTTTGGTGACATATATATGAATTTAGCTGAATGCTAAATAATCTAACACTTTTGGGCAGGTGATGGGGCGTCATTGCTTTCAACAATAGAATTTCTGTGTCGACCGAGGCGATATCTCGTCACTGGTAATATCGGGGATTAGGCGGGGGGTGTGTGGGGGGGGGGGGTGCAGTTACTTTTGTTGAACTCCATGCATGATGGTGCGTTGACAGGGGTGGCATCTCGCAGACCGTGATGGGACGTTACCTGGACACGGTCACCCACCCTCAGATGGTCATTACCATGGTGCTGTGGACGTTGGTCCAGCAGCGAGAGGTCTTCTACGGGGTGGGTATTGAGTTAAATTCACTGGCATGCCGTTGTGGCTTCCTTTGATACATCGTCATCAGAATAGATTAGGACATTGCTGCCTTACCATTAGGAAGACGAACATAGGCAGTAACATTCTAAATGTTAAAAGTGATATTTCATCGTTCATTGGCAGCTTCAAATACTTTTTTCTGCGCTCAGAAACCCACAGCGGATTCTACCTTAACATTGAATGTTAAATTCAAACAGCTGGGTATACTGTACCGTAATTCTGAGTATAGTGTACCGTAATGCTCACAGTACGGGGTATACGTGCGTCAAGGATTCATGCCATACGCATATTTCCGTGAAAGTTTACAACAGTGATGGAATGTTTCGGCAGGAATGTGACGTCCGTGACTCGACCCTGATGGTCTGCTTCACGCCTACCATGAACCTCAGTGAAGAAGTCAAAACAATCCTGCGTCGGGATCAGATCCCGACAGTGACGTCCGGGACTATCGGGGGACAGATCGGGGCTACAGGGGGGCAGACCGGGGCGCCGCCGACACTCGCAGACCCCATCCTGCTGTTCTACGTTGGGTTTGACTTGGAGCATGACAACGGCTTCGCAAACCTCAGTGAGGTCGCCTCCTTACGTCAGAACAGCACGCTGAACGTGTCCGTGACCTCGCCCACTGTATTCCCATTCGATGACGTCATTGAGTGCGACCCGGCGGATGTCGTGAACATGAAGGTAATCCGCTCACCGGAGTGTTTGGAGTTTTTATCCCGTAGGCACGTAGGGGTGCCGCTGACCCTGGGACACAACCCCCCCGTAAACCTGTGTAGTTTGGCAGACCACTCTAGGGGAAGCCGCACCGACTGTCACCAAACTTTTTGGCTGTCGGAAATGAAATGATGGAAATGATCTCATCGCACGCATACATTGAAACCCTCTTATGATGTTACAGCAACAACATAGCGCTGTGATCTATCACCGCTACATGTTAACTTTTATTAAAGTTGTATCTGTTGTTCACGGTGCCTGCTTTTTAACCCAAAAGTATTGATGTTTTTACTGGCGAGGCAAGATGAGTTAGTACTACGGCTATTAGCCACATGCAAGCCGGTATATTATGTAGCGTGCAAATATCGATATGCATTTGCATGAATTCCATGAATAGTAGAAGAAAAAACATTCTATGCACAGGGCGAAAATCTTGATGTGAACGTCGGCCAAGCTGACTACATTATTGACATTGGTCAAGGACATGCAGAAATCCTTCTGGTGACACACTCCACTTTAAGCCACCGACTTCCCAAACAGGAACCCGCCCCGCGGTCAGGAGACAAGAACGGAGACCTGCAAGTCATAGTGAGTGACACATCTATATTTATATTAGGAAGACTGTGATCGTGATAAATAACTTATATTTGTATTATTATGACGAGAACGTAGCATAAAATACACCATGTTTAAGAGGTATTTATGGTATAGGGCGTGGGTTAAAAGGATTCTGTCATCCTAGTACATAACCTGAGTCATCCTAATGTGTATACGCTGTAGTTATACCATTTATGTACTCTATTTCTATCTACATGCCGGTGTAACATAATAACCTGTCCGGCCGTGATAACCTGTCCGGCCTGGCTTGTTTCATGCAACTAGCCCTAACCAGAACCCTAATCCTAACCCTAACCCTAACCCTGGTCCTAACCCAACCTTAAACTAACCATAAACCTAACATAAATGCGCTATTTACATAGCAAGCCCATTCACTGCGCATGCGCACACGTCAGCCGGACACCTTATCCCGTCGGACAGGTTATCATGCTACACCGGCGCTATGCTGGTAGGCGAAGAGTCGTCTTACCATAGAGGACCTTCCTGGTGTAGCTGTTAGCGCACAATACGGCGGATCAAAAAGAGGTTTAATCTGGTCCCGTGCACCAAATTAGGGGCATGTTTCATCCTCCATCGATCCGGGAGGTACTTTGGCCCTGCTAAAAAATGATTTGTCTCTTGCAGGTCCATGTCGGCCGGAATATACATATTAACGTAGGGAAGTTGCGGTACAAGAAGTTTCCGCTGGTGACCGTTGTTGCCAGTCTTGTTGCTGGGGTCCTCCTACTAGCCACTGCCATGACGGCGGGCTACGTGTGGCGGAAGCGGAAACAACGACAGGATGCGGCGCCAAAGGACAACGCGGAGCGTGGCAACGCGGCGTTAGTCGAGAACAATATGGGAATATTGACTCTAAAAGACGTCAAGGACATTTACCCAGAATGGGCCTGTTCGACTATGGGCGCGGAGTGTTAAACCCCTGGTGTTTGACAGAAGTAATAGGTGAAATATTGGCGGATCGGGTGGTAAAACACCGTGAAGTTGGCATGGTGACGTTGCATTGACAATAGACCCTCCCCGGGGAAATTCTGGCAGGCGCGTGTTTCGGGTGAACTCCAGCTCGCTCTGTTCTGCATAGCATGTAAAAAGGCGAGTACTGACTTACAGCTGTATACTTTTCAACAGTTTATCATAACATGTTAACACGGTGTTTTCTAAAAACAAAAACCCACTTAGTACAGATAAATATCTTGACTATTAAAAAATATAATTTTAAGAAGGAGATGGACGCATAAAAGCCGAGAAAACAGCTGATATAAATGCCAACCGGCGAAGGGAAAGACTGTCACAGCGCTGTGTGTAGCAGGAAAATAGCCATATTCCCGGTTTGCTGATGTTCTTCAGTGCGGAAATAATTATCGTTCTGACGTCTGTTTTGTCTATATATTGTACAGAATATATAACTTGGTACACGATGTGTGTCGATTATGACTTGTTATAAAGCGATCATATGGATTGTCGCTGTCACTCTCTTGTCAATGCAAATCTGAGTGCACTGTAGTGACTCGAGCTTTGTTGCGTAGCAACCAGGAATGTCGAAAGTTTATAGAGACATCTTGTTTGTTTGTTCTGTGAGTAACAATGCCATAGAACCAATCTATCCATGGCAAAAGAAACGTTGATAACGTTGATGACGGGCACCTGAACCCCGAACTCCATAGGCATGCATGGTAAACGCATGCGATAATCTGTTTTCTTTTCCGTAACACGCAGTGTCTATTGTTGACGAATTGATGTCGCCTGGGATATCTGGAACGGTATATTGAATGCTTACCTCCTTCATACTCTATATGTACGGTAAACAGATCTAGGACGATTTAGGTATACGTAAGGTATATAGGGCGCGCTTAGGGGGACCGACGGAACAGTTATAAGTGAACAGTATTTTGTACTCATGTAGAAGCTTCGTGAAAATTATATTTGATTAATAAAAATACAAAAGTTAATTATCTTTGTCATTGTTTTTTTTCTATTGGTATTTTATATTTGAATTTAACATGCACGGTTAAGGTAGAAACCGCTGTGGGTTTCTGACCGCAGGAAAAAATATTTAAAGCTGCTAATGTAGGACGAAATATCACTTTTAACATTCAAAATGTTACTGCCTTCCTGGTAAGGCAGCGATGTCATATTCCGTTCTGATGACGATGTATAAAAGGAAGCCACAACGACATGCCAGTGAATTTAACTCAATACCCACCCCCTAGAAGACCTCTCGCTGCGGGACCAATGTCCACAGCACCATGGTAATGACCATCTGAGGGTGGGTCACCGTGTCCAGGTAACGTCCCATCACGGTCTGCGAGATGCCACCCCTGTCAACGCACCATCATGCATGGAGTTCAACAAAAGTAACTGCACCCCCCCTCCCCCACACACCCCCCGCCTATACCCCGATATTACCAGTGGTAATATCGCCTCGGTCGACACAAAAATTCCATTGCTTAAGGCAATGACGCCCCATCACCTGCCCGAAGACAGGTTAGGTGAATGCATGAGGTACATTCTTATCCGTCGAGCAAATGCTCCAAATATTAAAATAGTTTTGTAACAGGATCTTGAATAGTCAGAAGGCAGAACAAATCTTCCTGTTTCTCGAGTTTATTCAATTTCCAGGGTGGGTCAAGCGCACGCAGTTCACAATTCTACAAAACACCTGCAACAAATAAAACCCGTCAATATGTCGATATATACTCTACAATTCCTTTACTGTAACACTCATCACACACTCTTTATAAACCAGTCATTACACATTAGAAATTAGAGGTCCTTACACTCAATATACATCTAGAATATGTATTATTACATCATTGTACCATTACCATTATTATGAGGTAAACATACCTGCAGTGACGCTCAACTTCATACATAAAGTCCCGAGTTGGGTTATGACAATACCAGCAAGCAATTTTCGAGTTGGAAAACTAAATGTGATACTGTCAGGCCAGCAGTTGAAACAAAAGTGACTCGCCACACCCGCGAAAGGGTGCGCCTGCGCAGTCGACCGTTTTAGCCGACTGGCTTTTCTCTAATGCTGTGTTTCGAGCTACCGTTACAGTATTATTATTTTTTATTATAAGTACTGCAATAATTATAAGCATAAGAATTAAAACTACTATTCCGGAGTTCGCGTAGTCACGCGCGCCACCTATCGAGTGGTGGTAGAACCCGCCTGAGTTGACTTCCGGTCGGTCGTAACCGCGGTGTGTCGGGTTGAGGGAGGCTTGGATACTTAAAAAGAGGCGTTTTTTGTAACTGAGGTTCTGACAAAAACGAATATCTTTGGACCTATATAACATAAATAGAAAGGGGAAATACCAACAAGTGTACGTTGAGAGCGCAGCCAAATTTTAGCTGACAAAATCTGTAGGCCATATTCTTAAAGCTGCTGTATCAATTGCAGCAGTTTTTTTATTCTTATGGCTGCTGTATCAGCTGAAGTGTATTCTTGAAGCTGCTTATGCTGAAATATCTTCTCTAGAGTTTCTATTAGAATGATATGTATTTATATTTGTATTTTCTATTAAAAAAGTTCTAATTAAATAGATGGATGGCTCTAGATCTATGCCAATCTGCCGTTTATATTTGAGCTTAGAATCATATGCAGAGAAACACAGGAATAAGCAGGTAGTTGGGCCTATAATTAACAATTCTATTTGATGATAATTATTTATTATTAATGTTTTGGATAAAAAAAAATCTTTACTAAAATTATATATCCATAAAATATATAAAAATTACCAAACATTTCTTGTACGCCCGTACTAAACACTTCAGCAGCAGTGGTCATGGATAGTAGCCGATAGTATACAGCTACTGAAACTGTCTTCTATATGGTTGCCTTTTTAATTAAACTTTAAATTATCTGTCAGAAAGGGGATGCTGGCAATACAAAGTACTACCATTTTGTAAATATACTCGAAGCTTGACATTTTAAGATATAACATGATTTCCTGATTTCCATGGCCAAATAAACTGCATACACATATATGTGTATGGCCTATATTGTTTTGAGATGCCTGATGGTAATTTATACTCTTCCGGCTGTGAAACCATTTTTTGACCAGAAAAAGTATTTGTTAATTTTTTGATATCCTAGCTATTTTTGCAATAACATAGCTGGTGATATGTTTATCTTTATCTTACCAAAGATTATAAGAGTGTGCAAATAGTATGTAACATGCACCACAGTCAGCAAAGTCTCAGGCGTTTACGAATTGTTTCAAGGCTTTGGTTGAACAATTTATTGTGTCCCCCCTTTCAAGAATTCCTGCATGCGCCCCTGCTAGATAATAAGTAGGGTCCCCGGGGTAGGGTCCCCAGGGTAGGGTTTCCGGGGTAGGATCCCCGGTGTAGGGCCCCCTAGATATTAAGTCGGTCCCCCTAGATAATAAGTAGGGCCCCCTAGATAATAAGTCAATCCCCCTAGATTATAAGTCAATCCCCCTAGATAAAAAGTCGGGAGAGTTTTATACCTATGTCCCCAAAAACTTCCATAAATAATGAATTTAGGAAATTCCAAGTAAGCCTATTTAAGTAAGGTAAGGTAATTTCTTGTTTTTAATTTCATTAATTATATAGACCTAATTAATAATTTATTCCTTTGCTTGTCTGCATGTGATTGCAATTTTAAATGTTAATGCTAAATAACTACGTCATAAGTGCTTTTTTAGAGCAAGTCTCAAACTACACACATAAAAACCCTAATTCTGAGCAGTTAATTCCCCCTCATTTAGCCTACGAGTAGCCTCAAGGGACCCCAGGGCCCAGGCTCCCGTGCACTCACCATCCACCCTCGAAAACACTGCACGAAAACACTGCACGAAAACACTGCACTGAACGAACTAGAAGTCAACTGTGATTTAAGTTCCGCCGTTAAACGCCAGGTGGCGTCAACTATCAGAACTGGCGAATTATGAAGGTTTGGACGCCATTGTGGCGCCAACTCAACGAATCAACGATGAAATATGCCAACCGTAGCGCCATCTGTCGAATATTTGGCGCATATCACATACCGAATGATGCTTCGCAGAGGAAATAGTCTCTCGATGTCGACCTTGACGAAGGTGAAGTTGAGGCCAGTCTCCAGTCTTCTTGCCGCGTCACACAGTATAGTGATAGGGTATGTGGAACCAGCCAGGCTGCCGCTGACCTTCGGGATCTGCACCTTCAGGTGCGTGGCATTCCTGCAAGCAGACACTGATTGGTAGGCATATAGGGCATCATTACAGGACTAAAGGACAGCGATTGCTTGTTTATAGCTTTATCTAATTGGATCGTAAGCGCACGTTTAGACCGCATATACATATTGTGATCAAATCAGTTCTTTAATTATAGTCAAGATATAAAAGATTGTGACAACACCCCAGCTAGCAATGCATTATCGGCCCTACGTTGGCGTAGGGTTGGCAGACATACCGTGCGTGTGCCAACGTCGAAACAATGTAACGCCGACTAGTACACGCGCTCGGTATCCAACCGTTGGTGCGAACACATTGGATTATAGTTGTTTCGTGGTCTGCATGCGCTCATGCCCTACGTGCCACACACAGCGCCATCTAGTGAGTGGATCGACCACGTGAGTTGTCCGGCAGACATTTTTAGGAGAGCACCTGTCTGCTTAAAAATATCGGGACGATTTCCGGGAAATTTGCTAGTTTGAATAAGTATGTCGCTTTATAGCCATGTCATATGCGATTCCTAATAGTTTTAGAATTGTCATATCATGTTGTGCACTGATTCTGATGATACCTGTGACTGTGGTTGTGTGAAAAAAATAAGAGTCAAGTGAACTCGACACTCGGCGTGGTCTTGCCTAGCCTGAATGTTCAGACGTTAGCCTACCGTTTGACAGTCTGATGATTACTGTAACAGTGTAAGTGTCAGGACTGTAATGTCTAACTTTCACTCTAGGTCTTGCCACTCTAGTCTCTACATCTCTTGCCGAGTCTTGGTTGATTTTACATTTTAAATTAACGATCTACAATATTGATTTTTTTTTATCTCATCAACGTTTTTGATGATGTCATCCTTATAATGTATACAGTTGTGGAAGCCTCTTTGAAGCTCTGCCGCCTTATAAAGTGCTGTCTTGTTGCGGTTAAACCAGTTTCATAAGTTTACTACAGACATAACTTTGTAAGCCCCAACTTGATGATGTCAAGCCAAAGTTTTGACATATTTTATAATTTGTTACATGCCATGGTTTTGTTTGGGTTAATAACTCTATATGTTTTACATTTTTAGCTGTCTGTATTATCAGTCATAGCAAACAGCCCAAACTTAAAATGTGTATGAACAGAGTTAAAAGCTAGGTTTGTCAAAAAATAGGACCTTTACTCCCAGCATCCACCATATGGTGATCAAGGTAATCTGGTAATTGTTCTGTTGGATCTGCATTCCCTTCCCCTTCATGATCTGTCAAGCCTTTTGATCAGATGATAGATATTTCTGTGGTAAATATGTCACAGTAATGATCAGATGAATATTGAATTATGAGGTCCAGATATTTTAGAAGTACTAGAGATATATCATATTAGTTAGGCTACTGCATGATCAGTTAAAATCAAAACTGTGTATATCTAGTTATAGAAGAAAATATTGCATTATTTCTTTTTTTACAGTCAGTTACAATGGCAAACTCTCAGGGTTATTCTTACTGGTCTAAGAGAAGGCGGGTACAAACAAATGTCGCCAATAGCGTAGAGATTATTCAAAATCATAGTGTACCCCATATTATATCCTCTTGTGTGGTATCACATAGCTTTGGAAATGAAAGACAACCCTGTGAAGCTGCAATAAATATCCAGCCAAGAGCTGATAATGATATCCAAGCCGAAAATGAGGATTCAGAGTTTGAAAGGGAGAAAGCCTGTCAAATAAATCCAGAAACTGAAGAGAATAATTGGAGGGCTGATCATGCTGATGAAGACAGTGAATCAGATGATGAGCTTTTTGATTTTGAACTGAGAGAAGAACTTAAGGAATGGGCTTGCAAATTTTCCATTTCTTTAGTCGCTACTTCTAGTTTATTAGAAATCTTGAAAGCTTACTTTCCAGACTTGCCAAAAGATGCAAGAACTCTTCTTGGCACTGCACAAGCATGTCATATAAGAGAAACTGCTGGAGGATTATATCACCATGTAGGCATTGCAAAAGCAGTTGTTTCATACCTGGACTCAATGAGTGATTTAATTCCTCAACATGTGGAAAAGTTTTCGCTTCAGATAAACATTGATGGCCTTCCTCTTTTTAAAAGCTCCAATTCTCAATTTTGGCCTATCCTTGGTCTCATTGAGGAGTTGCCTGAAAGGCAGCCTTTCCTGATCGGTATATATTATGGAACGTCTAAGCCTACTTCAGTTGATGGCTTTGTACAAGAATTTGTGGATGAGATGTTACTTCTGGAAGAAAATGGTATCCGATACAATAATGTACAGTATCAGTTAGCTATTTCAGCATTTGTTTGCGATGCTCCAGCACGTGCATTTATTAAAAGAGTAAAAGGTCACTCCGGTTATTCTGGATGTGAGAAGTGTCACCAGTCTGGGGTTCATACTGGAACAAAAATGACGTTTCCTGAAGTTAATGCAGCTAGTAGAACTGATATTCAGTTTGACGAACTCTCTGATCATGACCATCATTTAGGCCTTTCACCCCTTTCGCAACTGTCTGTTGGAATGGTCACCCAGTTCCCACTGGACTACATGCATCTGGTATGCCTAGGTGTGACACGAAGACTGATCCTCTTGTGGATGAAAGGATCCTTGGCCTTCAGGATAGGAAATCGACTTGTGAATGAGATCAGTGAAAAATTACTTGCATTTGTCGGTCATGTTCCAAGGGAATTTGCTCGGAAACCTAGGAGCTTTCATGAAATAAGCAGATGGAAAGCTAGTGAACTCCGGCAATTCTTGTTGTACACTGGTCCTGTTGCCCTGAAGGGTTCTCTGTCTGATGAGTTGTATAATAATTTTCTCCTACTCATGTGTGGCATATCACTTCTGTTGAGTCCCACTCTATGTGTTGTTTATGCTGATTATGCTAATGATCTCTTGATTGCATTTGTCACTCATTTTTCAGCATTATATGGTGGAGATAATGTGGTGTACAATATTCATAATCTTGTACATTTGGCAGCAGATGCCAAAAAATATGGCTCTTTGGACAACATCTCAAGTTTTCCCTTTGAAAATTATCTTGGAATGTTGAAAAAAACCATTCGAAAACCACAGCAGGCAATTCAGCAAGTAGTCAGGCGACTATCAGAAGGGAAACAGTTTAGGGCCAAAAAGAAACCGCGAACTGTAGGTCGTTTACATATCAGTGGCCCTTTAATCAATGGTTTAAATGCCTGTAATCAGTATAGGTCCATAATGGTTCACGATTTCTACATATCATCTAAAAATGGTGATAACTGTGTAGGTGTTGGATCTGAAATCTTCCTAGTCAGAAATATTATTTCTCAGAATCATGCTTATCATCTTGTTGCAAATAAGGTTACAAGAAAAGAAGATTTTTTTCTTTACCCTTGTCATTCTGGGTTACTGGGTATCTATACTATTCTTGACATATCTGAGAACATGCAACTTGTGTCACTAGATGATGTTTGTAAAAAGTACACATTGCTACCATATGGACGTTTGCATGTGGCAGTTCCTCTCTTGCATACACATTACCAGTGTAACTGCCTTAAAATGAAGCTTATATGTATGTGTCTGTTTATTGTTCAAATGTTGTCATGTGCATTGCCCTCCGATCACTCACTTGTATATCCTGGGGGCTTGTGTAGACCGTTTCAAATTACTTAACATATAGCATGTACATATGGTTGAAGTGTAATTAGCATTTGTGTGGGACCAGTAGACAATGTCTTGTATTTAACCCATGCACCTGTATGATATTGTCACGGTCGTTACAAGCCACAATTAACAGTCCAAATCAATCACTCAATTTATCAATACATATGTGACTGTTGTTTTCTCCTGTTTATTTGGAAGGCCCAGTAGGGACTTAATTAGTATGTGTGTGTTAATTGTCATCAAATCAGTGCATATCTGCAAGCAGCATGTACGTAACATATCAGCCTACCGGTATATATATATATATGTGGTTAGTACATCATCAGTTGTAGATAAAAGATGTTTCTGATTGTGGAATTTACTGAAACTAACGAAGTGGAAGTAGTACCTTCATGTTGGATGACGGACAGCAGTAGTTGTTGCTGGCCCTCACTGCGGTCTGCATGGAGGATCGCTAAACTTGTACAAAATCAGGCTCCAGTGACAGAGGGATGGAAAGCTTACCCTGTTCGAGTTTTACACACAGCAGGTGAGTAATGTTTCTGCAACCTATATTCTTAAGCATATTCTAGCTATATATGTTAGTAGAACCTATTTATCTCTTTGCATGAGATTGTAACTGACATAATCGACAAGTATATGTGACGTACCGGCATTTGCTTAATCTCTGATATATAATCATAGCGGTTGTTAATTAAGTACACGGTTTGCATATATAAAACAAGGATTAATATCATGTAAGTTTAGTTGTTATTGCTATATCCAGTTTTTGTTATATTATGATCGATCGATTCACTATATTACAGATAGTTTTGAAGTGGCCGGAAGAAAACTAAAACTTGCTGAAGAGCAATCAGATCTTCAGACAGATGTCGATGATGACAGCACTCTGATTCAGTCGAAGAGGAGGGTCATTAGGTATGTTTATTGTAATCATATGATATATTATAATAGTCTTCAATTGTCGACAGTGCTTCGCCTTCTTTGCTCACCCCTCATGATTGGGCTGATGATGGCACATGTAACTAGTCTTTAGGCTAATCAATTTTGTTTACAAGCGCATGATCTATTTTTAGGCCGAAGCGCCTTCTGTCTGAAGAGTCTGACAGCGGTGAAAACTGCGCACCTATCGGCTGCCCAGATATTTCACCGCCTTATGGAAGTGAAGTTGGCCCGCTGGTTTCACGCACACCACAGGCGGCGCCAACAGCAAGTTTTGCATCTTCACAGAAGAAACAACGAGTAATAACGCTATCGTCCGGACCCCCTAGTTGCCCAAAGGTGCCTCTGCCGTATGGGCAAGAAGCTCCCGTGCCCGCGTCGGGATCACGTAGAGCGGCCTGGGAGCCTGAGTCCTCCACCAGCTCTGCTGCGTCGCAGAAAAACCAACAACGAACGCCAGTGGCCGAACTAAGTGATTTCATAGGTATGTAGATTACATTACTGACAGATTGATTCAAGTACCTTATTCAATTTATTGATATAATTGCTATAGCTACCAAGCGATATGCCAGTGGATTGTAGTACAATGATTTCCATATACTCCTAACATTAACCCTTAATTGATTGTCATTGTTATGTAGGAAAGCGTTTGTGAATCTTAATGTTTACATGCTCTCATCTACGTACGTGCTGTTGTGTGATAATTTTACTGCAATGAAATTTTGCCAGATATTGACATTGCCTGTCTTAAAGTGGTCGTGCATGAAAGCCAATGCAAGCTGAATTCGGGTTACGAAATATGTTCCTGTCAGTAGAATATCCTATAATGTTCATTTCCATTATCCTATAAAATCGATTTTTATATCTACGCCATATCTAGCCTTGAAACATTAAAATTCCCTTAACGAATAACCTACCAACGAAATTGTTTTTGAAATCTCGAATTGTTTTTTTTACTACAAGATATTTTAAGTAATCTTAACTTTTTGTCACTTCCTTCATGTGCCATAGTCAAACGCTACTAACCTTGGTAAAGCCAATATTTGGATGATAGTGCAGGCTACATGTGATGAAACTTTAGATTCAAAAGTAAGATTTATTGACTTTTTGTAATTTCATTATCAAGATGTCCGACCATTAACTCCGGCGACAACACAGACCGGCTCGTTACATGCTGTTAGCGGACCCCAAGCCATGCAACCGAGGACCATGCTGGCTCGGCTCAGGGCAGCTGCGGGTATGTACACAATTGTTGGGTCACTAGAAGAAATATTTTAGTTTCACGAGTCGAGAAGCAATGAAATAGCTTGTAAATGAATCGAATACGGCGATAATACTCGATTCGAACAAGCTGCATGTCGACCACTTCACCTCACAAGACTGCCATACATAAAGGACATTGCAAGAGCAGAAATTGTGGCCGTAGCATGTGATTCAGTAGGATATAAACTCATCATGCCGTGTCTCATGTCCATGTCACCTCTGGGGCAATTACAATGAAAAGTGCTTGATTTCAAACTGGCCCACGAAAAAATCGAACAAAAGCTGGCTGAATTGAAGAAGTAGGAATTAGTAAAAGTAGTGATTAACTCTAATAAATGCTGTTGGTTAGTAACGTGGACACTGCTTTTATGTTGTCATTCCCTATTTCCGCATATTAAAGATTGTGTGCATAAAATTGTATGCTTAAAATAGACCAGAGAAGGTAAAAATTGTCCTTGAAAACTCCTTGAATTTTTTTAGTGCTTGCCTTAAAAAGGCTTGAATTTGATGGAACCTTGCTTGAATGAACCCTGATGTCACCTCTGCCCTGACAATATATGCGATTAAATTACTCATCGTTTATTCTTACAGTGACCGAATACGAAATCGCTCTTCTCCATATTATGGAGCGCGTCCAGCAGCAGCAACAGCATAACGGGGCCATGTTAGCCCAGATAAGCCAGCTGCTGAACATGACAAACGCGCCAACGCCTCTGCCAACTGGAATATCCTTTCCAGTTGGCACCATGGAAGAGCTGCGTGCCCTTGACGCACTCCTTGCCGACGAGAACATGGTGCGACAAACGGTGAGCTGCATAGGGGTGTCATGAACTAGAAGCGATAAGATTGTAGCCAGTTTATTTAACTTTGGATCAACCGGAACGTATTGTGCCTACTTGTGACCTCCTTTCAATTCCAACTCAGCCTGGGGCATATTATATGAACTCGTTGTAAATGAAATATGATGTATCACTGCGCTACCCCTAGCTGCGTCTTTCTGAAAGCTATACACATGACGACTCCTATCGATTACGCTTAAAGAAAGCGATACATTTATTATTAACAGAATGTGCAGTTGCTGGAGAGCGTGCATGATCACATGCAATTAGAAAATGCAAATGCAGATCTTCACATGTTTGATTAACGGCAATAAATAACTTACTTTAAAACAACAGCAATATCTTGACAAGTTTAGTCAGTACTGCAAAAGTCATTTGTACATGTTTTTTTACAAATAAGGTGGTCCCCCCGGTGGTTGGTCTATACTTGGTGGTTTGTGCTATTGTTGATGTACATTAATTTCCACTTCCAGGTCCGGAGCCTTTCTTTCGTGGGTGGACCTTCTGTTGATAAAACAGTGAGGCGCCTAATGTCTCACATTCTCAGCAACGGGGTCGGGAAGCAAATGAATTGGAAAGGGAAGGGGGCGAAGGAACCCTTTTCATCTCTCAATCTTCGCCATGTGATATATGGTAATACATAAATATAACATACATATATATATGGTATATGCCGAAAGCAACCTTGCGATTAAGTTTAGTTTTTCGCTCGCATTTTGGTCAGTTGGGTGTTGATAGTTGATGAACTTTACCCAGAGAAAAGAAAAATGGCTCTTGTTCCATTATATGTAATCGGAAAGCAAGTATGTCATTACTTTGTTTCATCATTTGATATTGATGGCACATGACGGGAGTGACATAAGTTTGATATTGCTATGGTTTATAATATCTTTTAGTATAAGTAATTTTTCGCTATCTCAAATTCAAGTTCGTTGATATGTAATAATGTCAAAAGAATTGATTTTTTTTCATAATGTATAAATGAAACACCACGAACCAATTAACAACGCATTATCAAGCACTGAATTTGTATTGTTGTTTGTCGGCACATTCAGGAGCAACTCGTAGCAACCCCTCGACAAGCCGGGCAACGAACGCAGAGATCGAGGAAGTTGTGAAAAAGTGGCTTCGTTTTGCTGGCGACAGGGACGGTGGGAGACGGCAGCGGGATGAGACGAGGCGTCACACACAGCAAGATGCATAATGTGTTACTGACACGGCAGAATATCTTGCTAGTTGTGGCCTAAACAGGAATTATGTAGTTACTTAGGGAATTGCTTGCTTGACGTACCCTTGTATTTCACAAGTACCGTTTAAAGCTTTGTGATAATTGTACTGAAGCCTACTTTACTTAAGCGTGTTTGTTGCAGCTCAGGGAAAGCGTCGCCTGATAGCCGTGGGGCCTCCTGTTGTAACATGTTATATCTCATTAACCACAACAAATGATAATATGCATTTCTATTACGTTTCTAGAAATGTTGTGGTGTTGTCAGATTGTTTAGACAACCGCCCAAAAAAAACCTTCCGTGCCGTACTATTGTTACGTGAAGAGATGGTGCACTTGCGCTACGACTTAGAAATTGCTGGAGTATATGTTAAACTAAATGAAGATCTACCAGCTATATTAATTAGAAACTAGGTACCTACTTTCTCAACTAGACCATTGTTTTATGACAAAGTATATTTGATCTTTCACTTGGTGCGAAGATTATTAGTTATCGGATGGGCTGTTCATATAGCCTCACTATGTAGCTTGTTTAATTAGATACTCATGAGGTCGTGTATCGCTTGAAATGTTAATGATATATCTGTGAGTAGATTGTTTTTGTCGGTAATCGGTAAATATCTACTGGACCTGGGAGGAAAAACTTCGAACAAGGGATTTATTAACAACGACATGTTTCTTGTTTTATCTGCCGCAAATGTTCGATACTATGAGACGATGTGGGATTGGTAGAGTATCTGTTGAACTGAATGAAGGTCGATCTACCAGCGATGTTAAGAAGAAACTAGGTACCTGGTGTCCTGCATAACGTTGTGATTAAAATTGTGTAATCTGGAGTACAGTGCCGTCATCTGGTAATAATCGAGATACGATAACCTGCTTAGATAATTAATATAGCCAAATTGGTATTTTGTAACCATTATAATTTGTATCTGCTGGGCTGGATAAGAGTCATTGAGTTATTTTGAAATAAAATATGTTATGTTTCTTCAAGTGTTATACAGCAATGTCAACTTTGTTGAGAGTGTTATACTTGTAACGCTGGGCGCCACCATTATCCCATGACCCAAATGACGTTGGTTTATAGTTGGTGTCCGCGTTGACGCAACATCGCTAAACATGTTGGCGTTTGGTTGGCTAAACGTTAATGCGGCACCTGGAATATGGCTGTTTAGGTTGGGCCAACGGTGGCCCATCGTTAGTTGATGGTTGTGCACGCGACGTTGAAACAACCATTCACCGATGAGCAGAATGATGTCGGCCCTATGTCGGCGGCCAATGATGGGCCAACATTGCTTAACATGTTGGATCATGGTTGGCAAATGGTTACCTTGCTATCTGGGACGAGCATGTCATAAACGGGTTTGTGGTGTCGAGTGACTCCACGATTCACCGCAACGCCACAGGACTCCTAAATTTCGCCGAAACTGGCGCTTATATAGTCCGGGTAATTGGCGGTCTGACTTAAGCTTACATTATAGCGGATGTGAGTTTACGACCCAAGGGACAATTGTCGTACTGCCACGGTGCATTGATCGATAACTCCACAAGAATATTCCTCACGAACCGGAGTTGCCTAACTTAAATTAATTTTTTTTGTATTACCAAGCTCTTCCCCATGTCAAAATATATATTCTGTTTTGAATTTAAATCCTGAAAGCCTGTGGGCTATCCGGAGAGAAGCAATTTGGTCACCGGAGCAGAAGTTGGTGGCCGGCTTTATATCCCTGCTCGCCTGTTCGCTGTTCGGTATTTTGTGTGTGATGTCGACCGCGGCTCGCTATCACGTCCGCGCGCGTTATAAGTAAACCGCGCAGTTTTATGTTGAAATTGTTGTTTTACAGACTCTCAGAGATATAAAACATATATGCATTATAATTTTGAGATACTTTTAGCCTTGATTTAAAAATGTTAAAAATCTAAGATGGCGCATGTAAGTATATTGCGTTAACTTAAAGCCAAACATAAAATAGCGGGGCATTCAAAGTGTATCTAAATGGGTGTATAAAGAAGCGCTCACCTCTCCAGAAGGATGCTTTCGATCTTCTGGCCAATGAAGACTGGCATGGCTCCGGTTGAATTCAGCCCCGGGTGGGTCAAGGTCATATTGATGGTGGCGCTCACAGCGCCATACAGCGGGCTGGCAACGAACGATTCCCTGATCGGAGCTTTACCTGTGAGTGATGCCACGTCAACACAATTGCTTAACGATTGATATTCGCTTTGTGTATCCCAATAATGGTGTTTATTATGGTTGGAGGGCACCGGACGAATATGCAATGCATCAAATATGAAGTTTTGTGATTGTTTTTTTTAAATGTAAACATCTCTGATGTTCCCCTGAAAGGAATGCCATCAAGCAGGGTCACCTCTATCGAAAACATATTTACACACAGAACGTATAAACAAGAAACAAAAGAAGATAATATACGAAATTTAACATAGACATAAGAAATCGATACTGACCAATAAACAGTGTGGCTGTCAGTGTAAACAAGTGTAAAGGAAATCGAGACCTTGGATGCCACAATAAAGTCGCGCACGAAGCACAAATAGCATTTCATCGTCGCAGAATGGCAGATAATGAAGTTCCGCATGTTTGCCCCAAACATGAATGCCGTGCTGATGCAATGACCCGCCACTGCCTTTATTCCATCCGGGCACAAACAAAAGTTTCCTGTTTTTCGCACCCCCCCCCCCCCTCCCCCTCCCACTACTGTGGACAACATACAACCGAGATGACTTGATGACGTCACTGACCTCGCTGGCACTTATATCCAAACGACATATTTGATCAGGAAGTGACGGCTGGATATGCTAACTATTTGTATAAGAGCCGTTCTGCCATACCCCCCCCCCCAAACCCTCCCGCCCCACTTGTACTTATCTAGCATAACAATAATTATGGAAAGTACTGAACCTGAGTCGCTTCGTACGCTCATCGTTTCTTGTGTCCACCCCTACATCCCGAATACTCTATGCTCAAGGTCAGACAGGGCATCAGTGGAGGATGAGGTCAGAAAGAGCATCAGTGGAGGATGAGGTCAGACAGGGCATCACTGGAGGATAAGGTCAGACGGGGCATCAGTAGAAGACAATGTCAGACAGGGCATCAATAGAGGATGAGGTCAGACAGGGCATCAACGGAGAATGATGTCAGACGGGGCATCAATGGAGGATGAGGTCAGACAAGGCATCAATGGAGGATGAGGTCAGACGGGGCATTAATGAAGGATGAGGTCAGACAAGGCATCAATAGAGGATGAGGTCCGACAGGGCATCAATAGAGGATGAGGTCATACAGGGCATCACTAACGCACCGCCCAGACACAAAAGCTCGCCCATCCCCCCTCCCCCCCTCCCCCCCCCCCCCCCCAAGGCCGTAGTTACGCACCGCCCTGACACTAAAACTCCCCCCCCCGTCGACCCCTGGGAAATGCATGAGTCTACGGGAACAGTTGTACTAAAGACGTCTACATGGAACGAGCGACACATATGACCACTGACCACATATGACCACAAATGCCAATTTGTGCCGAATCCCACCAACGAAACAGACGATAACCAATCCTCGCAACGGCAGTTGCACCAAAACCAACAAGACTAGCCAATTCTTCCAACGGGAGTCCCAGCAAAACCCAAAAAAACCTGGCCAATCCTCCCAACGGGCGATCCACTCAAACCAACCAAACGCTAGCTAATCCACTCACCGGCAATCACACCGGAACCTACGTGGCGCTCCCCAATCCTCCCAACGGGAGTCCCACCAGAACCTACCTGGCACTCCCCAATCCTCCCACCGGGAGTACCACCAGAACCAACTTGACGCTGCCCAATCCTCCCACCGGTAGTACCACCAGAACCAACTTGACGCTGCCCAATCCTCCCACCGGGAGTCCCAACAGAACCTACCTGGCGCTCCCCAATCCTCCCACCGAAAGTCACACCAGAACCTACCTGGCGCTCCCCAATCCTCCCACCGGGAGTACCACCAGAACCAACTTGACGCTGCCCAATCCTCCCACCGGTAGTACCACCAGAACCAACCTGACGCTCCCCAATCCTCCACACAGAAACCTGAAACACACCGGGACCTGATACACACAGGGACCTGATACACACAGGGACCTGGTACACACAGGGACCTGATACGCACAGGGACCTGATACACACAGGGACCTGATACACACAGGGACCTGATACACACAGGGACCTGGTACACGCAGGGACCTGGTACACACAGGGATCTGGTACACACAGGGACCTGATACACACAGGGACCTGGTACACACAGGTACCTGGTAGACACAGGGACCTGATACATACAAGACCTGATACACACAGGGGCCTGGTACACATAGGGACCTGGTATGGACCTGGTACATACAGTGACTTGGTACACATATGGACCTGATACGCACAAGGACCTGATACGCACAAGGACCTGATACGCACAAGGACCTGATACACACAGGGACCTCATACACGCAGGGGCCTGGTACACATAGGGACCTGATACGCACAAGGACCTGATACGCACAAGGACCTGATACGCACAAGGACCTGATACGCACAATGACCTGATACACACAGGGACCTGATACACATAGGGGCCTGGTACACATAGAGAACTGATACACACAGGGGCCTGGTACACATAGGGACCTGATACGCACAAGGACTTGATACGCACAAGGGCCTGATACGCACAAGGACCTGATACACACAGGGACCTGATACACACAGGGAACTGATACACACAGGGGCCTGGTACACATAGGGACCTGATACGCACAAGGACCTGATACGCACAAGGACCTGATACGCACAAGGACCTGATACGCACAATGACCTGATACACACAGGGACCTGATACACATAGGGGCCTGGTACACATAGAGAACTGATACACACAGGGGCCTGGTACACATAGGGACCTGATACGCACAAGGACTTGTTACGCACAAGGGCCTGATACGCACAAGGACCTGATACACACAGGGACCTGATACACACAGGGAACTGCTACACACAGGGGCCTGGTACACACAGGGAACTGATACACACAGGGGCCTGGTACACATAGGGGCCTGGTACACATAGGGAACTGATACACACAGGGGCCTGGTACACATAGGGACCTGATACGCCCAAGGACCTGATACGCACAAGGACCTGATACACACAGGGACTTGATACACACAGGGACCTGGTACACACAGGGACCTGATACACACAGGGAACTGATACACACAGGGGCCTGGTACACATAGGGACCTGATACGCACAAGGACCTGATACGCACAGAGACCTGATACACACAGGGACCTGATACACACAGGGACCTGATACACACAGAGACCTGATACACACAGGCGCCTGGTACACATAGGGACCTGATACGCACAAGGACCTGGTACACACAGTGATCTGATACACACAGTGATCTGATACACACAGTGACCTGGTTCACACAGGACCAAGGGCCGGTTTCATGAAGAATGGTATTAACGTATGACCGGACATAGCGCTAAGACTCTAAATTGATCAAACTAACGACTCGGTCATAAACTAAGACCAACCGCGTTTCCTAAGCAAAAAAAGCTGCCGGTCGGCACTAAGACCGGAGAGAACCATCTATTTTTAGACATGACTGGATGTTTCCTCGAAATCACGCCCACTGTATAAACAATCACATCATCATACAAGTCCAGTATGGTGGCATTTTGTGCCGCTCGCGATCTCGCCCTGGCGATCTTCCTCTCGCGTTCTCGCGATCTCGCCTCGAAGCTCGACTATAGCCCTGGGCGCTGGGCTATGGCTCCAAGCGCGGGATATGGCTCTGGGCGCGGCCTATGGCTCCGGGCTATGCTTCGGGCTGTGGCTGCGGTCGCCTGGCTAAGGATCCGTGCGCCGGGCTACGGCTCCGAGTGCCGGGCTATAGCTCTGAACGCCAGGCTATGGCTCCGAGCGCCTGGCTATGGCTCCGAGCGCCGGGCTATGGTTCCGGGCTACGGCTTCGGGCTATGGCTCCGCGCTGTGGCTCCGTCCTATGGCTGTGGGCTATCGCCCCAGGCGCCGGGGTAAGACCCGGGTTATGGCTCTAGTCCCCGGTGTGAGGCTCCGGGCGTCGGGGTAAGTCTCCGGGCACCGGGGTAAGGCTCCAGGCACCAGGGTAAGGCTCCGGGCGTCGGGCTATGGCTCCGGGCGTCAGGCTATGGGTCCGGGCGCCAGGCCATGGCTCCGGGCGCTGGGCTATGGCTCCGGGCGCCAGGCCATGGCTCCGGGCGCTGGGCTATGGCTCCGGGCGCCGGGCTATGGGTCCGGGCGCCGGGCTATGGCTCTGGTTGCTAGGCTATGACTATGCATTAAATGGCACACTATTAAAATACATTGTTGACTTTTACTTTTGCCCTAATATGTGCATAACCGATCTACGTTTTATTTGCCAACATCTGCAATATGCCAGTTAATACACACCTGTACATGTTAACAACTGGCTCGTGCCCGGCATAGCGTCGTTAAGACTGGGCGGTAGCTGTCATAAGTTAAGACCACCACTATGAAGAATTTACTAAGTGTAAACGGCTATGACCGCTACATAAAACCGAGATTTGGCGCTATGACCGTGCCCGGTCGTAAACTGCGCTATGACTGCCTTATGACAGCTACATGAAGCCGGCCCCTGATGAAATACACGCTCGTGTACGCACGGCATTCGCACCAAATTACCCACACAATGGTGTGTATCTCATTAGATAATCCTCTGCACAAGATGTAATAATCATATAAGACATACTAACGAGCGAAAGTCGTAGCACGCACACATGTATTACATGTGTTTTCTATTTTGATTGTTTAAGTCAGTGCCATAGGCTGGATTAACTACATGCTATTTACCCTGTTCACACGTGTACGTAAGCTGGATGTAATCGATGGAGTCCGCTACCGTGACCACCGCAAACAGCGTCTTGCTTCCAAGCGCACCCAGCTAATTAACAGAGCGAAGCGACGACAACACCCGGGACGTTTTGCATCGCTTAAGTGAATCTACACATTGTACAGCGCTCTCTTACCAATATAACTTGCAGGAAAAGGTATTAGCATTTATTTTTGCTAGGTAGAATTGTTGTCAGGCGTTCTGGAGCGCGAGAAACAACAACTTTGCACCATTAACAACCGAAAACGAATCAAGCTCAGCCATGTTTGCAGTTGCACTTCCTGCCGAGAAGCGGTGCGCACTAACGTACAAATTGTGTGCTCGCCGTAACTGAAACAGATTCCTCGCTGGCTTCGTGCCGCGGGGTCCCCCAGCTTGATGAATAGTATGTAGCGGGGGGGGGGGGGGGTGATGGGGTGATGGGGTACCCGCCCGAATTTAACCAAAATTCCCAGATCTTCTAATCTTGGTTTACATATGAAATGTGGGTTTTGTGGGTTTACTTTTTTTTAGGAATATTTTATTTCTGAAGGTGTATTTTGATGAAAAATACCCCCCTCCCGCGGGCATAAAGGTAGCTGGCGTTCGGAGCGAGATCAATTGCTACTTTTCCGGCAGTTTCCAAAGGTGGATGCTCGTCTTAACCGTTACTTCCCCATCCCATTCCGAGGGAGGGGAATACACCTGATGTCGCGAATGTCCACAAATTAGTGAGAGCAGGGGCTGACACACCGCCCCCTTTCTTAAACGTCCCTAAGCAACCATGAATGTGTTCCTCTCTCCCATATTTCTATTGGATCTCCTACTTTGTTGGTAGCAAGTTCGGAAGGTGGGGAAAGGTGGGGAGCAAGGCTGAAAAACGTAACTTCGGCGTACAGCGGAAGCTAAAAATACTCCTCGCGTTGAACCAAGAATTGCACAAACAACTTGCCGGATAACGATCCATAATATGTCCATAACGTAATAGTCCATAATAGTCAACAGAATTTCCAGCATGATATTCGCGGTAATTGGAAAATTCCTCCTCCTCTCCCACACTACCGCTGGCCCGTGCCGGCTCCACTGTCACCTTGACGGGCCGGGGCCGCCGCTGGTCGTTGGGGGGGGGGGGGTACTTAGTTCATTTCATTGATCGGTTTGGGGGAGGAGGTCTGCGGTAAAGCCCCCCCCCCCCCACTCCCTCCGCTCGGTCGAGATTTTACCGCCAGAATCCGCCGGGAAGGAGAGTTTTTCAGAGCCCCCCCCCCCCGGTCAGAAGCTTTTAAACATCCGCTCTATGGGGATATCTTTTTCATCACAAATATCCAACCTCTCAGGCATCAAGGCACCCCCCCCCCCCCCCGCCACCAACTTTGTATACGAGGTCCCCCCCGAGCTGCCGGGTCAATGACGGTTTAAAATACGGTCACTTAAGTTCTGCTCTCAAAAATTTTAATGCAATGATGTCACTGATCTGGTAATGTCAGACCATTTGAAACAAACGACGGTTAAACTTCCATGACATGCTGTTTGATCTGATGTGTAAAATCCGTACTTTACATTCCCCAACCAAAAATGTGCGCGCGCCCAACGATTATTTCTTGCGGTGCGCCTGAACCCCAATCAAAACATGGCGCCCACGGCAGCCAGAAAAGCTCAGAAATCACACAGCAGAGGGAAAGTTATCAAAACACAAGCATCAAGCAACGTCATATACCAAATTGGTAACAATTCAACAGAGAATAGGTTACTTTATGTAAATATGTAGTTCATTGCTAAATACCGAGGCGAAAAAGTAGTTTTATGACCGTGTAAAGGCCGCCAAGATTTCGGGCGCGATTCTGCTAATGGAAAGAGATTGCTAGGAGATGTACTGTAGCTCCGCGACTGGACCTATATCGGAGCGGACTACGTTACATCTATGGAACTATAGTCGGCGCGTTTAATATCTGCCGCCTCGCTTTCGTCAATATTTTTGTCCGTGCACCATTTGCAGCCATGATTTATGTATTTATTTGCTCCATTACACGAGACCCTTGTGATTTTAGCTTACTTGAAAGTGTATCTTCTTTAATAACAGCACAACACGACAGTCTCTAGCATAAAGTATAGCAGATAAAAGTGTGTTGACAGCCTCCTTTTTATGACATCGTAAGGTGAAGGTCATATTACTGCATTTTCATTGGTTAAAAGAAATAAGCCTGCGGAAGAGTCTAATATCAGGCATTAGAAAAGGGGACAGAGCATTAGGTGCCCATGCAAAGTTTCTATACTAACAGTAATTTTAGCATCTCAAAGCAAAAGCAATGCAAAAGGAATGAGTTTGTAACTTCAATGTTCCTATATATGAGAGGAACTATAAACACATGTTAAGCTTGATTCAAATTACCGCTTGACATTGACACAAACTAACCCCCCTGCCCAAAATACCAGCAATACTATCGCCCACAGATATGACAGATGACAAAAAAAAAATTTAGAAATCGCGGACCGGTGGCTCAAGTTGAAGGTCCTAAGAGAATAAATATGCAGTGCCCACCCATCAATGTGCTCCACCATGTTCCTGAAGCTTTTATGACTTTCGTCGGACAGTCATTTCTTTGGTTGGTAGTGTATTTTCTTGTAATCCGGGTGATTTGTGTCTTTTCTCGCTTCGTTTTCTATGCTCCGCCGCTCGCCGGAAGTAAACAAACTTAGCAGCGTTTGTTGACGTCCGGCGACGACACACAGTGTAGGGGAACATGGGGCAATATGACCACCTTAACTTTCTTTGTATTTTTTGGAGGACAAGCAGTGCAATAAAAAGAGCCAAATTTTGGTAAACTGACAACAGTAGTATTGTGAACAACATAGCTTGGATACATGCGAGTGACACGAACACAATTTTTACTAGCACAAAAAACATGCTTTATGTCACAGTGGGTCATTTTGCCCCCCTAATAGGGCAAAATGGTCAGCACATTATTTCAGCTTGTTAATGAGTGAACTGAACAGCCTAAGAAGGCAAACTGCTAACTCTCTGGAACAGTTTGACCCAGAAGGATCGCACACAGGAATTCCAAAAAACGTTTACGTTAGCAGAGGCGGATCGGGCGGGGGGGACACCCCCTTCCCCCACTTTTTGCCATTTTTCAGTGCAAAATTTAGGCCATCTGAGGCGCGGAACTCAGCTTTCATGCGAAGTCCTACTGTTGAACAGACCCGGGGCAGGGGCGAATCCAAGGGGGGGGGGCGAACCGGCCCAGCCCCCCTTTTTAGGGCGGAAATGTATACTATTTATACCATTTACCGGCCCCCTATCCAGCATATCTGGATCCGACCCTGAAACCGGCCCCCCCGGATTTAGGGAGGGGGTGGGGGGGGGATTAAAAAATACATTGCTGGGTTTGGGGGGTTTCGGGGTAAAGCCCCCCCCCCCCCCTTTTCAACCGCCAAAATCCGCTCTATGAACGCACATTTTCAAAGCCCCCCCCCCCCCCCACGATCGCAAGTTTTAAAATATTCGCTTTACATTGGTATCTTCATCATAAATGTCCGCTCTATAGGGGTATCTTTTTCATTATAAATGTCTGCTCTGTAGGGGTATCTTTTTCATTATAAATGTCCGCTCTATAGGGGTATCTTTTTCATCACAAATATCCGCTCTCTCAGGCATCAAGGCACCCGCGGAACCCCCCTACCAGATTTGTATAATAGTGTCCCCCCACGCCCCCCCCCCCCCTCCCCATCTGCGTTTTATCCTGACGAGCTGTATGTATCGAATGGAGGCACGATGTCGCGTGCCGCCTGGCTCTGCCTTAATTAACGCTTCCGCCTTCCAGGGGCGCACAACTCTCCCTTCTTCAAGCTCCCTGCGACGCACATCGTTTGCTTCTTCAAGCATATTCATGATCATCAAAGATGTTCCGATTCAGCGGACATATCATCCAGTTTGCTAAAGATAATCGTTTCTGTTAGAGTATACATATTAAATTTGATGTGGGTAAAACGGCCCACTGGGTCATTTTGCCCTAAGCAGCGTGGGTCATTTTGCCCCTGTTAGTAACCTTAACATTTGACCGCTGTATGAAAAATATGGCCCAGTATATTCCGCATCTGAATTACGTTTATGGCTTGACTTGGACTTATCTTTGATCGTGTTAATTTATCAAAAGTTTCCCTCAAGCTAGTATCCATTGAGCTCGACTTTCTTCCAGTGTTTACCATAGATGGAAACAGCACAGAATCTTTTACTTCAGTAACGAAGGTCAGCTGTCTGCTTCAGCGCCCATGTAGATTTGTTAAGGTATCACGTAACAAACAGGAATAAATATAGGAATGTTGGTGTTTTAGGCCACTTTTGTGCACATACAGGCTAAATTGGGCCAAGGAACCTCCCGAGACGATGAAGGATGAAGGAATGAAACATGCCCCAGATTAGGTGCCCGAGCCCGGATTCGAACCCAGGACCTATTGATCTGCGGTCTAGTGCGCTAACCACTACACCAGGGAGGCCCCCCTGGAATAAATATAAGACGCTTCAATACAGGTGGCAGCACCGCAAGTGCGCGATATTGTGGTGGGTCATTTGAACCCGATGGGTCATTTTGCTCCATGTTCCCCTACAGTGGGGAAAATATGAGGGACGTTTCTGCGGAACCCTACCAAATCCAAATGTTTGCTTTAATGCGCGCTGATGTTAGTGTTTGCTTTAATGTGCGCTGACGTTGGTGTTTGCCTTAGTGTGTATTGATCTTGGTGTTTGCTTTAATGTGCACCGATGTTGGTGTTTGCTTCAATGTGCGCTGGTGTTGGTGTTTGATTTATTGTGCAAGGATGATGTATGCACATAAAGCAAACACCAACTGTAATGTACTATAACTGACGTATATCATGTACACTGTACACTTACAAAATTGCGCTACTTTGTTGACGACCGGGGGGGGGGAGGGGGGGATTAAAAACATGCGACCGAGGGGAGGGGGGGGGTCCACGCCGCCTCAGATATTCCCCCCCCTTTGTGCCCTTGCTATGTTACAAAGATTATAACATACTTACCTGTATACAAAGCCATATAAATGTGATTTAATTAATATGTAAAAGGCAACCTACCGAGATCGAGGGCCAGGGCGATGGTTACCCAGCCTCTGGTGACCCATATGTTGAAGTGGTGCTGGTCTTCCTCTGTCCCTGCTGTCGCCCTTAACCCATATCCCTATGCAAGACCAAAAGGCGCCATATCCCATGTAACGATACACACAGACGTAACAAACAAATGGTCTAAATCAGTTGACGTTGACTGATGTATATTTTCCTTTAAAGGTGACAATCCATGTGGTTTACTATTTGTCCATTAGGGGATCGTGATGAGCAACTTGATGCCACTGAGATCCTGAAGCAAGAGAAACGATGGCGGGTGGGGGAGAGGGAGGCCGGGGGAGGGGGAGTGACATTATGAAGGGAGTACATGGGTTTGGCGTAGTATGGTGGCATATATGTGCCACTCGCGTTGTCGCTTTCTCGCCTGGCCCAACCTGAGGTGAAATCACGAGAACTCGAGAATGCTCGAGGCGATAATGCGCGACGCGAGAATGCGCGAGGGGTATTTTTTCGCGGCAACCCGCTCTATGAACGCACATTTTCAGAGCCCCCCCCCCCGACCTCCGCCCCTGGTCGCACGTTTTCAAATTTCCGCTTTATAGGGGTATCTTTTTCGTCATAAAAGTTCGCTCTATATGGGTATCTTTTTCATCACAAATTCGTATAACATCCCTTCCCTCCGGGGGGACGGAGTCAATGTAAGTATATGGGCGACATATTGACTCGCCGAACTGGCCTGTAACACGACCTATCACGTGAGGCGATGGGGGCGATTAGAGACGTATCGGTGAGGTCACTGTGGGGAGGAGGCGCTGGTGTCAATTGCTGTATAACCAATTGTGTATAATGACATGTTGCACCGGTATTTTTGCATATCGTCTTTCATAAAATCTTTCATAAAGCCGGATTGGCTTGGGGCGGGGTTACCGGGGTTAGGGGTGGCGAGGGGCGGGGTGGGGGGGGGGTGGCACTGGGTAAGAATGGTGTGCTGAATCGGACGTGGTTAAGCAGGAGTCGAGAAATGAACAACAACAAAAATAGCAAACTTGACAGGCGGATGGAATAGCGGGATACGTGACAGTAACCTGGGCACAATTGCCTCTGAGAAGGCCGTTACCATACTTTATCAAGTTGAGTCCGATGAAAGGAAACGTTATGTGCAGCTTCCACATCCTTTGTTCTGTCTGCCCATATTCCTCATGCTATTATTTTCAGTTTTTCTTGTTATATTGGTATACGATCTTTCTTTGCACTTCCTGCAAAACACAGCATTAGTATCCAATATAGGCATATGAAAAAGGCAACAAAGAAACACGAATGGAACACAATTATGGCTCTTCTGTCTTTTGATACCAGATGGTACAGCATTTCGGTTGAGCCTAAAATGCAGAAACGTAAAATGTGTTGGCAAACGTAGGCCTACATGTAGACCGGCGGAGTCAAGTGTCAGCAAGCATTTGGCTTGTTGGGGTGCAGACGCCTAATGCAGGAGTACCCGGATGTGACACGTCTTTCATTCTAATATCACCTATTACTTGTGTAGTCGCTGAACACCACCGGGTTTGTAATAATGGCTTTATTGCTGTAAAATACAGATGACAATAACAGAACCGGTCTGGAGGCTGGCTGTGAAGGGTATGTCTATTGCCGTCCGCTTCATCACATCGTCACAATAACGGCTGTATGACAATATTGGAATGTTATTCACATTTCATATACATAAGGACGATGTCAATGACCCCACATAAATATATTAGTGGGAGTAGAGAATTCCTAAACTATATTCAGACATTAAGCGCTAAATCTAACATCATATAAATGATGTCAGTAAATTAAACACATCAATCTAGCACTGATATCAATCCATCATATCAATCCATCATATCAATCAAACACATCAATCAAACACATCGATCAAACACATCAATCAAACACATCAATCAAACACATTAATCAAACACATCAATCAACCACATCAATCAAACACATCAATCAAACACATCAATCACACAGACATTTTCACGCCTTCTACACTTGCTTGTTGTAATCTTGTAATCTAGTTCGATCTACTTACCCGTTCGCAGTTCCTTTGGACTCCCCCTTCTCTCGCTCTCCCATCTCGCTCTCTATCCCCCTCCCCCTCCCCCTCTTTCTCGCTCTCTCTCCCCCTCTCGGAGTCGTTATGAGATGGTAAAATACGATCTCACTGATCATGGTATTGATCATGTTCTTGTTAACGACTTTGATGGCACCCCTTCAAGTTCAATAATACGCCACGCATGGACGAATTAGGATCATTCCTCGTCCGTATACAGGTCGGTCACAATAACCGTCTAGGGTGGGGGGGCCTATGGTTTTTGGGCGGAGGTCAAAAATATTTTGGGGGTTGAATGAGGGCTGAATAATTCTCTTGTGGGAAAGCATCCACATTTGTGGGGGGTCTTGTGCTAACTTGATTTTTTTTATCTGAAAAATTTATTCAGTTTCATCAAAGAGCTGATTTAAAAAAAAAATCCGTAACAGGCAAAGCGCGATTGAAAAAAAATGTTCATAGCCAGATTTTTTGGCAACAAAATAATAGCACCCTTTACCAAAGTCGATTTTGACTCTCTATCGTCGATATTAAGCGACCGGCGGCCATTGCAAGCGCAAGGAGCGTCGGTCGATATGCCCGTTCACCCCTCTTGCAAGCGTTCTAGCGACTAAACTAAACATCCTACGTCAATTCTGAGCGATCTAGGGCAGCTCGCTTAATTTGTATCCACTAAATCACAGTTCTCTAGATCACATATTAACCGATTTACGGCCCTCTAATGTCAAAAAAGTCTCTCGACGCCTGCACCTGTACGAATTGTCGAGACTGCGACGTCACGATGACTTATTTTCCGGTTTTCATTAAATACTAAATTGGAACATAAATTATTACGCATTTTGAAGGAAAACGCAATTCACTTGGGCTCAATATTATTGGTTATACAGAAATGTTCTCTTTTAATTTGATATGATGTAACTGGGACGTCACATGACGTCATTGACGGTTATAAATGACGCGGCATATATATTGTTACTCTACATACTGAGGGTAATAAATATTGCTTAAGTAGGTGAGATTGACGTTAACGATGACATCGTTTTTGACGCACACGTCCTCCTCGTACAAAATAAGTTACGCTCGGCACAAGTTGTCCCTTGATACAAAGCAAAACGTCAAGTAAACCGGAAGTCGTTATTACGTATAATAGTCAAGTAAAGGCCTTCATTATTTTTATTTAATAGTCTAATTGACAGGCCTACGAAATTTAACATGGGTCACAGTACATTTATACAGCGAAATCGTCAGGACCCTAGTCCTAACTGTACGCCATCTTAAATGAGCCGCCATTTTATTTTGTCGACCCGCTGTTTTGGCGTAAAGCTCCCCGTGCCCTGTCAGGTTAACTATTCGATTCAAACCATTTAGTAGAATTATATGACCCTCATCACAATTTATATCTATTAGTGACTATTACAGATATCCTAACAAAGGTTATTTATCAATTCAACAAGTCTCTGTCGTAGGGTCAACATATAATGACGTATATCTTGAAGTTTATTAAAAACTACGAATCCATTAGTACTAATCTCAATATTTGCAGCACGCGCCGTTGCATGCACTGTTGTCGTCAAGGGGCCGCATGGTTGGCAATACTATTGATATTTCTGAATATTTGGGGTTGGCACATCGGTGCACATTTAATAAACTTAAAATTAAGTTACGTCGCCCTTTGCGCACTGCTCTATATATGAACAACTGGGCAATAACACATGTAATCGTGGGCTGGGCTATAGTTTTATCATATATTGCACCACCAAAATTCATCTAAATATGAACTACCTTGAGACCTGGGGATTACAAGCTTGTAAATCTACGTTTCATAGGTCATATGATAATTTCACTCATCTGTACGTAATTATGACTCATTTGTACGTTATACCATGAATACGGAATACTACGGTGCAGCCGTCTCCGCTCAACTTCAATCTTTCAAAGAAATTATTATAAAAATTAATACTTGCAATTTATTTATGATAAACTCATCTTGTCTCGTCTTTCGTCAAGAGCTACCAGACTTCATTGAATTGAGCCCCTGGGGGTTATTTAACTAATATTTTGTACATTGCGTCTGTACAATGGGCACGCTGTTAATACATATAGACAGAATGTCCTAATCTATGTATTGTTATCCCTTACCTGGCTGTGAACTGGCTGCTTCATGGATAATGATGTCACACACGTGATCCGCCAGGGGGAGCCACCGGGCGACACCACATATTTGTGTGGTGACAAAGACTCTCAACTGGCTTCATGGCGGTTTAAATAATCGACCGATTTTTTATTGGTTTAATTGATCGCAGATTTAGTAATTAAGCTCGTGGTAGAGCATTCCTGCTCGATGCTCGATTACCTTTATTGATATGAATGGGTGGCATATAGAAAGCAAACCGGAGTTATTTGTTGCCGTAAACGCATGAACTGTGCCTCTGGTGCATGGGCTTGATACGTAAAGGCCTTACGCATTTTAACATTTAAGTTTTACTGGAATCCATTGTTGTCCATTTGACGGATGTTTGGCTATCGTCAGCAATCAGTCCCGCTGAGTAAAAGAACGAAAAACCGATCTACAGGAGTTTTAGGCCCCCTGCCAAACAGAGAAATGGTGTCTATATAAGCCAATCAGTTCATGGTTCCTCATAATCTGCTCTGTCGTTGTTGGACGACTTCAGGCGGCAACATGGCTCTCATCGTTTATTGGGTACTGCTAGCCACCCTAGCAACCACCGTTGCTATAGCTACGAAACGTCCAAATATCGTACTCATTGTCGCTGACGACTACGGCTGGAACGACATCGGTTACCATGGCTCCGAGATCCGGACGCCCAAGCTTGATGCTCTGGCGGCATCTGGTGTCAAACTGGAGAACTATTATGTGCAGCCGCTGTGTTCTCCAACTCGAGGTCAGCTTATGACAGGCAGATACCAGGTAGGTCTATAATATGCCGCTCACCGACCCGAACGCCAACCGAGGTGAAAACTATTTCTGAAAATGAAATCTTTCTAAATCGATCGAAGCCAGCTAACTCAGCTCTTCAATTGCAGTTGTGCGATAACGTTATGTCATTTTTTTTTAATTTATCTAAATAAACAAACTTATCAAGAAGGAATTTTCAAAAACTAAACCACCTTCGTAAACCGTTGAAGACCTTAACAGCAATACATAGGCGTAAAGGTAAACGGCAGAAACGAGAAATGGAGGCCTCATCTCGGAGAGTTGTGCACTTGAGAATTGTGCGTTGTGTTTCATGTACAATGCTAACAAAATGGCCGACAGTCACTGGTTCTTTCAGATCCACATGGGTATAGAACATGGTAACATGGCCGTGACGACACGCAAGGGTTTACCCTTGAAGTACCCGACCGTAGCCAACATGTTGAGTGATCTTGACTACGACTGCCACATGGTGGGCAAGTGGCACCTGGGCTTTTACAAGAAGGACTACCTCCCGACCAGTAGAGGCTTCAGCTCATTCTACGGTGAGTTGTAGAAAACAAGTAATATCTTTTCGACCAAGAGAGGTTTTAGCTCATTAAACGGTGAGTTGTAACAAGCAATCTTTTCCCGACCAGTAAAATCCACTGGTGACGTCATTCCATTGTTCCCTCGCGACATTATGTTTGGGTCATAAAGACAGGGATTGTCCTCGGAAAACGACATTAACTTATACGTGTAAGGTAATATCCGGGGAACACGACAATACCGAGGGCAAAGCCCGAAGACCCATTGTTATCCGATAATGTCGTTTTCCGAGGTTTTTAACTTATGTAAAATCCACGTCCTTATTTACGACTCAAACGCACTACATGACAGAAAAATAATGTTGTGAGAGAACAATAGTGACGTCATCGGTGGATTTTACATGGACACTTACTCTATTCCAGAATCCCGGCGTCAGCCAACTTTTGTTCGTCTTTAACCCCGATATTTTCGAAATCGACACTTTCCCCTGCGTTTTCCCAATTTGATTGTTTGGTCTACGAATCTATCGTAGATTCGTAGACCAAACAATCTTAGGCGCCACACGACTCTAGCGCATCTCGTCCTTTCTCCTTAAAGGCCAGTTTCTGCGTAAATTAAGTCCTAAACTTAGTATATCCACAGAAGAATATATTGAAGCAATCCGGGTGGCTATGCAGTTTATGTGGCTTACAGTTTGTTTAGTGTGCACATTTTAGACATGAAATTTGTACAAACTCGGGGATCAATTCTACCAGAGCCGTAATTGTTGCTCCAAGTGACGTAGATGTAGGTTCCGGTTTAATTGCTAAATATAGACAATTTAAGGGTTCATGTAAATATATAATTGTACCTTGTACTTTGCAATTTGTAATATGTAATTGTACCTTGTACTTTGCAATTTGTAATATGTAATTGTACCTTGTACTTTGCAATTTGTAATATGTAATTGTACCTTGTACTTTGCAATTTGTAATATGTAATTGTACCTTGTACTTTGCAATTTGTAATATGTAATTGTACCTTGTACTTTGCAATTTATAATATGTAATTCTACTCTGATGACGTAATATATTGGGATTACTATCCTTGTAGCCTCCGGCTACAGGTTGTCGCGGGCCAGCGTCAGATACAAGGCAATATTGTCTCTTCTGTTTGGTTTATTTCAAATTTGATTCTTATTCGTACATCCTCGTCGTAAACTCCCGTCATGGTTTTCCATAGGTTCTTTGTGTGATCACAACAAACTACCCCTAATAATCTCATTTCATTCAAATAATAGATACACAACGCATAAATATAAAATATATAGTGTCCTCACGTATAACTAATAATAAGTGGTACATGACAATATATATAACAATCATACAACAATATATTTCTACTTACACTGCTGGCCTAAATATCTCCGTTTTTGTCCCCGTTTTACGTTGTTTTTCTGCCGGCGTTTAAAAGGCTGCTTTCTTTTTGGCTCAACCCCAGAACGAGGTTTCAAAACAACTCATTAAGACGAAAAATTTCAATTTTTGTCTTGTGTCGGTGTGTTCCGTTTTTCTGTCTGTCTGTCTGTTTGTCTGTGCGAGCTGTAGGTCGCAAAACGCAACATTTCGTTCTGTAACTTTACCCATCGATAGGTATTTGACATATCTCGGTCAAGTTCGTTAGCGGGGTATGTACGTCAAAGGTCAAGGTCACAGGAATTTTTTGTTTGTTTCTTAACCATTGGTAGATAGGACCAAAAAAACGGGAAAATCGCTATAACGTTCATATCGTATTTCATTTGTGCAAATCGCTCAAATAGTTTTCCCGCTAAAAATTCTCAAACTTTAACATGGGACCCTACGGGAGCATTTTGGGGGGAACAGGGCGTCCATGAAGGGTACATGTCAGACAAACGACACATTGCGTGAGACATGACATTAGTATTTGAGCACCTAGTACTATATTGATCAAGGTCACGCTTCCAAGGTCAAGTTCACCTCAAGGTCAAGGTTACAAAACGTGTTTTTCGCGTAACTTCGTCAATATTTGGTTTAGAGATTCGCGGTTTGTTTCAGAGTATTCTTCAGAGACAGGCACATAGTAACGTGCCCTCAGATTTCATAGTTTTCGAGTTATTGGATGATCAATTTTGACATGGCCGAAAGTGCAAAAAATTCGCTGTGATTACATCAATGCAGGTAGATGACTCATATGTAGTGGAATATGTACCCCTATTACTGGCATCATGTTTGCCAAATGGGATCAAAATCGAAGCAGTAGTTTGGACGCTAGCAAATAATCACACTTTAACATGGCCAAGCCCATTTTAATACCACGATACGCCAAATGACTGACGGCGTGCCATGCCAACGTCATGAAATGAGTCGAATTGGTCCCATAGCCACAATTTTCGTCTTCCTTCTCAAGCTCTGCTTGACCGTCTAGTTTTGGCTATCGCTCACTTTCTTTAGTCCAAGCACACGTATTAGCCACACACAATGAATCAATGTGTTCTGTCCGCTACAATCTTGTAAGTCCCTAGGACCGAGAAGCTGGTTGGTTGGTTATTCAGGACGCTTTAACCACTTTTGGTCATATCGCGTCAATAGGAGAAGGAAGGGAGAGTAGAGCCATGTCTCCGGGGGTAACCCCCTACTCTTTACGAAGAAAGACATGGGATCTTTATCCTGCGACCACACAGATATGGCTACAGCAGGGCTCGAACCATCGATCCACGTGCCGTTAGGCTCTCAGGTGACCAGATCACTCAATGCGAGCGCTCTAGCCCACTGAGCTATCGCGCCGGCCCCCGAGAAGCTCGAATTTAAGCCATATTTATGACGTAATCCCATTCATAACTAGACAGATTCGAATCCACGAATCTACAGTTATTGGTAGATATCAGTAGATTCGTCATATGAGTCAGTCTGAGATATTGCCAGTACGTTCCATTGTTGCAGGCCGCTGTAGATTTAGCAGGAAAACAAAATCAACAGCCATAATTTGCTAAACGTGACAACCAACAAACTGAGAAACTAAATATTGAACGAAACACGTCGATTTGCGCCATATTTGACACATAGCTGGTTGTATATATTTTTCAGATCGTCTTACACATTTTCAGATATATGTATATATAGGCCTACATATCAAAGGGTATATGAATTAAATCTAATGATATGTTTATAGGTTACCTGACAGGCTATGAGGACTACTGGTCTCACGTGCGTTGTGGTCACTTTGGCGGGACCACTGGATGTGGACTGGATTTTCACGACAACGACGAACCCGTGTTTGACCAAGATGGCGTCTACTCGACTCATGTATTCACTAAGCAAGCTGCTAAGAAGATGAAAGATCATGTCAAGCACAAATCGGAACAAGTAATCAAATAACGAATCGTTCCCTTTTAAAGAAAAGGCATTCCGGATATTATTCAGATCTAATCATAAGGGTATTAAAAGATAAGATACATAATAAAAGGCCTATTGTTACAAGTGTTATAATGTGAGAGAAACTTACGGAAATGCCGTACAATTTCCAGTTGATGTTCAATGGCAGCAAAAGGGATTCGCGTGAATGCCTGATAGGTTATGCTCTGCTTTTAACCCAGACCTTGCTATCGTTGCAGCCAATGTTTCTGTACTTACCCTTTCAATCGGTTCACGCCGCCATGACAGCCCCCCAAGAGTACATCGACATGTACCCAGAGATTCGGGATGAGGACAGACGCATCTATGCAGGTGACAATGACAGAGGCATTCTGACCGTCGCTTGTCGTGCTTGGGAACGTAAATTACATTGTTAAGTTGTACTGAGGGGGAAATCTACTTTTTCCTTTGTAACAAAGTCAACTTTCCTGCATGGAAACATTATGTGAAGGGAATTGATCAGCTAATTAACCAATTTCATCCATAATAAACGTCATAAACTACTGAAAGGAATTGAAGATACCGTGCATTTAAACCTGAAGTACATCTAAATTGACCTATTCCTAGGTATGGTGGCTGTGTTGGACGAGGCCGTGGGTAACGTCACTGATGCTCTGAAGGAAACAGGACTCTGGGATAACACCCTTTTGATTTTCACCACTGGTAAGTAATATCAGAACAGGTGTGTGACGGTGACCCAGAGAATAATCATTGACGTTCCGAGAGGACACATGCAATGACGGAAGAGAATATGGAAGGCAGAAGTAGAACGTTATTCCTTTAAGTATTATATTAGTGTCACGCAATCGATTTTGTCAGTTTACACTGGATTTAGTTTTCATGTTTATCTCCTTAGATTTATAGAATCGGGACTGTGTGTATTCCAGGTCTGCTTTATACGTTTTCCTACCTTTGTATCTTCTAAATTTCCACTGTCAGTCTCTTTCGAACTTGCAGCTTAACTTTTAATATCAGTTGTGCTGTGTTTTGTTTTGAATCGCGCACATGTCGTCTGCCGGAAATGTTGAACGGCCTTGACCTTGCTTTGTGTTGCATTGTGGGAACAGTAGACTCCAGTAATTAAGCCCGTGTCGCGGGGTTTTTGTCCTCTTTGCTGTCGTCTTTCGGAGGGGTGTGGGTTGCATTCACTGCGCCCCACTCGTGCCATCCCATGGAGGAGCTGAGGTGAAGGCCCTGCCTTTTTTTTGTGAGTTATCTCACACCGCCCGACCCGCTACATTGGTATAAAATGATAAATAAGGAATAAATAAATCATCCCCCCCCCTCCCACACACACACATACACAGACACGCTTTATATCCACTGTTTTGACAGACAATGGCGGTAACTATGACGCCGGGGCCAACAACTGGCCCCTGAGAGGCAGCAAGCACACGTGGTGGGAGGGCGGTATTCACGGTGTCAGCTTTGTGGCCGGTCCCTTTCTACCGCGGAGCGGCGCCACCAGTCACGATCTGCTGCACGTGTCTGACTGGTTCCCGACACTCGTGGGTCTGGCCGGAGGCGAAACGGCGGATATGGGACTGGACGGGAAGGACATTTGGGAGACCATCAGGTGAGGCCATGTGGTCACTCTCTATTGAACTGTTAACTGATGCCGCCCATGTCTGATGTGTGCTTCACTGTCATGTTTTTGTTTAATATTAAATCTTCCTAATTGTCAGTGTGTTGTTGCCATGCATGAGGGCCCCTCCTCATGCATCTCTGCCACTCGCTATTTGTATTCGTTTACACTCTACGCAAAGTGAGTGTATCGCATAACCTGTGTATACACTGGCTAACCAAGTGTTTGTTATATATTAAATAACTATCAACGTATTGGGGAAGTGTATTCTGTGATGTATAATGATGGACCCATGCTTGACGGGTGTTTCATTGTTGATTGACTCATTAGTCGGGGGACGCCCAGCCCCAGGACGGAGATCCTGCACACCATAGACCCGCTCTACGACTTGAAAGGAGAAAAGCTGACTGACAGTCCCTTCGACACCAGGATCCAGGCCGCCCTACGAGTAGACAACTGGAAGATTATTACAGGAGATCCACGTAAGGCTTGACATCAGTATCAACACGTTGTGTTAGCGAGGACGTTCAGTAGGCCTACTGATTATTCAAAGGCGCTTGCACCGAACCATCATCTTCCATTTCCGTCTTATCACGAATCGGAAACTTCGACATGAAAATACATGCCGCTGACAATCCGAACTTAACAATGACGGAAAGGCTTGTGATGTAATATGCAAACATATAGAAATCAAGCACAGATCTGAGTACGTACACATAATATTGTTAGGTTTATATTTATTGGCGATAGGGGGTGCTGATTGGAGGGCGGTCCCGGACAAAGCCCAGCTCAACTCCACACTCGTCAACGACTCTGATGGCACCAGCAAGAACCTCTGGCTCTTTGACATTGGCACTGATCCCAATGAGCAACATGACCTGTCCGAGAGTCACCCACATGTCCTGGAGAAGATGCTCCAGAGACTAGCCGAGTACATGGAGGGAATGTCAGAGCTGGAGGCATCTGCACCCAGTGACCCTGAGGCCAATCCGGAGCTGCGCGGCGGAGTGTGGGGGCCCTGGGTAGAGTAATGTCATTGTACGACCACGGAACTGAATCGTTGATGTCAAACTTGCGAACATGGCGTGAAGAAATCAATTATTGATACCGAAAATTTAAGCATTGAAGTAGCGTGCCAGAGCTGTAAATGCCATTAGGTTCTTAGTGTCTATCATTTGTAATCACTGGCTGGCGACACTGTCACAGTTATCCCAGCGGGCAGAGGCGAAAGGATGAAATACATACATTTGTGTGTTGTACATCAATATTACTTTCAACATTGCGCGTAGCTATCAGCTCGCTCTTTATGGATACAACCTGATTTTATGGATAAAACGTGATCTTATATAGAACTGAAAATAAATGTCATAGTTATAGATTTCACTCGCGTTCTGTTCGGTGTCCGACTATTCAACCAATAACACGATATCCCGATATGCCGGGTGCATAAAATTTCCACTCTTCCTACTTTGCCCCGCACAATGCCATCAGGGGTACTTGACTCGGAGACTTCTTTTCATACAACGCAAGTGTAACCGTTCAACGTCCACGCCCTTTTGGGAGCCCCATACTTCGGCGTTTATTATCACCACAGGGTAAAGTTATGTACACGCACCACGACATTAATTATCACCATTGAGCGAAGTGATATACACACCATGACATTATGCACTACCACTGAGTGAAACCATGTAATACACGCACCACGACATTATTTATCACCACAGGGTGAAGTTATGTAACTACACGCACCGTGTATGAATTAAACACTGCCATTTTAAAAGGAGCACATTATGCAATCTGAAGATTTGAAGAGAAACAAGAAACCAGGAGAATTCAAAATCAATTTTAAGATTATATGGTTACCAGTAGTTTGATCAATCTCAGACCCAAAGAATATTAATACATCTACCCTGAATGTAATTATGTACTAAATGCTAGACCTGTAGTCATTAGAGGGCATTATGAAGGTGTAACGGCAGGCCCCTGCTCGCGCCGACTTACAAGTATAGTGGCGCCATCTAGCGAATAGCGGCAGCGTACGTAAGGATAAATACACGGGGCACTCGCTACGAGGAGCGGTTCAAAAAGTAGGACCGTAACTCAGTAGGGGGCGTGGGTAACATTGGGTTTTGTAGATTTCCGCCAGAATAAGATAGAGAGAGAGAGAGAGAGAGAGAGAGAGAGAGGCAAAATTTAGATAAAGAAGAATAGAGGATTACAGGTTTCTATCGTGATATGTTGCATGAAAATCACGAGTTCGTGAAAACCCCGGGACATTCACGGGAAAAGTCCACGAAAATTTACTCCCTTAAAAATGTGAGCCCGTGAAGAACCCGGTTTCTTCACGTGAAAAATGAGACTTTACTGCCGACTCGCCTTTACCACGGGCTTCATTTTTCACGCGAGCTGTGTGTGAAAATGTAGAGGCAGATAGGGCGTGAAAGTCCGGGTATTTTTACGAAGAGCGCTGTAAAAATACCGGGATCATAACGTCACAGGTTGTGAGAGTCCCGGGATTTTAACGTGAAAAACCCGGGTTATTCACGTGAACATCAGTAGATTCATTGATTATCGCTCATGTTGCGTCTACATCTGTTATTATCGCCTGTCACTGTCCAAATCGGAAGTGATCAATTCGCAACAACCCAATGACACATACAATACAAATTTACCTAAACAAATCTGAAACGGATTTTGCTGCTTAATAGCTGCAATTGGGCCCCCTTCCCGCCCCGACCGGAATTTTGTACCATGGGAAGACACAGCGACAGCTGGTTCACGCACCTCTATAGCTCTATGTTACATAATGCATTGATGCATTGATGCTCGCATATTTCACGGCTTGCTTGCGTGAAAAGCCCGGGACACCTCATCGCATGGCTGTGCCCTATTTCTCCACGCACGTTCACGCATTTTCATCCTTTAAGATCACAATGTCGCCAATACAATAGTCATGTTGCGTCGAGGGCGATTCCACTTCTGCCGGTATGGCAGGGTTTGCAGATATTCTTTTTTCCAACGTGACCAGAATTCATTGGCTAAGTATGGGACACGGCGCATTGCTTCCGTGCGTACATATCTGTCTGCTGGAATTGTCCGGGCGGAGGAAGAACAATTTCCGATTTCATTGTTAGCAGTTGATTTGGACTAAGTGGCAGCGGCAAAGCACCATCATTCAACTCCGTCACGGTAGGTGGTCGGCTATTTACAATAGCTGTTACTTTACACAGTAACGTTCGCAGTGACTCATCATTCAGATAGGTCCCTGTTTGCCTCATCAGAGCGTCCAAAACGTTTCTCACTGTACGTATCTGTCTCACCCATACTCCGCCCATGTGACTTGCGGAAGAGACATTTATTCAGAAGTGAAGGAAGTCGCAGCCGGACCGTAACAAATATTGTAAAACGACTTGTTGGTCTAGTTCTCGGCTAAATTCTCTCTGTGCACCAACAAAGTTACTTCTACGATCACAACTGATCTGTCGCACAGCTCCGCGGACGGCGATGAATCGTCGTAAAGCTTGAATGAATGAGTCCGTAGTCGTTGAGTTTGCAGTTTCTATGTCTACTGCTCTCGAAGACATGCATGTAAAAAGCACGCCATACCTTTTCAGTTCCTTTCAATCTTCTTTCACAATCCAAGGTCCAAAAACGTCAACCCCACAATAGGTCATATGGCGCCTCAAATTCCATTCGGTCGATGGGCAGATCTGCCATTTTTTGGTCTTGAACAGTCCTTCTTACGGTGCCCGGTTTAGGACATCGCGATATTATTTTTTACAAAAAAATAACTCGTTCCAAATTCTCTTGGACCACGACTTATCTTTTTTTTTTAAAATAAACTCGTTCCTAACTTTGTCGCGGAACGAGTTTATTTTTTTCGAAAAAAAAGTCGAAAAAAAAGTCGTTCCAAACCCGGAGTTGCGTCCCGATTTTTTTTTCCTGGGCTGAACGGGGGTGAGCATGGGAAGGGACTGTGGGGGGACGGGGGCCACTACATATAGTTAGGTATACTTTGCCGCCCTAATCACCGCTTTTTTTGCCTGTTTCTCTTTTTCCTCGGTGCAGTTACCTACATTTTCTCTCAATGTGGCCATCTGAGACTGAAACTTTCCATTTGCAATGAATAAAAATGTTCCATATTTTCCTCACATACACGACTTCGCAATTATACGCCAGCTTGGAAAAAAAACGTGACTGGCACAAAGAGTTCTGGGAAATATTTTGGTGTTGTCTTGATTTTGTGCTATGGCGATAAATGCCATATTTCCAGGGTATTGGCAAGGCATGTATAGAATTAATGAGTATGTCTAACTTACATCTAGATTACGTAACTTTTTCGTTACATAGATGACAATATTGCATGTTTAAGTGTCTACAAAATACGTTGTCATGCGATGACGCCATCTTGACATCCCGCTAAGACCAAAATAATACCCAGAATGCATTGCACAGGCAGTGGCGCCTCACAGTTGAATAATCTGAACCATAAGTGGTCTATGTTTCGGTAATCCCCTTGCCCGGAGATCTCCATCAGCTCAATCCCCAATATACGTTGCATAACTGTGATTGTCCAATTTGAATGCCATTTTGTTCACTAAAATATGGTCTCTCCCTGACCACAAATCGCGTACTTTTCTCTCACTCTCCATATGCCATGGGCGGCACACCCCCAACCACTGCAGTAAGGTAGTGCCTCCCCTCCCCCATTCCGTGGGGAAGGCTCGATTATTACGTCACACTGCTGCATGTGGTTAACCAGCTACGAAATCAGCCACGTGCAATCATGGCTACCTTTGAAGTCAATCCGACCGCCGCCAAAACAACGGGAGAGTGTCTACACAGTGATCCGGTCATAGCTGGAAGAACTTTGGAATGACTCTTTTTTTAGAAAAAATAACTCGTTCCGCGACAAAATGTTAAACGAGTTTATTTTTTTGAAATAAAATAACTCGTTCCGCGTCGAAGTTTGGAACGAGTTAATTTTTTTGAAAAAAAAAATAAGTCATACCGCGTCCAAGTTTGGAACGAGTTTATATTTTCTGAAAAAAATAAGTCGTGCTCCAAAAGAATTTGGAACGACTTTATTTTTTTTGAAAAAAAATGAACTCGTTTTGCGACCAAGTTTGGAACGAGTTGCACATGCAACGTACTTTTATACAGTCGATAACGCTACGACAACGGGGTCTTCGGAAAAAAAATAACTCAGGAATCGAAACTGAGCTTGAAACGAGTTTTTTTTTTGGAAAAAAATTAACTCGTGTTCCAAGAGAATTTGGCAGGACTTATTTTTTTTGTAAAAAACAATATCGCGATGTCCTAAACCGGGCACCGTACCTTCTCAATCGGCTCCGTGCAATTTGTTGTGAATCGGTAGACTACGGAACTGGAAGATACGATCCAGAAGCCTGATGAACGAATTTGTTTATAATGTCATGTTTTCGACCCATGTTTCATCAATGAAGGGATCTAAACGATATAAAGAGCTTGACGTCTTCAGTATCTTGTTTCGATCGCTGGATGATTCTCGTTCAAAGGGAGTGCTAGAGTTAGATAAGTCCTTGATAATCTTGATTTCATCACCGAACACTTGTTGTTGTGCATGTCGGATTATTTCTTTCTCGGCAAATCCAATCTCATCAACACAAACACTGTGATTGCCTGGCTTCGTGGAAGATTTAACTTGGAGTTTGCCCCTCAGAATCTGTTTTAGCTTAAAGCAGTTGGCGATGACGCGTTTTGCGCTGTGCCAATTGGAGAAGTACTCCAAGCGTTCAAGTATAGTGCTACAATGCGCTTCAGCTTTTGTCTTCAAGCAGCATGTTTTCTTCACTTCTGCATCCTCAGACAGGTCGAGGTTCTTTTCCTTTGCTATATCATCTGGTATGTCTTTCTTCCAGAGAAAGTCTGGTCCCTGAAGCCCTTTACTATGCTTCATGAGATCGGTCGCAGATATGCCTCGCGAACCGGCGTCCGCATGACCTTTGACATGTCGCCACTGGTTTCCGCTGGTAAGATCGTGGATTTCTTGTACACGATTGGCAACGAAGACGTGGAATCGGCGAGTTTGGCTGATACCAAGGCAGTCGTTAACTCCAGTCGTGGTATGGTGATTGTAGAGTATCAAAACTGTTTATTTTGTCAAAAAACACATGCCCTGCACTGATACACGCTGTGGTGTCAATAGTGTTTTATACACTATAATGTTGTCAAATTGTACAGCGGTTCAATCTGAAAGAGAGAGAAAATATACCCTCTCGTTACTGACTAAGATATCTCTTGTTAAACCAATTAACAAACTTAACATCTCAAGCATGAATATATCAACAAAAATTAATGTCTGTCATAATACAACATGACTGGCTACCGGCGCAATAATAGCGTGAACTTTCAGCCTTCAAATTACATGACAAAACACTTAATTTAGCCGTAGTTACTTACAAGGTAAACAAAAGGCCCGTCCCTGTAATCCACTATAAATGTAAACTGGAGTATTACCTAAAACAAGAGAAAACAAACTTACAAAGCTGGGGCGTCTTGTTAAACAATGAAACATCGTATCAACAGATCAACTAGAAAACACACAGAGCAAACTTCCGCTCGACACGCAGACCCCTGGTGGCCGTCCGGTATAAATTATAACCGATAAGTGCAAAGAAGTTAGCCGATAAGTCTGTGCGCTGCATTACCGGCCCCTAAAATGCCTACATAACATTTTACCCCCCAAAAAAGTGAACAGATTCTCTTTACAGTTCAAACGCATAATTCTATGTTCCTAGAAATCACGGAGTGACAACACAAAAACATAATCAATCACACAGTCAAATGTTCGTGAACTCAATCACTAGTCGACGCCTTCCAAGAGGCAGATCTTGTCCGTTGGCCGGTGAAGTACGGTTGCCTGCGTCTTCACTTGTGCAGATCTCACAAGTCCATCTTTTCCTTTGAAGACCTCAGTGACCAGTCCGAGCGGCCACTGATGACGAGGTGTGCTCTCGTATCTGATAAGCACCAGATCACCAGGCTGTAGGTTCCTGCGAGGACACAACCATTTCTGGCGTCGTTGGAGCGACGGTAAGTATTCCTTCACCCACCGCTGCCAGAAGACGTCCGCCAGGTACTGGACGTGGCGCCATCGCCGGCGGTAAACATCCTGCAGAACGAAGACTCCGGGCGGGAGAGATGGCCCAGAGCGAAGCAGTAGAATGTGGTTCGGCGTCAGTGGAGCCGCGTCCCGCGGGTCGTCCGACAACTTGGTTACAGGGCGGCCGTTGATGATGTTTTCGACAATACACATGAAGGTGGCTAACCCTTCATCGTCCAGCGGCTGTTGTTGAAGTACTCCACTGAGGACTGAGCGCGCCGTCCTGATCTGGCGCTCCCACGCTACACCCATGTGGGAAGCCGCCGGGGGATTGAAGATCCACCGGATTTCCTTCTGACGAAGCACACTGTGGATTTTTTCTTGGTTCCACTCTTGAATAGCTCGTTTTAACTCCCTGTCGGCTCCGACAAAGTTAGTGCCATTGTCAGAGCGGATCTCGATTGGGTTTCCGCGGCGACTGATGAATCGCTGAAGAGCGTTTATAAAGGATTCAGTCTCCAGCGACTGATACACTTCAATGTGTACAGCCCTTGTGGCCAGGCACGTAAAAAGGCAACCATACCTTTTCAGTTGAGATCTGGCTCTCTTAACCAGATAAGGACCAAAAAAATCCACCCCAACCATGGTGAAAGGGCTGAGGCCTGGAGTGATACGGTCCATTGGCAAGTCCGCCATCCGTTGCGATTCTGGAGCCGCCTTCATCTTGCGACACGGGATGCATCGGTACTACCCGCTTCACCGCAGAGCGTCCCCGGACGATCCAGTACCGTTGCCGTATTTCGGCGAGGGTACGTTCTACCCCGCAATGTCCGAAAAGAACGTGGTAGTGTTCGACGATCAATCCGACAACTGGGTGAGAATAAGGTAGAATGCGAGGGTGTTTCGCTTCGTCGCTGATAGACGAATTGTCCAAACGTCCACCTATGCAGATCAAGCCGTCCATCAGCACTGGACACAGTGCTCGAATTCCACTGGTCTTCAGATCGGCAGAATCGAAGGCCGTCCTCTGAATATAGCGAACTATCTCTCTTTCCGACGCGATCAACTCGAACACTGTGAGCGCTCCCCGGGCGCAATTCAAGCGTGGCGACTGATCTAAGGCGCAAGTAGTGCCTGAAACGCACGATCCAAGCTACGGCTTTCTTGAGCCTGTACCACGTCGAATGTTTCTGCAAGAGAGTCTCAATGACGTCATGCTTGCCGTCAGTTATGGTCGCGTAAACTTGTGTCTCCTTTTTTACTTCAAGATCATTGTCTGATACTCGAGAGAAGTCTGGCTGCGAAGGCCAGAAGCTGTCTTTCTGCCACAGGAACTCTGGTCCTTGTATCCAGCGCTCGCTGGTGACGAACTCCTGCGCAGACAGTCCACGCGACAGATCATCAGCCGGATTTGATCTAGTATCCACGTGTCTCCACTGAGTTGGATTTGAATGCTCCCGGATCTTAGCAACACGGTTTGCAACAAATGTCTGGTATCTCTTTTCTTCATTCTTGACGTAGTGCAATACAATCATGCTGTCGCTCCAGAAAACCGATTCCAGCAAAGTTATTTGCATTTCCCTGCGAACAGCACATTCAAGTTTCACGGCGATAGTTCCAGGCGCGGAATGGTGAGTGGCTTCAAGGGTGCCAATCTGGCTTTGGACATCAGCAGGGCGCAATGAACACGATCTGTGGCGTCCACCACCCTCAGATACGAAACGGCGCCATAACCTTTCTCTATTGCGTCACAAAAATGATGTAGCTGTGCCGTGGTCGCAATATCGCTGTCAACCGTTGGTCTGATGCAACGCGGGATGGACCAACCGCGGAGGGTAGGCAATTGATCCAACCACCGACCCCATTGCCTGGCGATGACTTCCGGCATAGGATCATCCCAGCCAGATTTTATTCTGCATAAATGCTGGAACAGCATTTTTGCCAACATTACGTATTAGCCGACGAAACCCAGAGAGTCATACACTGAGCTGAGTACGCTCAGCAGACCTCTACGAGTGCAGAGTTTGTTCTTCACTTTGACGTCGTGCCGGAAGATGTCCTTTTCCACCTTCCAGAATACTCCAAGTGCTCGCTCAGTAGGTAAAGCCTCGCGATCTAGGTCTAAAGATTTGGTCTCCTTGGCCCATTCCGTCTTGGGAACCGACCCCAACACCTCCCGTGAGTTGCTGACCCACTTGTTAAGTCGGAAACCGCCCTTTGCCAGCAACTCTCGCAGTTCTCTTGCAAGAGTAGTCGCCATTGCCACAGTTGGCACTGCCTTCAGGCAGTCATCGACGTAGAAATTCTTATCTATGGTCGAAACAGTCTCGACACTGTATTCCAGACCATGTTCGGACGCCGTACGCTTGAGCGCGAAATTGGCGCAGCTCGGACTCCATACCCCGCCGAACAGATGAGAGGTCATTCGGTACACCTGGGTGGGTTTCGCTGGGTCGTCATTCTCCCACCACAAGAACCGGAGTGCATCACGATCAGCTTCGTTAACAAGGACCTGGTGGAACATTCCTTCGACATCGGCCATGAAGGCGATGGGGTCTTCTCTAAAGCGTATCAATACTCCTAGAAGCTTGTTGGTTAAGTCAGGTCCTTGATGCACGTTGTCATTAAGAGAAGTGCCACGATGTTGTGCGGCGCAATCGAAAACTATGCGTACCTTGTCCGGTTTCCTAGGATGAATCACTGGATGATGCGGCAAATACCACACATAACCATCGTGGCGGTCTAGCTGATCGCGTGGGACTTCTTCGGCGTGCTTCTTGTCTAGTAGTTCCGTAACTCCCGCAATGTACTTGTCCCTGAGTGCATCATCCTTGCTTAGCCTTTTTCCAAGCAGACGAAGTCGCTGTTCTGCCATAGGCCTGTTGTCCGGCAGACCCGGTGGGCGACGCTTGAAAGGGATGTCGAGGCTGAAGTGATGTCCCTGGCGACGGAGAGATTGTTTCCACATTTGAATAACCTTCCGGTCGTTCAGCGACATCTCAACGTCGTCTCTGCCAGGGTCATCTAGTTGCCAAAACCTTTCGACTTGGCGCTGGAGGGTGTTGTCGGTGACGGTGAAGTGCGCTGAGACACGCTTGGCTGGACCAACACCTAGCGGTCCATTTAAGGTCCAACCGAGAACGGTGCGGACAGCGTAGGGCGTACCAGCCTCACCTTCTCTGATCTCCCTCGGGATCAATAACGCTGGATTGTCTTGGCCGATCAGAAGGTGCACCTCCTGGTTCGGGATGTTTGGCAACACGATATCTCGGAGGTGAGACCAGTTGGCTAGGTTCGCACCCTTCGTGTCGTCTGCGCAGACGTGGCGTTTAGGCATAGTCAATACGTTTATAAGGGGAACGAGAACCTCTCCCTCCATATCTGCGACCTCAAGGTGAACAACGTAAGTGTCTATGGCCGCGTCGGGATTGTCGAGCGTCGTGAGTCTCACTGTATTTTTTAGCCCTTGTGTCGAGCTTATTCATGAGAGATTCGGAACAAAAGGTCTGCGTAGACCCGGAGTCCAGCAGGGCGTACGTTGGCTTAAAGGTCGAAGTTCCATGCGCGCGAACCATAACTGAGACAATGGGGAGTGCGACATCGCAGACGCCCGCCCCAGTGAGGCCACAAGTCGCGTTCTGGGGAGTTGCTATGGCTCTTGACTGCCTAGGCATGGTGTTGTCTGGTGTGCTGTTCTGGCTATAAGTGCCACCTGACGTGTTGTCATAAGTGCGTGTCGGAAGATGCAAGAACTTTGTATGTTTGCGCCCACATCCCGGCACGGTGCACACACTGTTCTTCTGGCATTCGCTTGTTCGATGATCACCCTGTAAACAGTTGACACAGAGTCGCTTACTTTGTGCAAAGTCTAGACGTTCGCCAACCCTAAGCGACTTGAACTCATTGCAACCGAAGAGATTGTGGTTTCCACCACAGTAGTAACATAGCTCGATCGAAGCCTGAGTCTGTGGCGCTGACATTAATCTGGTAGGGCCTTGAGAATTCTCCACGGCGGGTCTTTTTGGTGACTCAACCTGCGCGGTGAAATTTACTCGTGGTTGTCTCCTTTACCCTTCTTCGCTTTTCCATCCTGGTACACAGGTTTATCGCTTGCCTGGAGAAGGCGACCAAAGACTGGGTCGTTTGCTTGTTCTGAAGCTGTGTTTATGTAATCAATAATGTCATTGATGGTTGGAGGCCTGCCTCGATCGGTCTTTATCTGATAGGCCTTCCTCGCCCAACCCTTGCGTACATCGACTGGGAGCTTCTCAGCGATCAACAGTAAGCTCCTGCTGTTATCCAGCTGTTCCAATGTGTCCATACTGTACAGTGTCTCACGACAGACACACAGCTCATCAGCGTATTCCTGCAAGGCCTTGCTGTTCTTTACTTCAGGGCGGTTGACCAACGTCTCGATCCAAGCCTCAGTGATGCGATATGTATCCCCAAAGCGAGTGGCCAACAGTTCCCTGGCACGTCGGTAACCGGTGGATGGCTCCATGACGGTGCAGCATTGTATTATCCGTTTTGCAGGTCCTACGCAGTACTGGAGTAGCCTAGAGAGCTTCGCCTCATCGCGAACTGTGTCCTTGTTGACCACTGTGTCAAACGTACGAATGAATGCCCAATACTTAAGTGGATCCCCATCAAATGTCATCATTTCAGTTTTCGGTAGCTGAAGCGTCTCCACTAGCGACTGCTGTTGCAGCTTGCTTTCATTTAAGATCTCCATCAGAAGGTTTTGGAATCCTTGTCGATCTGCTGATTCGCCACTGGAGTAACGTGATGTGGTCGCTGACTGTTGGCAGAACAGGAGTGTCAGGTAGTACTTGTGACTTAGGTGTTGAGTGGAACTCTGGTGAGTGATGGCTTTGAGAAAACCTGACCAATGGAGGCTTGGCAGATGGCATGGAATCCTCTGCACTCGTATATATCATTTCATGAGCCTCCGCACTTGCAAGTTTTCCTCGTAACTCCAGCTTCCTCATCCTCTGATGCAAGTTCAGCTCTTCCTGTTCCAGAGCCTGTTTTTCAGCCAGAATGCTAGCTTCTGCTTGCAATTATGCTTTCTCAGCTGAAGCCTTCAGTCTGGCACTCACCACAGAGCTTGATCGAGATGAGTGACTGAGCGCATCAGAGCGTCTGGACCGATTACTGTTACAGCTTGCTGAATCATCAGGTGACACTGCAGTATCACCATGGGGAGAAAGAGGGAGTGAGCGTTCACCACTGTCAGTAATCCAGGATAATGCCCTTTGGTGCATCCAGCTTGCATCAGCAAGAACCTGGCCCTTATAATCTTGTGACCGCATAATATCCTCAGAAGATGTCAATAAGGCATGATATTCTGCATGAATATCCGAGAAATTGGATACAGCCTTGTTCAACTGTTGCAACTTAATCTTGACATGCGTAACTTCTTGTGACTGTGTAGAGCTCATGCAGTCCCGAATGGCATTGAGAGACAGAGTAACCTTAGCCTTTGCACGACTACGCCTGCTTTTCAATTGAGTTAATACATCAAGCAGCATGCTGTTTGTTTGTCGCTGCATGTCCTCAATATGCGTGCTAATGTCCTTGGTTGTCATGATGCAAGGGTTGTGGCCCCTTTATTGAACTTAATGTAGAGTATCAAAACTGTTTATTTTGTCAAAAAACACATGCCCTGCACTGATACACGCTGTGGTGTCAATAGTGTTTTATACACTATAATGTTGTCAAATTGTACAGCGGTTCAATCTGAAAGAGAGAGAAAATATACCCTCTCGTTACTGACTAACATATCTCTTGTTAAACCAATTAACAAACTTAACATCTCAAGCATGAATATATCAACAAAAATTAATGTCTGTCATAATACAACATGACGGGCTACCGGCGCAATAATAGCGTGAACCTTCAGCCTTCAAATTACATGACAAAACACTTAATTTAGCCGTAGTTACTTACAAGGTAAACAAAAGGCCCGTCCCTGTAATCCACTATAAATGTAAACTGGAGTATTACTTAAAACAAGAGAAAACAAACTTACAAAGCTGGGGCGTCTTGTTAAACAATGAAACGTCGTATCAACAGATCAACTAGAAAACACACAGAGCAAACTTCCGCTCGACACGCAGACCCCTGGTGGCCGTCCGGTATAAATTATAACCGATAAGTGCAGAGAAGCCGATAAGTCTGTGCGCTACAGTGATGGTCTTCAACGGTGCAACCCTCGCTTTTCCCATGACGAAAGAACAATGAACATTCCCTTGTTCATTAATCAGGCGTAGATAGGAGCACTGGCTCTATCCAGTACTACTGGCATCAGAGAAGTGATGCATCTCTGATCTGACCACTGATTCGAACTCTTTCGGTTTCATGCATCGCTGTATTTCAAGGGTTTCGAGGTTCTTCTAGTCATTTCGCCATTGTCCCCATCGAAATCTTAGTTCATCGGGCAAAGGATCATCCCACTCTATCTTTGTCCTACACATCTCCTGCAAGATCTGTTTGGCAATCAGCAGAACTGGCGCGAGAATCCCAAGGGGGTCAAATATACAACTCACAAGTGAAAGAACATTTCGTCGGGTAAGCGGTTTATCATTTAATATCATACGGAATTGAAGCGTGTCAGACACTATGCACCATTCTATTCCCAACGCTCGTTCTATGGGAATGTTGTCGTGTCGCAGGTCGAGGTTGTTACGTTGCAAAATGTCCGCCCGTTGCATTATGTCCGCCCGACAAAATTGTTGCATTATGTCCGCCCAAAAATGAATTCGTCGTTGCAAAATGTCCGCCCGGCAAATATCGTTGCATTATGTCCGCTCAAAACTCAATTCGTCGTTGCAAAATGTCCGCCCGGCAAATATCGTTGCATTATGTCCGCCCAAAACGCAATTCGTCGTTGCAAAATGTTCGCCCGTTGCAATATGTCCGCCCAAAACTCAATTCATCGTTGTAAAATGTCCGCGAGTTACAGTCGTTATGTGGTGGTTGGTTAAAAGGGGTCAATCTGCATCTCATGGGTCAAATCTGGATCTCATGGGTCAAATCCAGATATGTTGGGTCAAATCTGGATCTGAGGGGTCAATCTGGATCTGAAAGGTCAAATCTTGAACCGGGGGTGTCAATATGGATGTAAGAGGTCAAATCTGGATCTTAAGGGTCAATATGGATCTCAGGGGTCAAATCCGGATATGTGGGGACAAATCTGGATCTGTCGGATCAATCTGGATTTGAGGGGTCAAATTTGGATCTGAGGGGTCAATCTGGATCTGAGGGGTCAAATCTGGATCTGAAGGGTCAATCTGGATCTGATGGGTCAAATATGAATCTAAGAGGTAAAAGCTGGGGCTGAAGGGTAAATCGGGATCTCATGGGTCATTCTGGATCTCATGGGTCAAATCTGGATATGTGGGGTCAAATCTGGATCAGTTGGGTCAATCTGGATCTCGAAATCACAAAAAAAGGCACACGTTTTTGGTTTTTAAAGCAACCTCTATAGTCCCAGTTACATTTTGCATTTCATGGTTTTATAGGTTCCCACGAGGTCCATGTGATCTTACGAGTGCTAGACAGGGGGTTTTCCCATTCCATTTCGGCATGTCAAAGGGAAACAACGCTTAGCAAGGCTCGTAATAAGCGTAAGAAAATCTTATTCTTGACATATATCTCCTTGAAAATGTGCAATGCGCACGTTATAGATTAAGATAATCCACAAGGAAGGCAACATATGCCGTGGAATTAAACCTATAATCATGTTACAAGCCTTTTGATAGTGACAGGGCAATAAAATTGGAACAGTAATTCATGTATTGTGACACCTTGATTGGATGAAGGGCCATATTTATCGCGGTCCATGCATCGGGAAGAACAAATAGACGCATTTCACAACGTGGAATCGCTTATCGGCGAACGGCTTACCATAACTACCATGATGACGTAACGGGAAGCATATAGGAGTCAACCACGCAGCCGTGTTTTGAGAACGAGGGCATGCAACGTTACTTCAAAGGAATGGTAATAGGGCTATACAGTTCTCGCGATCGGGCCGTGAGACTTCAGTTTTGGGGACAAACAAACACACGTGCTCCATGTTGAAGTATAGGCAGCTATAAGTCAATTTCTTTCCAGGTTTATTCCAAAGACTATGAGTACCATTTCACTAAGCATGTCTATGGGAGATATACGTTAAAATATTTGGAGACGATGGAGCGCATAACTTTGGGAATGTACAAGGAAAAATCCGTCTTCAGAACACTCGAAAGCTAAAAATAACATTCTAAATTTAGCCCTGCACCCTGGCTTTCGCAAGTTCACCAAACAGTGAGTGACGTCACAGTGAGTTTCGCGTGCCTCCGCGGTAACAAAAATGGCGAGAGCAAGTGATCTACTGAACCATTCCGCTGTCAAGATGTGCAGTGCATGGATTAACAACACACGGGTGCGTCATTAAACCACATGGTAAAGATAAAATAAGACCAGTTGGATGTTTTCGTATCACTTTTGGATCACGAAAAGACCAAGTTTCTTAATTTTTGTAAGTTTTCTGTTTGAAGGGTTGCGCCAACGTTGTCACCGGAGAGAATCCGTGTGACGTCATAATGCCTCGTTTTCGTAGAAAATGCAAAAAAACGTTAGTTTCTCAGTCGTATTGTCCCGTCGTAACAAATATTCGTCATTGTGATGGCGGCAATGAATAAAAAATTATGTCATCTATCCGTTTTGTGAAGCTATATTTCTTAAATATTCTTAATCATAGCGCTAGGCCTTCCGCAATAGACCCACCCCCCGGCGCCTGGCTTTTGCGCAGGTAGTCTGGTTCCCAGTCTCTCTCTTTGCGTAACATACACGTCACCCCTACGTCACAGATAGTCAGGATACCAGTGTGCGCAGACTCGTTCCGAACACGTGCTTCGTTTGTTTGTCCCCAAAATGAGTAAACCGAAAGGAGGTGTGGCGAGTTCACTTGCCGAATGTGGCGAGTTCCCTTGCCGAATGTGGCGAGTTCCTTTGCCGAATGTGGCGAGTTATCCCCAAAGTGTGGCGAGTTATCCCCAAAGTGTGGCGAGTTATCTCCAAAGTGTGATGAGTTATCTTGTGGCGAGTTGTCTGCACACCGTTTTTGCGTGGCAAATATACGCGATCTTATTGGTTGATTTACTACACGACGTTAATTTCGAGTGTGGTGCTATAAGTAGATTTAATACACGACGCAATTGAATTAATAGGCGACGTTAATTCTGAGGTCGTATTGTAATTCGATTGACTATGTTGCATGAAAATCGCGAGTCCGTGGAGAACCCGAGTTCTTCACGTGAAAAAAGCGAGTTCTGAGTGCCGTCTCGCTGTTTCCACGGACTTCATTTTTTCATGCGAGGGTCGCGTGAAAACGTAGAGACAGAGAGCGTGTGAAAGTCCCGGTATTTTCACGATATTCGTTATTCGTTACACGCCAGTGACACCTATAGTACAAATTTGGCTCGGAGAACAAAGAATCTGAAAGAGATCATTGCGGCTTGGCATGGGTGTACATGATATCCACGTAGGTTTAGGGACATGGGGATGGGGGGGGGCAGATTGTCATAGACTGAATATGGCGATGATCCTGTCGCTCACGCATAGGGATAGCTGTCTCTCATGCTAAGCAACGGGGGAAATTTGGTCATGGCTATCTTGATCCTCCCCCCCCCACCCCTCCGGCCCCATCCCCCAGGTCCCTTAACCCACATGGATCGGTAGAGCCCATGGCTGTGCTTTATTTTTTCACGCTCGCTCCCCGTGGAGAAGGCGAGTCCTGCTCCCTCTCAGTACACAGTGAAATGGTCTCGCTTATTTCACGGGTTGCTTGTCGTGAAACGGCCGGGACACCCTACCCAATGACTGTGCTCTATTTCTCCACGCTCGGCCCCCCGTTGTAAATGCGAGTCCGTGCTATCTCTGTAACACACAGTGCAGTGGTCTCGCATATTTGGCTGTGCCCTATTTCTCCACGCACGTTAACCGTGGAGAATTAGGTTCTCTATACTACATGTTGCATTGGTCTCGCATATTTCACGGCTTGCTTGCGTGAAAAGCCCGGGACATCTCATCGCATGGCTGTGCCCTATTTCTCCACGCACGTTCACCGTGGAGAATTAGGTTCTGTATACTACATGTTGCATTGGTCTCGCATATTTCACGGCTTGCTTGCGTTAAAAGCCCGGGACATCTCATCGCATGGCTGTGCCCTATTTCTCCACGCCCGGTCACCGTGGAGAATTAGGTTCTCTATACCACATAATGCATTGTTCTCGCATATTTCACGGCTTGCTTGCGTTAAAAGCCCGGGACATCTCATCGCATGGCTGTGCCCTATTTCTCCACGCACGTTCACCGTGGAGAATTAGGTTCTGTATACTACATGTTGCATTGGTCTCGCATATTTCACGGCTTGCTTGCGTTAAAAGCCCGGGACATCTCATCGCATGGCTGTGCCCTATTTCTCCACGCCCGGTCACCGTGGAGAATTAGGTTCTCTATACCACATAATGCATTGTTCTCGCATATTTCACGGCTTGCTTGCGTTAAAAGCCCGGGACATCTCATCGCATGGCTGTGCCCTATTTCTCCACGCCCGGTCACCGTGGAGAATTAGGTTCTCTATACCACATAATGCATTGTTCTCGCATATTTCACGGCTTGCTTGCGTTAAAAGCCCGGGACATCTCATCGCATGGCTGTGCCCTATTTCTCCACGCACGTTCACCGTGGAGAATTAGGTTCTCTATACTACATAATGCATTGGTCTCGCATATTTCACGGCTTGCTTGCGTGAAAAGCCCGGGACATCTCATCGCATGGCTGTGCCCTATTTCTCCACGCACGTTCACCGTGGAGAATTAGGTTCTGTATACTACATGTTGCATTGGTCTCGCATATTTCACGGCTTGCTTGCGTTAAAAGCCCGGGACATCTCATCGCATGGCTGTGCCCTATTTCTCCACGCCCGGTCACCGTGGAGAATTAGGTTCTGTATACTACATGTTGCATTGGTCTCGCATATTTCACGGCTTGCTTGCGTGAAAAGCCCGGGACATCTCATCGCATGGCTGTGCCCTATTTCTCCACGCTCGTTCACCGTGGAGAATTAGGTTCTGTATACTACATAATGCATTGGTCTCGCATATTTCACGGCTTGCTTGCGTTAAAAGCCCGGTGTAACATGACCATCTGTCCCCCCATGACAGCGTGTCCCCCCTGCAGTTCGGGTATACGCGCGGAGGAGGTCACTAGTTATGAGAGGGACACATTGTCATGGGCTGAATATACCTTGAGCGGTCATGGGGGTGGGGGTGGAGGTGGGCATGTTGTCATGGGTTGAATATAGCTATGACCAGAGCCTTTAGCCTAGCATGAGATCACCCATTTACGTGGGTTAAGGGACATAGGGAGGGGGGGGGCATGCTGTCACGGGTTAAAATACAGCCATGACCAGGTGTCCCCTTAGTTTAGCATTGGATCACTGATCCAGGTGGGTTAAGGGATAGAGAGAGGGGGGGACATGTTGTCATGGGTTAATTATAGCTATGACCAGATGTCCCCTTAGCTTAGCACGGGCTTACCGATATATGTGGGTTAAGGGACATGGGGAGGGGGGGGGACATCCTGTCACGGGTTAAAATACAGCCATGACCAAATATCCCCTTAGTTTAGCATTGAACCACACATTCAGGTGGGTTCAGGTACCCCGGAAGGGGGGGGGACGTGTCGTCATGGGTTGATTATAGCGATGACCACATGTCCCCTTATTCTAGCACGAAATTACCCATCTAAGTGGGTTAAGGGATATGGGCAGGGGGGGGGGGACATGCTGTCACGGTGTAACATGACCAGGCGTCCCCCCATGGCAACATGTCCCCCCATAACTTGTGTCCTCGTTTGCACGTATACATTAGAATTGCAGGGGGGACACGCTGTCATGGGGGGACGGCTGGTCATGTTACACCGTGACAGCATGTCCCCCTCCCCCTGCCGATGTCCCTTAACCCATATAGAACCGCAATCTCGTGCTAGAATAAGGGGACATCTTGTCATAGCTATATTCAACCCATGACAACACGTTCCCCTCCTTCCCGATGTCCTTTAACCCACCTGGATGTGTGGTCCTATGCTAAACTAAGGGGACATTTGGTCATAGCTGTATATTTGCCCGTGACAGGATGTCCCCCCCCCCTCCCCATGTCCCTTAACCCACATAAATCGGTAATTCCGTGCCAAGCTCAGGGGGAATCTGGTCATAGCTATTATTAACCCATGACAGCATATCCCCCCCCCCACCCTCTCTACGTCCATTAAGCCACCTGGATCAGTGATCCAATGCTAAATTAAGGGGACACCTGGTCATGACTGTATTTTAACCCGTGACAGTATGTCCCCCCCCCCCACCCGCCTCCCAATGTATCTTAAGATACATTCAGCCCATGACAATGTGTCCCCCCATAACTAGTGCCTTAATATGCGCGCATATATTAAAATTGCAGGGGGGACATGCTGTCATGGGGGGACGTCTGGTCATGTTACACCGTGACAGCATGTCCCCCCCCCCCCTGCCCATATCCCTTAACCCACTTAGATGGGTAATTTCGTGCTAGAATAAGGGGACATGTGGTCATCGCTCCCCCCCCCCCCCCCTTCCGGGGTCCCTGAACCCACCTGGATGTGTGGTACAATGCTAAACTAAGGGGACATTTGGTCATGGCTGTATATTAACCCGTGACAGGATGTCCCCCCCCCCCCCTCCCCATGTCCCTTAACCCACATATATCGGTAAGCCCGTGCTAAGCTAAGGGGACATCTGGTCATAGCTATAATTAACCCATGACAACATGTCCGCCCCTCTCTCTATCCCTTAACCCACCTGGATCAGTGATCCAATGCTAAACTAAGGGGACACCTGGTCATGGCTGTATTTTAACCCGTGACAGCATGCCCCCCCCCCTCCCTATGTCCCTTAACCCACGTAAATGGGTGATCTCATGCTAGGCTAAAGGCTCTGGTCATAGCTATATTCAACCCATGACAACATGCCCACCTCCACCCCCACCCCCATGTCCGCTCAGGGTATATTCAGCCCATGACAATGTGTCCCTCTCATAACTAGTGACCTCCTCCGTGCGTATACCCGAACTGCAGGGGGGACACGCTGTCATGGGGGGACAGCTGGTCATGTTACACCGGGCTTTTAACGCAAGCAAGCCGTGAAATATGCGAGACCAATGCAACATGTAGTATACAGAACCTAATTCTCCACGGTGAACGTGCGTGGAGAAATAGGGCACAGCCATGCGATGAGATGTCCCGGGCTTTTAACGCAAGCAAGCCGTGAAATATGCGAGACCAATGCAACATGTAGTATACAGAACCTAATTCTCCACGGTGAACGTGCGTAGAGAAATAGGGCACAGCCATGCGATGAGATGTCCCGGGCTTTTCACGCAAGCAAGCCGTGAAATATGCGAGACCAATGCATTATGTAGTATACAGAACCTAATTCTCCACGGAGACCGGGCGTGGAGAAATAGGGCACAGCCATGCGATGAGATGTCCCGGGCTTTTAACGCAAGCAAGCCGTGAAATATGCGAGACCAATGCATTATGTGGTATAGAGAACCTAATTCTCCACGGTGAACGTGCGTGGAGAAATAGGGCACAGCCATGCGATGAGATGTCCCGGGCTTTTCACGCAAGCAAGCCGTGAAATATGCGAGACCAATGCATTATGTAGTATAGAGAACCTAATTCTCCACGGTGACCGGGCGTGGAGAAATAGGGCACAGCCATGCGATGAGATGTCCCGGGCTTTTCACGCAAGCAAGCCGTGAAATATGCGAGACCAATGCATTATGTAGTATAGAGAACCTAATTCTCCACGGTGAACGTGCGTGGAGTAATAGGGCACAGCCATGCGATGAGATGTCCCGGGCTTTTAACGCAAGCAAGCCGTGAAATATACGAGACCAATGCAACATGTAGTATACAGAACCTAATTCTCCACGGAGACCGGGCGTGGAGAAATAGGGCACAGCCATGCGATGAGATGTCCCGGGCTTTTCACGCAAGCAAGCCGTGAAATATGCGAGACCAATGCATTATGTAGTATAGAGAACCTAATTCTCCACGGTGAACGTGCGTGGAGAAATAGGGCACAGCCATGCGATGAGATGTCCCGGGCTTTTAACGCAAGCAAGCCGTGAAATATACGAGACCAATGCAACATGTAGTATACAGAACCTAATTCTCCACGGAGACCGGGCGTGGAGAAATAGGGCACAGCCATGCGATGAGATGTCCCGGGCTTTTAACGCAAGCAAGCCGTGAAATATGCGAGACCAATGCAACATGTAGTATACAGAGACGAACCCTATTTTCCACGGTGAACGTGCGTGGAGAAATAGGTCACAGCCATGCGATGAAGTGTCCCGGGGTCTTCACGGCAAGCAAGCCGTGAAAAATGCGAGACCGCTGCACTATGTGGTATAGAGAGAGCACGGACTCGCATTTACAACGGGGGGCGAGCGTGGAGAAATAGATCACAGTCATTAGGTAGGGTGTCCCGGGGGTTTCACGGCAGACAAGCCGTGAAATAAGCGAGACCGCTGCACTATGTGGTATAGAGAAAGGACGGACTCGCATTTACAACGGGGGGCGAGTGTGGAAAAATAGAGCACAGTCATTGGGTAATGTGTCCCGGGCTTTTCACAGCAAGCAAGCCGTGAAATATGCGAGACCCCTGCACTGTAGTGAGGGAGTTGAACTCGCCTTCTCCACGACGAGTGAGCGTGAAAGTCCTGGGCGAGACCACTACACTGTGTAGGGGGAAGTGCGTGGAGAAATAGAGCACAGCGATGGATTGACAAGTCCCAGGCTTTCTGTCGCCTCTGCCACTGCCTAAATGCACGCTTCTCGCACCATGTACACTCGCTCGCTTCGCAAGCTATGCTCAGGCTAAGAGGGTCGATGGCGGGGGTGGAGGTGAGCGCGGGCGGGCGGGGGTACACAACTATTTGATAAAGGGACAGATCAGCTCCCCAACCGACTTAGCTTCCTAGCTGTGCCACTGAGCAAAGTAGACTCGTTGGCGGGTGGCCGGGGTGGGTGGGGGGGGGGGCAGAACCTGTCAGAAAAAGGGACACATAACTATGGTTACTACCGCTCTCCCCCATCCATCTCCACCCCACTAAGACTCCTGTGCCCTAGTCAAAGTTGGACATTTCCATATTCGCCCAGCTAAGGTTTGTACTTTAGACAAATTTCGTTGCAACTGCACTAGGACAGTGTTTGTCGGCGGCATGGTTTACCCAACCGTTTGTCGCCGTTAAAAAGCCGAGTCCGAAAAGAAACTGCGTGAAAAAAGCGAGTCGGGCTGGCTCTAATTTTTCACGACTCGCTATTTTCATGCAACAGAGTCAAACAAACGTATATAAAAGAAGACACGACAACATTTGACAGAGTGTGAGCGGTTTGAAAATCTGAAGCAGTGAAGCGGCCGTGCACTCTTCCAAACCACACGACCATGAGTATGTTCCGTTTGCCGATCGGTTCTTCCGTCTTGTAGAAGTCACCAGACAGAATGAACTCTGAACAACGAAATTAATTTCTGTCCACGAAAGCAACTTTTGTCCACAAAATTAATTGTGTCTCGACAAAATGAATTTTGTCTCGACAGAATGAATTTTGTCTTGACAGAATGGATTTTGTCTCGACAGAATGAATTTTGTCTCGACAGAATGGATTTTGTCTGGACCAAATAGATTTTGTAAAGTCAAGAGTCACTTTGGTGGACAGAATAGAGTTTCTCTTGACAAAAGGTGATTCTGTCGACAGAATGGTGTTTTGTCTCTACAAAATGGACTTTTGTGGACGGAATGAAGGGGGTTACACTTGGCGCCCCATACCCAACTGGGTAACTAACTTCACGTTTTATTGATTTCAACATGTTGTAGTAAGTTTCGTAGAACTGGCCAGCGGTAAGGCAGGGGAGGGGGTAGTAGCTAGGTATAGCAGTGGACAGCCATTAATTAATCAGGGGAAACGCCCAAGTAGCGTGGGACGGGAGAGGGAGGTGTAACCACATCCGGGTACGGCCGTCCAGGACGGGATACTAACGAGGAAGCCAGGCTGTGACCGCAGTGGGGTGGTGCGGCTCACCAGGGTTGGGGTGGTGCACCTCAACTCAGGGGAGGGGGAGAGCGTCAAGTTGCACCCCAACTTAGGGGAGGGGAGAACTTGTATTGTATTTTCAAAATCTTGGTTGTTTTTCAATTTAATTTTCATCTTTCATTGCAGACCCGTAGGCTTGGGGGACGGGTGGAGTCTAAACCAACACTAAAGTGATAGACTGATGTCATCCTTGGTGCCCATAAAAGTGTATATAGAGAGGGTTTGCCGAGAAAATAACCAAGCGGACCTGGATATACGAACTGGAGCGGGTAAGTGGGGAAAATATGAGGCACCTTCCTGCGAAACCCTCCGAAATCCAGCAGTGTATTAATCCACCCCGAGAACGGTGGCATTGTCACAAGGCTGCATATATATAGCTTGGGTCCCTCAGGCCATCCACTATAGGCGGAGTGATCGTTCAAGGGTTAGAGCAATTCTGAGAGACTCTGTCTCGAAATACCTATGGACATTCACGGGCCAGCCTGGGACCAATAGTTGACAATTGAAGCCCGCTTGAGATCAAACTTAAACGTAAACTTGTTGAGACTATGTTTAATACTTATCCAGGTATTTCTCAAGCCGTTTCTAGTAGTTTTTTCATTCATTGTGTTGTTTTTTTGGTAAAACAAATTCAGGCGGATACAGTTACGGTTATGTACATATAATGTTGTTTTATCATTTTGTGCGCTGATGTTGGTGTTTGCTTTATTGTGCACGGATGTTGGTGTTTGCTTCAATGTGCGCTGATGTTGTGAGCACATAAAGCAAACATCAACTGTAATGTACCATAACTGACTTAGGTCATGTATTAGGACTAACTTATGTCATGTACTAGGACTAACTTAGGTCATGTACACTAGGACTAACTTAGGTCATGTACACTAGGACTAACTTAGGTCATGTACACTAGGACTAACTTAGGTCATGTATACTAGGACTAACTTAGGTCATGTACACTAGGACTAACTTAGGTCATGTATACTAGGACTAACTTAGGTCATGTATACCAGGACTAACTTAGGTCATGTATACTAGGACTAACTTAGGTCATGTACACTAGGACTAACTTAGGTCATGTACACTAGGACTAACTTAGGTCATGTATACTAGGACTAACTTAGGTCATGTATACCAGGACTAACTTAGGTCATGTATACTAGGACTAACTTAGGTCATGTATTCTAGGACTAACTTAGGTTGTGTAAACTAGGACTAACTTAGGTCTTGTATACTAGGACTAACTTAGGTTGTGTAAACTAGGACTAACTTAGGTCTTGTATACTAGGACTAACTTAGGTTGTGTAAACTAGGACTAACTTAGGTCTTGTATACTAGGACTAACTTAGGTCATGTATGCCAGGAACTAACTTAGGTCTTGTATGCTAGCACAAACTTAGCTCATGTATACTAGGATTAACTTAGGTCATGTATATACTAGCACTAACTTAGGTCATGCATGCCAGGAACTAACTTAGGTCATGTATACTACAACTAACTTAGGCAGGGGTAGATCCAATTTGAAAAGGGGGCGGTCTAAACTTGGGACAGGGGGGGGGGCTCTGAACAAAATTGAGCCAATTTGTTGACGACATGGTGGGGACTAAAAACTTGCGACCGAGGGGGGGTCCACGCCGCCTCAGACAGCGTTCTTCCTCAAAAAGGCGGGGGGGTTTACGGGTCCGGACCCCCCTTTGTGCCCTTGCTATGTTACAAAGATTGTGACATACTTACCTGTACACAAAGCCATATATATGTGATGTAATTAATATGTAAGGCAACCTACCGAGATCGAGGGCCAGGGCGATGGTTACCCAGCCTTTGGCGACCCACATGTTGAAGGGGTGATCGTGTTGAGCGTCTGGACGCCACTGAGATCCTGAATATCTTTTCTGGATCGCCTTGGTATGAGGGCTGAATAATTCTTTTGTGGGAAAGCAGACATCTGTGGGGTGGGGAGGGGGGCGTTCTTGTGATTACTTGATTTTTGTTTATCTGAAAAATGTATTCAGTTTCATAGTACGAAGAGCTGATTTGTTTTAATGTTTTTTCCGTAACAGGCTAAGCGCGGTTTAAAAAAAAAATCTGGCTAAAATGTTTTTTTTTAACTGCGCTTTGCCTGTTACTGAAAAAACATTAAAACAAATCAGCTCTTCGTACTATGAAACCGAATACATTCTTCAGACAAAAAATAATAGCACCCCCTTAACAACAAGGGAATGGATAAACAATATGGTCAGTTTTATGAGCAAAATCTGCCGTTCCTTGTGGGCTGTTTTCCGGGATGGAGGGCGTCATATCGTCCAAATCCCGACTGTCAACGTCTCGTATATATTCGTGCAGACACGCGATAATACGTTTCCCCGTAGACTCATCATTGGTATTTACGGCGCCTCCTGGCCCCGAAAGTAAGCGCGGTAGGCTAAAAGCAAATGCGTTTTCTTTACCAAAGTCGACGTTTGACTCTCTATCGTCGATATTAAGCGACCGGCGGCCATTGCAAGCGCAAGGAGCGTCGGTCGATATGCCCGTTCACCCCTCTTGCAAGCGTTCTAGCGACTAAACTAAACATCCTTCGTCAAGTCTGAATGAGCCAGAGCAGCTCGCTTCTATTTGATATGACGTAACTGGGACGTCACATGACGTCCTTGACGGTTATAAAAATGAACGTTGCGGCATATATATTGTATTCGATCTACTGAGGGTAATCATAGTTATTGCTTAAGTAGGTGAGAGCCAGGGCAGCTCGCTTCGTGTCCACTAAATCACAGTTCATTATATCACATATTAACCGAGTTACGGCCCTCCTCTCGACTTAAAAACTCCTCTCGACGCCTGGACCCGTACGAATTGTCGAGACTGCGACGTCACGATACGTATCTTCTGGTTGTTCATTAAATAAATTGGAACATAAATTATCCCGCATTTTTAAGAAAACAACGATTCTCTTGGGCTCAATATTATTGGTTCTATAGAATGTTTCTCTTTTCATTTGATATGACGTAACTGGGACGTCACATGACGTCATTGACGGCTTTAAAAATGAACGACGCGGCATATATATTGGATTCTACCTGAGGGTTATCATAGTTATTGCTTAAGTGGGTGAGAATGACGTTAACGATGACATCGTTTTTGACGCACACGTTCCCCTCGTACAAAATAAGTTACGCACGACACACGTTGTCCCTTGATACAAAGCATAACGTCAAATTAACCGGAAGTCGTTATTACGTATAATAGCCAGGTAAAGCCTTCATTACTTTTATTCAATAGTCTAATTCACAGGCCTACGGAACTTAACAATATATGTGTCACAGTACATTTATACAGCAAAACCTTTAGGACCCTAGTTCTAACTGTACGCCATCTTAGATGAGCCGCCATTTTATTTGTAGACCCGCTGTTTTGGCCCAAAGCTCCCCGCGCCTTGCCAAGTCAACCATCCGACCCAAATTAATAAAAGAATTATATGATCTTCATCACACTTTATATCTATTAGTGCTTATTACAGATATCCTACCAAAGGTTATTTATCAGTTCAACACGTCTCTGTCGTAGGGTCCATATATGATGACGCATATCTTGAAGCTTACTAAAAATTACGAATGTATTAGTCGTCTCTCTACTAATCTCAATATTTGCACCACTCGCCATTGCAGGCACTGTTTTCATCAAAGGGCCGCATAGTTGCCAATACTATTGGCATTTCTGAATGTTGGCACTCCATCCAATAAACTTAAAATTAAGTTACGTCGCCTTATGCGCACTGACTGCTCTAAATATGAACAACTGGGCAATAACACATGTAACCGTGGGCTGGGCTATAGTTTGATCATATATTGCACCAACAGTTCATCTAGATATGAATTAACTTGAGACCTGGGGGATCATGCCCCTAAGAGTTACAAGCTTGTAAATCTACGTTTCATATGTCTCATATGCTAATTTCACTTATTTATCCGTCTCTGTGCAACTTCTTTCAAAGATAATATTATCAACATTTATGCTTGCAATTTATTCATGATAAATTCATCCGGTCTCGTTTTTCGTCAAGAGCTACGAGACTAATAGGCCTACATATATAATATCGTTATTCCTTACCTGACTGTGTACTTGCTGCGTCATGCATAATTATGTCCTACATATGGGTCATTCTCCCGGAATACCACATATATGCATTGACCATATGTGACAATTAATGCTCTCTGAAATCGCATGAATGAAATTGAATGAGTTCTAACCCAAATTCAGTTCTTCGATATAATTTAATATAAACGGCATATTTAAAACAAAATTACATATAAAATTCATTTCAAGATGTATATAAATATATTTCATATATATATATGTGCAGTAATCATGTTTGCAAGAGCATCATTCGGGCGAGACAGACATAACCTAAACAATATACACGTTCCAATGGGCTCGTGTAGACGCCGTGTGCAAACAATGGTGTGCATACGCTCGGCACGTGGATGCCCAAAATCCAAAACGTCACGTGCGCCACGCCCGAGATCCGCCAGCGGGAGCCACCGGGCGACACCACATATTCTTGTGTGGACAAAGACTCAACTGGCTTCATGGCGGCTCTGAATAATCGATCGAATTCTCATTGGTGTAATTGATCGCAGATTTAGTAATGTTCAAATTCTAAGCACGTTGATATTTGCATTTTGTCGCATTCATAGCTCTATTAAGCTCGTAACCTTTGATTAACTTTATTGATATTAATGGGTGACATATAGAAAGCAAAGCGGAGGTCTTCATTGCCTTAAACGCTTTTGAAATGTGCCCCTGGTGCATGGGCTTGATACGTAAAGGCCTTACCTAGTTTAACATTTAAGTTTTACTGACATCCATTGTTGTCCATTTGACGGAAGTTAAGCAATGTGGCGGATCACGTCAGCAATCAGTCCCGCTGAGCAAAGAACGGAAAACCGATTCACAGGAGCTTTAGGCTCACTGCCAAACAGAGAAATGGTGTCTATATAAGCCAATCAGTTCATGGTTCCTCATAATCTGCTCTGTCATTGTTGGACGACTTCAGGCGGCAACATGGCTCCCATCGTTTATTGGGCACTGCTGGCTACCCTAGCAACCACCGTTGCTATAGCTACGAAACGCCCAAATATCGTACTCATTGTCGCTGACGACTACGGCTGGAACGACATCGGTTACCATGGCTCCGAGATCCGGACGCCCAAGCTTGATGCTCTGGCGGCATCTGGTGTCAAACTGGAGAACTATTATGTGCAGCCGCTGTGTTCTCCAACTCGAGGTCAGCTCATGACAGGCAGATACCAGGTAGGTCTATAATATGCCGCTCACCGACCCAAACGCCAACCGAGGCGAACAATATTTCTAAATCGATCGAAGCCAGCTAAATGGGCTCTTCAATTGCGGTTGTGCGATAACGTTATGTAATTTTGTTTTAATTTATCTAAATAAACAAACTTACCGAAAAGGAATTTTCAAAAACTAAACCACCTTCGTAAACCGTTGAAGACCTCAAAAGCAGTACATGGGCGTACATTTGAACGGGAGAAACGAGAAATGGAGACCTCATCTCGGAGAGTTGTGCACTTGAGAATTGTGCATTTGTGTTACTTTTATAATGGTAACAAAATGGCCGACAGTCACTGGCTCTTTCAGATCCACATGGGTATAGAACATGGTAACATGGCCGTGACGACACGCAAGGGTTTACCCTTGAAGTACCCGACCGTAGCCAACATGTTGAGTGATCTTGACTACGACTGCCACATGGTGGGCAAGTGGCACCTGGGCTTCTACAAGAAGGACTACCTCCCGACCAGTAGAGGCTTCAGCTCATTCTACGGTGAGTTGTAACAAGCAATCTTTTCCCGACCAGTAAAATCCACTTGATGACCGCATTCCATTGTTCTCTCACGACATTATTTTTCTGTAATGTAGTGTGTTTGAGCCATAAAGACGTGGATTTTGATGTCCTCGGAAAACGACATTAACTTATACGTGTAAGTTAATGTCCGGAGAACACGACATTACCGAGGGCGAACCCCGAGAACCCATTGCTATCCGGTAATGTCGTTTTCCGAGGTCATTAACTTGTGAAATGTATCATGTAAAATCCACGTCCTTACGACTCAGACACACTACATTACACAAAAATAATGTCGTGAGATAACAATAGTGACGTCATCAGTGGATTTTACATAGACGCTCACCTTATTCCAGAATCCCAGCGTCAGCCAACTTTTGTTCGTCTTTAACCCTGATATCTTCGAAATCGACACTTTCTGTGTAAGTTAATGTCCGAGGAACACGACATTGTTATCCGGTAATGTCGTGTTCCTAGGTCATTAACTTATGTAAAATCGTTATGACTCAAACTCACTACATTACCGAAAAATAATGTCGCGAGAGAACAATAGAGTGACGTCATCAGTGGATTTTACCATGCGTTCTCCCAAACTTAAACTGCAGCTGTGTCGTCATCCCACTCTGATTGGATTGTTTGGTTTACGAATCTATCGTAGATTCGTAGACCAAACAATCTTCTTACTTGTGTCATATTTGACACATAGCTGGTTGTATATATTTTTCAGATCGCCTGTCACATTTTTAGATATATGTATACATATGCCTACATATCAAAGGGTATCTGAATTAAATCTAATGATATGTTTATAGGTTACCTGACAGGCTATGAGAACTACTGGTCTCACGTGCGCTGTGGTAACTTTGGCGGGACCACTGGATGTGGACTGGATTTTCACGACAATGACGAACCCGTGTTTGACCAAGATGGCGTCTACTCGACTCATGTATTCACTGAGCAAGCTGCTAAGAAGATGAACGATCACGTGAAACACAAATCGGAACAAGTAAACAAATAACGAATCGTTCCCTTTTAAAACAAAAGCATTCCGAATATTATTCAGATCTAATCATAAGGGTATCAAAAGATAGGGCATATTGTTACAAGCGTTATAATGTAGGAGAAACTTACGGAAATGCCGTACAATTTCCATTTGATCTTCAATGGGAGAAAAAGGGATTCGAGTGAATATGTGTCACGTGACGCCTATATGAGGTGATTACTGGGACGGCTGCTCAGCAGATGAATTCAGGTCTGATAGGTTATGCTCTGCTTAAACCAGACCTTGCTATCGTTGCAGCCAATGTTCCTGTACCTACCCTTCCAATCGGTTCACGCCGGCATGACAGCCCCCCAAGAGTACATCGACATGTACCCAGAGATCAGGGATGAGTACAGACGCATCTATGCAGGTGACAATGACAGAAGCATTCCAGATGAGAGGCCGTCGCTCGTCGTACTTGGGGACGTAAACTACATTGTTACGTTGCACTGAGGGGAAAATGTACTTTTCCCTTTGTAACAAAGTAAACTTTCCTGCGTGGAAATATTCTGTGAAGAGAAATTGATCAGTTAATTAAGCGATTTCATCCATAATAAACGTCATAAACTACTGAAAGGAATTTAAGTTACCGTACATTTAAACCTGAAAATACATTTAAAGTGACCTATTCCTAGGTATGGTGGCTGTGTTGGACGAGGCCGTAGGTAACGTCACTGATGCTCTGAAGGAAACAGGACTCTGGGATAACACCCTTTTGATTTTCACAACCGGTAAGTAATATCAGAACAGGTGTGTGACGGTGAAACAGCGAATAAGCATTGACGTTCCGAGTGGACAATTGCAATGACGGAAGAGAATATGGAAGGCAGAAGTAGAATCTTATTCCCTTCAGTATTATATTAGTGTCACAGATTCGAGTTTTCACTGGATTTAGTTTTCATGTTTATCTCGGGACTGTGTGTATTCCAGGTCTGCTTTATACGTTTTCCTACATTTGTATCTGCTAAATTTCCACTGTTCACATTTTTGTGTGAGTTATCTCACACCGCCCGACTCGCTACATTAGTATGAAATGATAAATATGGAATACATAAATCATCCCCCCCCCCCCCCCGACCACTCACACACACACAGACACGCTTTATATCCACTGTTTTGACAGACAATGGCGGTAACTATGACGCCGGGGCCAACAACTGGCCCCTGAGAGGCCGCAAGCACTCCTGGTGGGAGGGCGGTATTCACGGTATCAGCTTTGTGGCCGGTCCCTTTCTACCGCGGAGCGGCGCCACCAGTCACGATCTGCTGCACGTGTCTGACTGGTTCCCGACACTCGTGGGTGTGGCCGGAGGCGACACGGCGGATATGGGACTGGACGGGAAGGACATCTGGGAGACCATCAGGTGAGGCCATGCGGTCACTCTCTACTGAACTGTTAACTGATGCCGCCCATGTCTGATGTGTGCTTCACTGTCATGTTTTTGTTCAATATTAAATCTTCCTAATTGTCAGTGTGTTGTTGCCATGCATGAGGGCCCCTTCTCATGCATCTCTGCCACTCGCTATTGGTCGCCTTCCACACTCTACGCAAAGTAAGCGTCTCGCATAACCTGCATACACTGGCTACCCAACAAACATGAATGTAATGGCCCGGTACTGGCCCAGTACGCTCAGCCAGTATCGGATTCTATTGCCCCATTACCGGCACACAGTACTGGCCCAGTACCATTTGGCAGACTGGCGTTGTAATGGGCCAGTAATGTGTGCCGGCGGTGGCCCATTACGGATCCTGTACAAGAGTGTCATTGGCCCGGTACAGTATGCGGCATTGGCCCGGTACGGTATGCGGCATTGGTCCTGTACAGTATGCGGCATTGGCCCGGTACAGTATACGGCATTGGCCCGGTACAGTATGCGGCATTGGCCCGGTACGGTATGCGGCATTGGTCCGGTACAGTATGCGGCATTGGTCAGGTACAGTATGCGGCATTGGCCCGGTACAGTATGCGGCATTGGCCCGGTACAGTATGCGGCATTGGCCCGGTACGGTATGCGGCATTGGTCCGGTACAGAATGCGGCATTGGCCTGGTACAGTATGCGGCATTGGTCCGGTAAAATATGCGGCATTGGTCCGGTACAGTATGCGACATTGGCCCGGTACAGTATGCGGCATTGGTCCGGTACAGTATGCGGCATTGGCCTGGTACAGTATGCGGCATTGGCTCGGTACAATATGCGGCATTGGTCCGGTACAGTATGCGGCATTGGCCCGGTACAGTATGCGGCATTGGCTCGGTACAGTATGCGGCATTGGTCCGGTACAGTATGCGGCATTGGCCTGGTACAGTGTGCGGCATTGGCTCGGTACAGTGTGCGGCAATGGTCCGGTACAGTATTCGGAATTGGCCCGGTTTAGTACTAGGCATTTTTACAGGGCAGTATGTACGTTAAATTAAACAAAGAAATCTATATCGGGAGAACATCTTTTTAATTAGTTTATTCAAATCCTTCGTGCTGCAATTAAATAAATGGCAATGGACGTCAATAAAAGTTGACAGAGGAGAAGCCTAGCTATTGACTGTTCTGGTTGTCCATCCTGTTCCTCACGGCAGGCAGCCGGTCCGCCGGGCCGCTCGTGCCCCTCCCGCCCTCCGTAGCGATCCGGAGCATTCTGCAGCCTGACTTCACTAGCCCCACCCGCACCATACCTGGCTGTTTCCTATGTTTCAGCCTACTGTCTTTTATCACCCCTTGCCTGTCCGCCAGAGCAGCAATTTTCCATTATTTGTGCGGAATGTTACTCATTTATTAGTCAGGGGCGGATCTAGGAATTTGCCAAAGGGGGGGGGGGGTTGCTCTCTGAAAACTTGCGACCGGGGGTGGGGGGGGGGCGCTGCTCGGAGAAGCCGAATTTAACAGTGTATGTTCAGGTTCCCAATGGAGGGGGGGTTGCAACCCCCTAACCCCCCCCCCCCCTGGATCCGCCACTGATTACTACAATGAAGGAAGAAACCAACCGTAGACCATACATGAACAAGTCTGTAGAAATGGATACTGTACCGGGCCTTTACTATCTTGTAGTACTGGGCCTGTACAGACGAGCCAGTAGATAAGTGTACCGTAATGTTAATGGCACACTTCTGGAAAAACGGTATGAACACTGCTGTCGGTACTGCCAGTATCAGCCGCAAAATTCCCTGGTGTAGTGGTTAGCGCACTAGACCGCAGATCAATAGGTCCTGGGTTCGAATCCGGGCTCGGGCACCTAATCTGGGGCATGTTTCATTTCTTCATCCTTCATCGTCTCGGGAGGTTCCTTGGCCCAATTTAGCCTGTATGTGCACAAAAGTGGCCTAAAACACCAACATTCCAACATTCCATTCAGCCGCAAAATTGCCGGTACCGTGCCATTACCGTCATGATTGTTGGGTAACCAAATGTTTGGTTTAAATTTAAATGACTATCGACGTATTGGGGAAGTGTATTCTGTGATGCATAATGATAGACCCATGCTTGACGGGTGTTTCATTGTGGATTGACTCATCAGCCGGGGGACGCCCAGCCCCAGGACAGAGATCCTGCACACCATAGACCCGCTCTACGACTTGAAAGGTGAAAAGCTGACTGACAGTCCCTTCGACACCAGGATCCAGGCCGCACTACGAGTAGAGAACTGGAAGATTATTACAGGAGATCCACGTAAGGCTTGACATCAGTATCAACACGTTGTGTTAGCGAGGACGTTCAGTAAGCCTACTGATTATTCAAAGGCGCTTGCACTGAACCATCATCTTCCATTTCTGTCTTATTCCGAACAGGAACTTCGACATGAAAATACATGCCTCTGACAATCCGAACTTAACAATGACGGAAAGGCTTGTGATGTAATATGTAAACATATAGAAATCAAGCACAGATGTGAGTACGTACGCATAATATTGTTCGGTTTATATTTATTGGCGATAGGGGAAGCTGATTGGAGGGCGGTCCCGGACAAAGCCCAGCTCAACTCCACTCTCGTCAACGACTCTGATGGCACCAGCAAGAACCTCTGGCTCTTTGACATTGGCACTGATCCCAATGAGCAACATGACCTGTCCGAGAGTCACCCACATGTCCTGGAGAAGATGCTACAGAGACTAGCCGAGTACATGGAGGGAATGTCAGAGCTGGAGGGATCTGTACCCAGTGACCCTGAGGCCAATCCGGAGCTGCGCGGCGGAGTGTGGGGGCCCTGGGTAGAGTAATGTCATTGTACGACCACGGAACTGAATCGGTGATGTCAAACTTGCAAACATGGCGTGAAGAAATGAATTATTGATACCGGGAATTAAAGCATTGAAGTGGCGTGCCAGAGCTGTAAATGCCATCATTAGGTGCCCTATGTGCCTATCACTTGTATTTACTGGCTGGCGACACTGTCCCCGCCAGGGAACCCAGTTATCCCAGCGTGCAGAGGCGAAAGGATGATCGCTCTTTATGGATACAACCTGATTTTATATGGGATTGAAAATAAATTTCATGGTTGTAGATTCCTCTCGCGTTCTGTTTGACTACCGTGTTATTGGATCTTTAACCAATAACACGGTATCCTGACAAGCCTGGTGCATCTCATTTCCACTCTTCCTACTTCGCCCCGCACAATGCCATCAGGGGTACTGGCCTTGACTCGAAAACTTCTTTTCATGCAAGTGTAACCGTTCAACGTCCATGCCCTTATGGGAACCCCATACTTCGACTCCATAATCCCAGGTAGGGGAAATCAGCTGATCAAAAATCTTATGAAGTTCATAGACATAGTTAAGCGATGCTAAAATATCACACTTAACCATTTTAGTAATCCACATGCGCTATAGTTACCTGCGTGAACCAAAATATTAGTATACCTCTCAATGAAGGCGTCTCCACGTGTTGCGACATCATCACCAAGGGGTTCAGTTATCCACGTGCATTAGGACATTATTATCATCCAACTTAGTTATCTACCCGCTGTATGAAATTATGCCACCTTGAGTGCCATGATTGACATGAATCGTGACATGATCACCAGAGAGAGAGTGAGAAGTTATGTACACGCACCACGACAATAATAATCACCACTGACTGATGTTATGCACATGCTCCACGATATTAATAATCACCACTGAGTAAACTTATGTACGCGCACAACGACATTAATTATCACCAATGAGTGAACTTATGTACACGCACCACGACATTAATTATCACAGTGAGTGAAGATATGTACACGCACCACATTACTAATCACCAGTCAGTGAAGTTATGTACATGCACCACAACAGTAATTATCACCACTGAGTGAAGTTATGTACACGCACCACGACATTAAAGGGAAATGCCGGACCCATAATATTTACATTTACATTTACATTTTAAACTATAGGGAATTAGCTAAACCAATTTACACCAACTAATGAATTTACACCAACTTATGATGTAATCGGGTACCAGTTTGAGTTGAGGCATCGCGTGGTCAGTGAAGCTGTGTTGCATTAGAAGGGGGGCCGGTGGGGGGAGTGGGGTCAGGGGTCCATCGTCATCGTTGGCAGGGTCCCTAATTTTGATTTGACTCATGGTTCGGGAAGCGGCAGGCGATGGTGTAACTTGATACAGCTGCTGTCTTAGAAACTCACTGTCACTGAACGGTGTATGGACAGAACGGCCGTACTACCAGAACGGCCTTATGGGTTAGGGTGGCTGGGTTGGCGGTTTACATGGGTGGTGGGGAGGGGTGGAGGGAGGAGAGGTGCGTGAAGCTAGCAGCCGGGTCGATTGGCGGGCCATGTGCATACTGTGCAGCACGGGGTGGAGGCAGGGGATCGCGATGGCAAAATACGGTTGCAACAGCTTCAGGCTTCAGCCTCAGCTTGATAAGTTCGGACGTGATTATCATACAGATCTTCCTCAAGTAATTTTTTCTCAAAGTGGGTGAAACAAATATATCTTGAATGTTTGGTGGGTTTAAAACTCACACGAGCCGTATTTGCTGTCCTTTTATTGCATTTAAATTCTTACAACGAACAGATGAACAGTACATCATTTTGTTCTAAATGCATCAATGGTTCACATTTATAAGTCAAATTCGCTTGTCATTCATGAGAGGTGATAAGCTGACAGCTTGTTCCAAAGACGCAGCGCACCTCGTATGTAAACACATTTTTGGTTCAGCGCCGGGTCGTCGTCGGTGACGTTAACGCCTTGCGTGTGATTGGCTAACTCTGGTCACGTGTTTAGAACATGTCGCCATCCGCCTGATGGACGAAAATGAGTGTTTTATACTGTTGATGTGCGATTTTTTCGATGATGGTTTCTTTGTAAGCAAAACGATTAACGGCATATACATTTTATACAAACAGAGTTTAAGTTTTATACTTTTAACATTGCATCCGCCCGGTATTTTCTTTTAATGGATAGTTCCGACCACGAGCGCTCGCCTCCGTTGGCAATAATCAGTACTGTGTCAGTTAGCACAGGGCGGGGCCCTATGTATAGGGCCCCAGAGGGGCTTTTTCGACACGGCGACACGGCGATTTTTAAAATCGACAACGCGACATTGGGGTTGTCTTAAAATCGACACACGACATGAACCTTTTCTTAAAATCGACACGCGACATGGCTACCCCCCCCCCCCACCCCCCTCAGGGGCCCTATGTATAATAGCCCAAGAGTAAGGAACTCGCCGCTAGTCACCGCCTACCTACTAGCTCGCACTTCGATCGAACCGCCTTATGCATCAATCAAGCGCGAATCCACCCAAATATTGGCATTTTTCTTGTCTAAAATGATTAAACTTTTGAAATAGACTAACCCTTGGCCTACATCGTGACAATTTTTGTACAGCTCCTACTAGAACAATTTTGCCAATAAAACAAACTTCAACCCGTCCTTTGCGACCTTGCTTATGTACAGGAACCGGAAGTGGGTATATTATACATAGGCTCCCGCCGTGTGCTGGCTGACCCAGTATTGATTATTGCCAACGGAGGGGAGCGCTCGTAGTTCCGACCTGTCAATCATCATATTGTTGTTGTTGCTTTTTTTGGCCGCCGACAACAAAACACTTTCGCTTCGATCGCCTGCGGTCATGTTATGGTGTTTTTTGCACTTATTTGAAAAATGGTGATTCGTTGCTGGTGGAGAATTTATAATTCGGATGACCCATACCCCGTGAGAACTAGAGGGGCCATATGTGATCCCTCTCCAAGGCCAATGAATGAATTCGAGAAGTGCTTACGCTGGACGAAGGCGTGTGGCTGACCCCACAGGCCACAGCAAACAGTCATGTCTGTTCAGCGACTCCGGTAAATTTTCATATTCTGGATCCGTTGCCTGAACTATGATGGAGCTTACATTTGGTGGCTTAGTCTTAGAAATTAAACTGGCAAGACAATTTTGTGTGTGGACTTTAGGTTTAGATAATGCAATAGATCTAGTGGAAGCTTCGACTGAACCGTACAAATGGATCACATGCCTAATCCGGGTCACACGTGTCACTTTTGACAGTCGCGAGAGTAGATCTAGGTCAGGCGTCTAGCCTTTACTGGATGTAAATCAGCTGATCAGTTGGTGCACAGCCACAGGCGTCTGAAATGGCAGTCATGCAGATTAAGAATAGTGTATATACCAGAGTGTATACACTATCCGTGATCAGAATCTCCCGAGGGGGAGAAGATCTAGTTAGTATAAAGTATCATTAGACCGTTCCAGGGGAAATTCTGGCAGACACGTGTTTCGGGAAGCTCTAGCTAGCTCTGTGCTGCATAACATGCAAAAGGCGAGTACTGACGAGTACCGCCCTGGATGATAGATCTAATTAAGTATTCATAATTTGGGGGGGGGGGGTCTTTTTTTTGTCTTTACTTTTTTTATGGTATTTCTAATTCAAGTTTAAAGCTTGTCATATATATATATATGAGTTTTTCCATAAAATGCATGAAACTTACTTTCATATGACTTCAGTAGCAGTGGTCCAGATAGTATGCGATAGTATAAAGCTACTGAAATTATCTTCTATCTTGTTGCCCTTTTAATCAAAATTTTAATTATCTGTCAGCAAGGGGATATTGGCAATACAAAATACTACCATTTTGTAAAGATATACTCGAAGCTTGACATGTTAGGAGACGTTGTTGAGTTTAGGGAAAGGGGATTTCTTTCAGTATATGCTTAATTTTTGACATACTAGCTATTTTTTGTAATAAAACAGCTGGTGTAGCATATTTGCATAGCCTATATAGTTTTGAGATGCCTGATGGTAATCTATACTTTTCTGGCAGGGAAACCAGTTTTCAACAAGGACAATTATTATATTGGGACATTATTAAAATAATGTTGGCTTGAGATGAATAAAATATATATATTCTGCATTTTATTAAAAATAGAAATGATGGCATTAGTTCAAATATATCAACATAGATTAAATTAAGCTAAACATTAATAACTATGGAGTTTAGGGAAAAGAGATTGCATTTAGTATTTATTTAAGTTTTGACATTCTAGCTATTTTTGTAATAGAATAGCTGGTGATATCTTCATCTTTATCTTACAAACGATTACAGAGTGTGCAAATAGTACATAACATACACCACAGTCACCTACGTCTTAAGCTTTTACAAATTTTGTCAAGGTTTTTGTTGAACAATTTAATGCGCCCCCCCCCCCCCACCTCTTTTAAGAATTCCTGCACGCGCCTCTGCTAAATAATAAGTAGGATCCTCTAGATATTAAGTATGTCCCCTAGATGATAAGTAGGGCCCCCTAGATGATAAGTTGATCCCTCTAGACAATAAATCAATCCCTCTATATGGCGTAGAACTATGAAATATGAGGTCACGCATAAAATAATTGTGGTTATTGGGCCTAGCCGCCTATATTAGTTGCCAAGTTACGCGTGCCGTTTCTTGGTCACGATATACTAATAGATACTTATGTGGCGTAAAGAAGGCGACTCACTCACAAGATCTGGGAAGGCTTGTAAGCGCTAAACATTTTACTTCGAACGTTGCATGCTAATTAAACCAATGAAGCAAGGAGATATGTTAACGCCGAGCACATTTATGTGAAGTAAACTAGAACTTTCTATAATCGTAATAATAGTATTAGCGCGAGTTTCGTATGGCATTAGACATCTTATGGCCCTTCATCAACCTGTAGCAGCCCTATATTGTCATGATCTGCCCTCGGCCTCGCGGCCTCGGGATGCTTCGTGCGGATAAAACCGGCGGGCTGCTACAGCTTGATGTCTGGCCAGTAAAATTGCCTAACGCTCGCTAACTCGCACTATTAGCGAGTTATTGCACTAAGTTTTTGATAAAAAACGTAACCCGATCAGCAATAGGGCATGCAAGTGAATCTCGTTTTATGTGTGCGATACCTCACGAGATCAGATTTTGGGGACAACGGCGTTATATGCGACCTTAATTCTTCACTGCGCGGCTCACTCGCTCCTGCTTGACGAATCAAAACGCTGTTATGCTAGTCACGATTTAGGACCTGGAACCAGGCAAACTGCGCGGTAAGCGATGCGAGAAAGGGGTGGGTCCCTTCTAGACCTGTACGCAACTTAAATAAGCACATGTTAACTATCTAGTGGCAATATATTGTTGAACGACACTTTTGACCTGTATTTTGCCGTATCAATAACTGTGGTCAGTAAACTTGGCGCACTACACCCCGCTGAAGACCCAATATTTGCGCTGGCCTGACGGTGTTGCCGACGGCCGAATGACAGATGACAAGCGGAATAAACCATAATTCGCGAAAAAAGTGAAACGGCTATTGTTTCGACATATCGATTTATATTTTTCAAAGGAGGTAATTGACGAACACATATCGAATGGTTCTTATAATCATACTGCTGACGCATATGGGTGATTTTATGAGCAGATATGATAGAGCCACTTCAGCTCAATAATACTTATAATTGTTATTTTACCGCAAATGATTTTATTACAGTTTTGTCCAAACCAAAAAATCAATCCTGAAGGTTTTGACAAATTATAACTAACCTTTATTTAAAAAAAGCTTTGAATGGGAATAACATTATGAAATTTAAGACACACTTGACTGTATTACCTTAAATATTGTGACATTATCAAAATCCTCAATCATGCTCTTTGTATTTAGCAAATATTTGCTGTCAAATAATGTGTACAATGTAACTACATTTTTGTCAGATATATATTACACATAGATATAGATCTAAGAATATGAGATATGATATGTCCTTACATACGTTTTTATCTTTGATTAATTTTTTTTCAATATGTCAAATTTTAGTTTTAAGTGAACATACCAATAAAACATTGCAAAGTATGTAAATATAAATTAGACAAGAGTACAAAGTATGTGGATGCAAATGTCAACTAAATCTATGAAGAAATGAAAAAGTTCACAGCCTGCATAAAACTCTAGGACATTTAGAAAAAAAGAAAATTGATGAATTTGCCAATGTCATGAATAATGTTTGTCACAGAAAGTAGAAAGTTGATTATTATAGCCTACTGAACTGTAATGTCTAGTTATGTTTTAAATGTTGTAAAATGGTCTTTTTAAATAATGAAACACATTATAATATATACTATAGCCACCGAGCAGAAGTCTGAAAAAGTGATTATACGACACCAGTTTATTTATTACAACACACAGGATTTAGTAGCAAAGCAATATCTTGGTTCTCTTGTCACAACTGTAGCTAAATGTTAGAGAAAAGGATGAAAGTAACAACATGTTCCATATATATTGATGATTAGTATAATTTTATTGTTATTTGTGATGTTATATATATGCTGGTTAAATGAAAATATATATATATAAACCTGCCAAAAATGTTTTATGTTACTCGTGTCCTTATGTGCTACTTGTTATTATGGATATTTTTCTTAGTTTGTAGTTATCTTGTTTTATTAATATATATCATATATATAGACCTTAGGACAACAGTACCAGAAAGGTGTAATTTAATCAAAATTAGGTCGGAAAATCTAAAAAGGACATGTTATCATTACAGAGTTATGCATCATTAATTCCACTGTAGACGTCAGTGCATTGCAGGTGAAGAGGTCACTTAATATATCTTTGAACAAAATAAAAAAGTCTACAGACTGCATTACAACCCTAACAGAAGCACCATTTAAATATAATTGTCTCAAGTTGCTAATGTCATGAACAATATTTGTCACCCAGGGCTGACATAATGTAGAACAAAGTTGATGATTATTATATCCTATTAAACCATATAATGTCCCATTTTATTTTAAAAGTCACAAATTTTTCTTTTTTACATTCTAATTGATGGAACACAATGAAATACAATATACCTCTATCAACTGAGAGGTTTGAAAAAGCTTATATGTTATATTTATTATGGTACTCAGGATTTATTAACCAAGGAATGTGCCCTTGTCATTACTGTAGTTGAATGCAAGAGAAATAAGAGATGAAATTCATCTAACAAAATGTAACATATATATTGATGATCCCTTTATTGGGATTTTTTATGTTTATGGTGGTTAAATAGAAATGTCTCTATATATAAACCAGCCACACTTTCATTATATTATTGAATTTCTTATGAGTTTATTGCTATCAATATTTTTAATAGTTTGTTGTTCTCTTGTTTCTTTATTATATGTTTCATGTATAGAAATCAGGACAAAAGTAGCTATGAAAGGTGTAATTTAATCAAAATGAATTGGACAACCTTAAAAGGAAATGTTATGAATTTGATGAAGTACCGGTATGAAAAAGATATACTTATATATATAAGGGTGTCTTATGTTTTGTATCTTAACTTAGTTTTTGTACTGCTACATTTGAAATACCTGCAGATTTTATTTTATACCATATGTTGTTAACCCAATTAAACTGATATGATAGAAGCAAACCCAATGCAAAAAGACAAATAGAAACTTGGATTTATTATCATCATGTTTATGCAATGTATGAGAAAAAAAGTAGTGAATCATGAAGGTTATACACTGAATTATTATTGATTCTGTATGTTTTACATTGCAGAATCTTGATGATAATCTCCATATATTTAAAGATGCCACAATTTTTAAATAGTTTTTGCTTCCTTGTGTGTTTATGTCAAAGGTAGCAAAAGAAAGGGTAATTTAATTAATCAAAATTGAAAGGAAATGTTAAAAAGGAAATTAAAGATTTATGCAGAAGTAAAGCTATCAGTAAGCTGAACGTAGTCATATCAGCTATACAAATTATTATTTTTCATCAACATAAGTGTCCACCTATAAACATCTAAAAACTTTTTGTTTTATAAATTAAGGCTTAATTCCACCAATCCCATATAGAGGAAGCATAGATGATCTATTTTTGCTAGCTTATGTGAAAGGACCTGTTAAACTGAGGTATGACTGTAGTCAACTACATACATGTATATACTTCTTGGATAGTAAGTTTGCCGCACCAGGTTAACTTAGAAATGCTACACAATCTATTTGATCCAAAGAATTATACCGGCAAGCCGCTAAGTACATGTAAGCTGGCTCACTCTGTAGCAATGGAAAAGTGACAGTACTGCTCTATTTTGTGGTTCTCATGAAACCATTTGTCAAAATACCCATCACAACTATGAATGTAACAGAACTGAAGCAATTTAGAAAGATATTGTTCCTTTGAAATTTGCAAATTTGCCTATTTAAATGGTAGTTGCATTCAGGATAGAAAAAAACTGTAATTTTGACGGCAAAGGCTGTCCATACCTGTCACCCGATCACTCCAGATCAGTATAAACATTGGGAAATCATCTACCTGTTGTGCGCCTAGTTTGCTGAATGTGGCCAGTATTATGAAAAATGACATGCTCAAAGTGTCATCTACCAACATATCGACACGAAAAAGTTAACAGTTCCTTATTTAAGTCGCACGAAAGACGAATTGCGACCCACCCCTTGTTTGCCTCGCCGGCCGCGCACCTTCCCTGGTTCCACGTCTTATATCGTAACTAGTATGACAGCCCTCTGCGCGCGGTATCCATTGTTACGCAGGGGGCGAGTCAGGCTGCGCACTGAACAAAAAGCACGTGTTCGTTTGTTTGTCCCCAAAATGCCAGGCCGGAAGTAGAACCCGCGAGAACTGACATGCCCTATTCTGGAACTCGCGGTGTTTCCTGTAGATAGGTTTGCGGGACCCGCTTGCGGGGCACGTTGTGCCCGTACGTATCACAGCCCCTAGGGAATTTCCTTCAGATTTTTTTTTTCTGCGAATGCATGTCTCAGTGTTTGCAGTTATCGGGAGAGGATACTTTACAGATGATTATATATTGCAGTGAATGTCTTTAGACGAGGCAAAGCAAAAGAATTTGTTGAACGTAGAGCCCATCTGCCTAAAAAGTTTCCGAAACTTTGTGTCCGAAACCTTGTTTCCGAAACTTTGTGTCCGAAACTGACCCATCTAAAGGCCATGATACATCTGGCAAAGTTTCGGTAACTTTGTGACCGAAACTTTATTTCCGAAACTTTTCACTGGTGTATCCTGAAATGTTTCGGTAACTTTGTGACCGAAACATTGTTTCCGAAGTTTCAACATGTTTGAATTTGGGACACAATTATCCGAAACAAGTTTCGGACACAAAGTTACCGAAACTTTTCAGATGTATCATGGCCTTAAAGTACACATCTAAAGTTTCTGCGATACAAAGTTTCGGAAACTTTTCTTTGAGTTGTATTTATCTCTACCTCTCGCCCTCTCTCTGGAGGGAAGGCCACCTACCATTTTTATTTATGGGACTTCTTGGTCCAATGGATATTAGCATCACATGGCTGACAATCGCGGACCACTGGCTGCCTGAGGAGCTGCTGTGGTTTGATCGGCAACCACATAACATCTCGGAAACAAAGTTTCGGAAACACAGTTGCGGAAACAAAGTTTCGGAAACAAAGTTTCGGAAACAAAGTTTCGGAAACAAAGTGTCGGAAACAACGTTTCGGAAACAACGTTTCGGAAACAACGTTTCGGAAACAACGTTTCGGAAACAACGTTTCGGAAACAACGTTTCGGAAACTTATTTAGGTGTGTACTGGGCTTCAGTGGAACAATTGTCCTAACAAGTTCACCCAGTGCACAATGCCGCACAGACCAGTATAACTCTACCACCAGCGTTGTTTGAAACATATATGTGTGTTATATATGTATCTGCCACCAAGACTGACTGCGCTATAGAAAGAGAGACAATGGACGATGGTGCGTTGTTTATAATTTCAGCAACTCAAGTTTCGTGTAAACATTTTCCTCACAAAGAAGCATTACCAGTTGCAGTTTCATTCAGCAAAAAAAAACATGATTATACATAACAATACCTAGGACTTCCTCTTTAGATGGCCCAATGGAGGGGGGGGGGGAATACATTTCTTTAATCCTAGGTCGCGATGAAATAAAATCAAAACTCTCATCAGACAAAGGAAGGGCGGATTGCATGATATAAATTGGGGATTTCCCGATTCACGGTAATTCCCAGTTCACAATTAATGATAATATTTATTCACGGCGGTCGGCGAATACCCGATTCCCAGTTCACGAAGAATTATTTTCCTCATTCTCAGTTCACGATAGAATGCAAAGCACATTCCAGAGGAACGGAAATACCCCCCCCCCCCAAATAGAAACTGCATCTGCAAGACCGTTAGACCCCCTCCACGCCCCCCCCCCCACACACACACACATACACACATACACATATACTGAGCCATCCAATCCGAAATAAATACCAGAAGCCGTTGGAAACTTTGCAAACAGAACGTTACATAAATAGCATTAATGTATTACTTTCATTTATTCAGGTGTAACCCTAATTCACCACTACATTGAGAAATGTTATTGGCCAGGCCAGATCCTGATTAATGGGCAGAACCTACATGAAAAGTAATAAGATGTAAACTCTTTGGATGGTTTCACATTTATTATACAAGTGTTGTTTCAACTATAAATTTGTTTGTTGAGGAACTTGTTCCATGTAAACACACGAGTCCGCGTCCGAGTCCGCGTCCGCGTCCGCGTCCGCTTGCGTCGACTTCGGTCCGGGACTGAATTTGACGCAGGCGGAGAAAGAGGCGGACGACCAATTACGCAGGAGTGAGGTTATCCAGATGGCTTTGCTTGACTTTGCACCCCAGGTTTTGAATTAACCCAGCGTAGAACATGGAAACTGGGTATGGTGAGGCATTTAGAGCTTGTTGCGGGGCATACGACTTCAGAGACAATTAAAATAAAGTAATTAGGTAATAATTAGCTGAATTTCCTCCAAGTCGTGTTTGCTGTCATTATAATTAGGTTGCCAAATGGAGTGAGTGTCAGTATATTCCGTGATGATATATAACGACATGACGCTCTGTAGTTTAACTCGGCCAGAATCAATGGGCTTTCTAGCCTGGACTGACCTGGAACAACCGCTTTCACATAGAAAAGTGGGCCTGGCGACGGACAAGAAGATGAACACGTGTGTTCGCAAAAGACGGACGACGCACGACGCACGACGCTCGCGGACGCGGAGACGGATGCAAAAAACGGACTGTGTGTTCGCTGCTTAAAGCTGTGTGATATTTCCGAAAGGAGGTTCTCTACCGGCTTTAATGTACTTCTCGTTGTGTTAATTTGTTATATATAAACTTAATTTAGACAACACTAAAATGGGCGTTCGTTCCGAGACGGTTTGGCTTAACACGTGATGGCGAAGGCAATGAGGCGAAACGCAGTGGTCAAAGTTTCGATGATTTATTTAAACCCTTAAACTCAATTAAAACAAGTTACCAACTCCGTTAAACAGTGTGTAACCTACCTGGCAGCAGTTTGTTAACTTGCTGCCAGCCTCTTGATCCGCGAGGCGGTGAATCCAGCTAAAATACAAGTCCTACTTCCCTCCTAGCTTGCTGGCTAAAATCCCGTCCTCCCGCAACGTCGCTGACTGACTAACTGACTTAAAACAGAGGCGGTGATATCACCGCTATAGGGGAGGGTCAGGGAAGTTCGGCAGGGGAGGGAAGTTCGGCAGGTTTAATTTTCTTTAATTTCCCTAGAATCAGCTGACGGAATTGTATTTCTGATAATAAGTTGTGAATGTTGTTATACCAGACTATACAACCGTTAGATAGCCTCGGTTTCAAAAAAATATATATGTTGAATATTCATGAATTAAATTAGGTCAATCTTCAAAACAGCCTCTCCCGCCGATTTCTGATTCCGGCCTTTTAACAGGACAACATTTGTTTACATAGATACTATTGAGTCTCTCTCTTGTCAACGTCCACATCAGTGTATATTATTGTATGCCTTCTATGCCTTACTGTTCTTAACTATTTTTTTCGTAAAATTTAGTCCTTTTAAAGCAAGAAAGCGTGCGAGGGTGGGCGCTGTAAATTGACGCTAGATGTCGCTGCGCAACTGCCTAGTTCTCAGATGGAAACGAAGCCGCCAACCAGTAGTTGACAGTCCAGACATTTTACAAACAATATAAGGACTTAGTAGACAAAAAGACGTTGATTTCGTCACTTTTCATCTCAACTGTATTTTCTGGAATATATAGAATGCTGTCAAGCATACAGGTAAATAAATGTATCCATCCGTTGTCTATGCCTTTGCATGAACGTGTAGCTCGAGCGGAATTTGGGTTACGGTATCCATGCTTTAGCGATTACGTTGCCTGGTGCAACTATTTTCAAGGGCCTAAAACCCACTTAAGCCGCAGACGGGTAATTTGTAGGTGGAGCTCCATTACTCCGATTATATCGCGGCTGTCGGTCGGGGGAAATTTTGAAGATTTGAATTTTAATATTTGAAAAATTGTCAAAGTAAGTTATGATTTCAAGCAAAATCCTAATTAACAAGAATAAAACACATCTTTTGAATTTAAACAAAAGGCAGCCCATGAGTTTTAAATTGTACTAGAATAAGTGGACAGTATGACGATATTAAATGAAGCTTAGAGCGTGTGCATCATGCCTCACCGAGGCAAAGGCATTTATAGGGCTATAAAGTCTCGTTCGCTTAGACTTCTGGTTTACTCATTTTGGGGACAAACAAACGAAGCACGTGTTCGGAACGAATTTAGAATCTCTGCGCACACTGACTATCCTGACTATCTGTGACGTAGGCGTGACGTGTATGTTAGGCAAAGAGAGAGTCTGAGAACCAGACTACCTGCGCAGAAGCCAGGCGCCGAGGGGTGGGTCCATTACGGAAGGCCTGGCGCTATGACGAAGAATATTTAAGAAATATAGCTTAACAAAACGGATAGATGACATATTTTTTAGTCGTTTGCGCCATCACAATGACGAATATTTGTTACGACGGGACAATACGACTGAGAAACTAACGTTTTTTTGCATTTCCTACGAAAACGAGGCATTATGACGTCACACGGATTCTCATCGGTGACAACATTGGCGCAACGCTTCAAACAGAAAACTTACACAAATGAAGAAACTTGGTCTTTTCGTGATCCAAAAGTGATACGAAAACATCCAACTGTCTTATTTTTTTTTGCCATGTGGTTTAAAGTTGCATGTCGAGCTCTTTCCCGCCAAAACTAAAGAGGTCAAAATACAAATAAGTATCAGTTCTTGAATCGTTCAAGATTTCTTTTGTCCATACTCCACCCATGCCAGACTGCCAAATAGTGTCTCTTAGCCTTGCCCGAGATATCAATTTACTACAAATTTTCATTTTAGTGGTAAACGTCATCAGTTTGTGTGCTTCGCGATGCTTTGGTATAAGTAGCAGTGCGGCGACGGAGTTCTGTGGTGTCGCGGGATAGACACGTTTGCCACACCACAGCCGAAATGGCGAGGTTTATCAGGTTTCTGAATTTATAGAATGAAATAATCGAGTTTTCTGCAAATTTTGATATAAATTTCACCTGGGCTTAGTTTTGGCGGGAAAGAACTCGACATGCCACTTTAATGTCGCACCCGTGTGTTGTTACTCCATGCACTGCACATTTTGACAGCGGAATGGTTAAGTCGATTACTTGCTCTCGCCATTTTTGTTACCGTAAGCTGGTACCGCCGCTCAAACTCATACAAGTAAGAGCGAGTGTTAGGTATTGCGCGTAGGTCAAGGTCACGGCATTTCTATCTTGCCTGATAGGTGACGCACTACTCCCACGTAACTGGTTCCCCTGTGCGGAGATACAAGATACCCTTTTCACTACTCTACTCAGTGTTAACATGACCGAGTGAATCCAGAATTTAGATCTTTTGTACGGCAAGTACGTGAATGTGCGAAAGGCTCTCGTGAAACTGAACATAGAATCAGAAAAGGAGTACAACCACTTGAGACCAAAGCAGTTGCAGGCCATTTCGGAGGCCTCAAAGGGAGACCACTCAAAACTCTCAAACCGTTTATCGTTTTTTTTGGAGTAGCTGTCAAATATGAAGTAATTATGATGGATTGAGCAAATATGTATCAGACAATTGAGAAGAGATATGTAATTTAATATATCATATGTATCAAATCTATAATTAAGAATTTTTAATATTTCATTCCATAGATTAGGCATTGAATATTTGCAAGCCCAAGAATGCTTTGCTGTATTATATGAATAAAATTAATACACTGTTTTCCTTTCCATACATTACATTTCATTTATATTTATATTTAAATGATTTACCAAAAAATATTTTCCATATCAATAAGTACCGGTAGAACTTACACATCTTCAATGTTCACATCATCTTTGGTACTAAAGTGCTGCATCAGCGATGAACTGGACCCTGGGCATAATCTCATGGAACACCAAATATTGTTACTGCATGATCAAGCAGGTATTCCTCAAGCCCTATGGATAGTTGGATTGGTTTTTTAATTAGACTACCTAAATGTGTGCAAGCATAAACTGAACTGGTCCCAAATATATCTTAGGATAATAGGATTATAAATTTTAGTGTAAGCATAGTTTTTTTTTACAATGTAGTGTAAGTATAGTTTGTCACGATGTAGCATAAGTGTTTATAGATTGATAAATTTAACACATACAGTTCAGTACATGAACTAAATATTAAAGATGATACAAGTAATTGCAAGGGCTTGGGTATCATTTTCTTGGGGAGGGGAGGGGAATTGTCAATAGAATATTGATATTATACAGTGCATAATATCATGTGCTGGTACTTGCAGGTTGTCTAAGTGGCATTTGCATTGCTAAAAATAAAAATAAAAAAATGTGTCAGAGATTTCTTTATTTTTTGGGGAGGCTCTGTCAACCAATCTGAGTGTCTATCTGAGCATTTCTAAATGGCATTGCGCACCATTTTCATGCACCAGCATTACTGAAATGTGTGAGACAGGAAAGTGTTATAAAAAAAATTGTGAAGGATCTTCATTTGCGTAAGATATTATGCACCTATATTAAATAATAAAAATTCAGCAGCATCCTAAAACTGTTTCATGCCCATATAAACAATGTCCAGGATGTCTCTCTGGGGGAGGGGTAATTCTCAGCCCCTGTCATACACTGCCATAAGGAAAATGTGTCAAAGAGGGGAGTGTTACTTATTTTCCTCAAAAGTTCTATCCACTGAATAATTTTCTTTTGGGGCTGTGTCAACCTATATTAAATATTAAGAACTCTGCAGCATTTCTAAGTGGCATTCCCAACCTTTTCATGCAAGGCCATTAATGAAATATGTCAGAGAGGGGAGTGCTAATAATTTTCTTGTGGGGCTGTGTCAACCGATTACAGGGGCTGTTATAGAAACCTAGTGTATTGAACTTCAATTGTGCAAAATATTATGCATCTATATTAAATATTAAGAACTCTGCAGCATTTCTAAGTGGCATTCCCACCCATTTCATGCACCGCCATTAAGGAAATATGTCAGAGAGGGGAGTGCTAATAATTTTCTTGTGGGGCTGTGTCAACTGATTACAGGGAATGTTTTAGAAACCTAGTGTATTGAACTTCAATTGTGCAAAATATTATGCATCTATATTAAATATTAAGAACTCTGCAGCATTTTTAAGTGGCATTCCCACCCATTTCATGCACCGCCATTAATGAAATATGTCAGAGAGGGGAGAGCTAATAATTTTTTTGTGGGGCTGTGTCAACTGATTACAGGGACTGTTGTAGAAACCTAGTGTATTTAACTTCAATTATGCAAAATATTATGCACCTATATTAAATATTGAGAACTCTGCAGCATTTTAAAGTTGTGGCATTTCCACCAACACAATGCTTCTCTGGACTGTCACGAACTGATATGACATGGATGAGCAAATGTAGTACACAAGTGAGTTTATCCACTTAATCAATGCATATTTTTGGCTAATAATCCATACGTATACGTTGGGGAATACGTTTGCCGCCTGACATGTTTGTCTACCTTCAAAATTAGAGAACAGTCTTCACTGACATAACGCCGCGGCCTGGCACCGCTTTAACTGCACACACGAAGGTCAAGGCCGTTAATGGTGGTTAACACCGGGCCCTTGCTGAGCGAGCGAAGTTGGGACCGCGGAACCAGGCTATTGTTACCGCGGAGGCAGGCGAAACTCTGTGACGTCACTCGCTGTTTGGTGACCTTGCGAAAGCCCGTGTGCAGGCCTAAATTTAGAACGTTATTTTTAGCTTTCGAGTGTTTTGAAAACGTATTTTTCCTTGTATAATCCCAACGTTCTGCGCTTCATCGCCTCCAAATATTTTAACGTATATCTCCCATAGCCATGTTTAGTGAAATGGTACTCAGTCTTTAGAATAAACCTGGATAGAAATTGACTTGTAGCTGCCTATATTTCAACATGGAGCACGTGTGTTTGTTTGTCCCCAAAACTGAACTCTCGCGGCCCGATTGCGAGAACTGTATAACCCTATTGTTACTATGACCAGAGCAAGGTTGCCCAGGCCTTACACGCGTGTCGAGTTGCACGCCTGTCAGCCAGCGCCGCCGCTAAGGCATTTGGTGTTCCACGATCCACCCTAGGTGATCTTCTTCGGAACGATGTAACTAGGCCTATATTTTTGATACCATGCGGGGCGGGATGTTAGTCCATATGTGTGCTCCAGCACGTATGTAGGCCTACTAACAGGCGAAAGAAAACGCCGTCGAGCTAGAGAAAAACAATACCTCCGTAACCTAGCAGTATGGGATTTTATGTTTATTTCCCTGTCAGTTGCTCAACGCAGAGGCAACGTGTTGGGACAAAACCGTCCACGGGTGGCTCTTGACCTCTTATCCCTCTTCAACGTTCTCAATTTGTGTTGTCAAGCGCTAACGTGTACATTGTCATAGCGTATAGTTAGCTCGGACTACCAACGTAATGCACCCGGTAATACCAACGTACTACCCCATGGGTTTTCCACCTAGCGAATCCGAACTTGCTTTAGAATAAGTTTTACGATATCCCTCCATATATTATCTTCTTCATACGCAAAAATGGCAAATTGATCTCAGCTAAGATATATTCGAAATACACCACCTTTGCCATTTTACTGTGGCACTGGGACTGTCCCAGGCGAATCCATTGACACGTTACCGGTTACTGTCGAAATATATATTTTGAGTTCGATCGAGGTCAAAGGCGTGACGCACTTTGAACTGATCTGTTGAAAACAAGAACTGATCCCGCGTTATTTTGGAAATATTTTATCGCTTAACTCCTCCATCGTGATCCTAAGACAACGGAATGGTTATACTATTCAAATACTGCATCGAAAATTTAAAATTCAAACTAAGCCACTTCACGAAAAACCATTCGTGACCCCAGCACGCTGGAGCTTGGTGCACGATAAAACCTCAACCATAGACCACTTCCCCCCTAATCGTAGTTCCAATTTTGCCACCGTGAGGCGCCACTGCATGTGCAATGCATTTTGGGTATTAGTTTGGTCTTTGCGAGATGTCAAGATGGCGTCATCGTCTGACAACGTGTGTTGTAGACATTTAAACATGAAATAGTGTCATCTATGTGACACACAAATGACGTAATCTGAACGTTAGTTAGATATGCTCATTAATTTTATACATGCCTTGCCAATAACGTGGAAATATGGTATTTATCTCCATAGAAAAAGTCAAGATACCACCAAAATATTTCCCATAACTCTTTGCGCCAGTCTCGATTTTTCTAAGATGGCGTATAATTGCGAAGTCGTGTATACGTGAGACGCGTGTTGGGGCTACGCAGAGGGGGTGGGGGGGGGGGCAAAGGGGTGACGCCTCTGTAGTCATATATAAGACTGCAGCCAACATATCCTGCCCACTCACTGCCAACCCGGTAGAATCTCACGGGAGCACAGAACGAGATCAGACGCACAGAACGCGGTTCTCCATTTACGTTCACTATGACTGACATAGCTTCCACCTCTGTGATCTGCAAGGAGACAGCGGTAAGTTAGTCTGCTTTCACATAACCGATGGTCTCTGATATAGCGGTTTTCGCAAATCTATCAGATATTCGGCTATTACTTTCTTTCATAAATGGTATAATAAGATAGAATTAAACTCATCCCATCACTCATTCAAGGGAGCAATTTTGTCGTCCTTAGTAGTACACTAGTCGAACCATTATATTTATATTCCTTATGCGGGACAAGATATGATTTTCACACTAATTCCTTGAGGTAAAAAGCCTACAACTTTCATGTTACGTTTCGTTCTTGTATATGTATAGATCTTGGTTGTGAAGTTTTATTTTATGTTAGCATATAAGCTACGGCTTCTGCTGTTGTCTATGTAATATATGTTTGTTTACTTGCGATGCATACCTTTGGACAACAAACAATGTTATTATGTTCGCACACTACACCGCAAATCTTGAATTCGACTTAATGTGTGATTAGGTTTATTATTCTCAATGACTGTATGTTATACTGATACATGTATAGCTAATTATTCCATGAGGATGTTTCATCCAACCTCATTTGCCGGGTACTTTCTTAAAGTTGCATATAAAGCTCATTCTCGCCAAAACTAAAGAGGTCAAAATACAAATAAGAATCAGTCCTTCAATCATTCAAGATTGGTTTTGTCTATACTCCACCCATGCCAGACTGCCAAATAGTGTCTCTTAGCCTTGCCCGTGATATCAATTTACCACAAATTTTCTGTATTTGTTTATTCACCATAAAGCACATAAAAAGGTGAGTATAAAAAAGCAACAATATACCATGACAGGTATAAATAAAAGTGGTGTGGCACTATGTGCCACAGTCCGTAACACTTGTGTGTTAAAAGTAATATATTCGCTTTATCGATTTGACTGTTATATAATGAAATGGTTGTATTCTATTATAATAATCTATTATATGATTATATAATTGCTATGTAATCTGTTATATATCTTTGATATATATATTGTCGATGTTTGCATTGGTTTCGGTTACGTAAAAATAAACACGTCAGGTTTTCTTTATTGATTGATGATAGGATGACGACGCTATGATATGAATGAAGCCTGTGGTGACGGTGCTGTTCTAGTATTAGTCTATGGGCCCTCCCCTATCAGTAGACACCCGCTAATAGTAGCAGGGTGCCTGGCCGGCATACAGGCTCAATGCACCGCCGGGCTGACAGGGTAAATCCCTGTCATGCCAGAGCGGTGCCACGCGGTATGCCGACTGCGGAATCCCCCCTTTCTTGGACAGGTGACCCTGTCCAATCCAGGGGGGAGCCCCCTGACCTGAGGAGGGCATAAAGGGGGTGGATGGTGGTGCACCTATCTCCACACCTCGGCGGGGCTGATAGCAGCAGGGCGCCTTGCCAGCGCACCCACTGCACTACACCCCTCGGCTGGCAGGGTCAAGCCCTACCATGCACGGGGGGCGCCTCGTGGGCGGCTGACTAGGACGTCAGGTAACGACGTCCTGGGGGAGATAGGGCTAAAGGTGCGTATCTTATGTAGGGACGTGCTTCCTTAATTATTGGTCTGCTTCCACGCTTCGGCGGGGCTGATGGCAGCAAAGCGCCTTGCCAACCGACCCACTGTGCTACGTCTCTCGGCTGGTAGGGTAAATCCCCACCATGCACGAGAGACGCCATGTGGGTGGTTGACTAGACTGCACCATGATCGGGTTGCCCCGATGAGAGGGTGCAGCCTTCGGGAAGCAGAATGGGTTTCTAGTTGGTGCACTGAGTTAGTGTGGCCGGTGTTGGCCATCGACCAGGGGTCTCTGGCCAACACCGGCGCCTCGGTTAATCGGGGGGTTGGATTGCAATGATTGCTGTTAATTGGAATGTGTTACTTATTGTGCATAGTGAGTTAGTCTGAAGCCAGTTCTTGTTAAATTTTATTAGGTAATCAGGATACATGCATGCATAATAGAAATCTTGTTTTCTACGGGAGGTTAGTTTGTTGTTAAAAATATGATGGGTGGGAACTACACGACCATCTTTTTTCAATTGGCGAGAAAGCCATAGGGAATATGTGAACAGATTATATAAATAATGGATGGTGTTAAGTGGGATTTTACTCTTGTTCTCTTCTGGTTTCGGGTTGTAATTGAATAGGATATTATGTAGGCTGAAAGGCTTATTGTCCTGTGTGATATCTTTAAAAAAAGCAGTAAAGTAAATTTCTTGTTGAAGAAAGTGTTTGCATTTCGTGAAACAGTGCATGGTTGTTTCTAATTGGTCTGGGCAGTAGATGCAACTAGGGTCATCCACTATTTTACAGTTAAAAAAATATTTATTGGTAGGTAAGATTTGGTGAGCTATTTTATATTGGAAGTCTGATAATTGTCTATCAAGTGTGTGTTTGTAAATGTTGGCAAATATGGTTTCTATATGTAATTGTGTATGGAATGTCCTTTCCCAGTTGTTTATAGAAATTGGTATATCCCGTGTAGCTAAGAAGTTATAGATGTTCCTTGTTGTGAATTTGTCTAAAGTTAAATTGTTGTCTTCTGATAATTGAATGTAAATGTGTGGTATGTTGGCTGGGCCTTGAATCTGTTGTCTTAGTATTTCAATCCACTGGTGGGGTATAGCACGTTTTATAATACTGTAACAATGTTGGTTATGAGTTGTGTCTGGGATATCCTTTTCCTCAACTAGTTGTTGGTACATTAGAATCCAATATTGATTTGTAAAATCTGCTAAGGTATTTATATTGTGGTTAATATACTCTTTGAAAAAGATAGTCGAGTTATTATGTTTAATATTAAAATTTAAAAAAATGTTTTGTTCTAAGACTTCTGTTGCTGTGGTGGGTTCATGACTGGTTTCTACGGGTAGCTGGTTCCATATATGTAAAAGTTCTTTATAAAATATCGGTGTATTAATCATGTTTAGCCTGTTTGTGTTGAAATGGCTAGTTAATAGGTTTAGGCCAAATTCCCCATTCCTATAAGCACCTATATAAAAAGCGGCTAAGTTCCTCCATTTCCCATTAGCTTGCGTAAGTAAAATTCGGATTGTGTTAACTCGTTGGGCTTTAATTTTAGTAGCTATATTAATCATATTTAATCCTCCTCTAATCATGTTTTGTTTTAGTATGTTTTTAGCGATGCCATGTTTTTTATTCTTCCAGAAAATTTTTAATATTAAATGTTCTATCTGGTTTTCGGCCCATTTCGGAAGAGGAATGATGTTGGTAAAGTACCATAGCATTGATGAGGTTAAGCAGTTGATTACTAGTATTCTTCCTAAAAACGTTAGATCTCTTCCTCCCCAGCTGTTTAAAATGTTTCTGATCTTCGTGATTTTAGACTCTCAATTAACCTTATCCGTGTTGACGTTGCCGAGATAAATTCCTAAAATGTTAATATAGGTATTAGTCCAGTTTAAGTTTCCATTTTGCTCCTCGCTGTCTCTATTACTTCCTATCCATAAAGCCTTAGTTTTATCTTGGTTAACCTTGGCACCGGATGCCAGCTCATACGTTTTAATTATTCTAAAAATGGGTTTAATTTCTTTCGGGTGGGATATAAATAAATTGGTGTCATCCATATATTGTGCTATTTTTGAGGGGGCCATTATTGGGGTTTCTATGCCTAAGATGGTCTTTTCATTTCTAATTGTGTTAGCAAAGGTTTCTGCAGTAATTATATATAATAGAGGGCTTAGGGGACATCCCTGTCTAGTCCCTCTAAATAGATTAAAAGGCGCACTGACATGTCAGTTGTTAATGATGTGGCTTGATATGTTGGTATATAAAATTTTAACCCAATTTATGAAATTATCCCTGAATTTAAATTGCTTCAAAGTGGCTAAAAGAAAGTCCCAATTTACTCTGTCGAAAGCTTTCACTTGATCTAAACTAATGATCCCTCCCGGAATGTTTTCCCTCTTGGCATAATCTATCAAATCTCTTATAAAATGCGTCGTTTGACTGATATTTCTTCCCCTGACTGAACATGTTTGATCTTCGTGGATAAAATCAGGTAGTGCTTCAGCTAATCTATTAGTTAACGCTTTGGTGATAATTTTATAGTCCGTGTTTAGGAGAGAAATCGGTCTGTAGTTTTTTAAATCTGTTCTATCTCTCTTTTTAAATATTAATGTAATAATTCCCTGCCTTTGTGTGTATGTGAGTTCTCCTGTATCTTGTATGTATTCGATTATTTCAAGAAGGTCATATTTAAGTAAACTCCAAAATGTTTTATAAAATTCGGACGGGAGTCCATCTGTACCTGGGGATTTATTTGTTTCCATTTGTGTTATTGTTTTATCTAGTTCAGTAATGGTAAAAGGTCTGTCGCAGGAAGTTTTATGTTGAGCATCTACATGTCTTTTGGTATTCCTAAATAGGACATCTTGTGCCTTTTTATTTGATTCTTCACTGGTGTATAAGTTTTTATAGAAAGCTACTTCTATATTTAGGATGTCTTTTTTGTTAGTGGCAATTTCCCCATTTTCTAGTTTAAGGCCATGGATTTGTTTATTATTATAGTTTTTATTTTCCTGTTTGAAAAAGAATTTTGTGCATCTTTCCCCCTGCTCTCTATTCCTGACTCTTGATCTAATTATTATTCCCATAGATTTCTTATTCTGTAGTTGTGTTAATTCCTCTTTAATTTTATCTAATAGTTCATTATCAGGTTTCACCTGTTTTATTTCCCTGTCATATTGTTCTTTTAGGTCATTTTCATACAGGTTATCTTTATTATGTTTTATAGTAGCATATTCTTTAGTGAACCATTTAATTTTAGTTTTCCCTAGATCCCACCATTTTCCTATGTTATCATGAAGGTTTTTTTTGTTCCTGCCAGTTATTCCAAAATTTGGTAAAGGATTCCCTATAGTTTATGTCATCTAAAAGAGAAACGTTAAATTTCCAAAAACCTTGACCTTTTATATCCCCGTTAATAAGAAACACTTGAATCGAGCATAATGTGTGGTCTGTGTTTGTATGCGAGTAAAAATTAAAGTGTTGTATCAATGATGTGAGTACTGTGGTTGTGTAGATGCGATCTATGCGTGTTTTTGTTTGGTAACTGTTGCTATAATGAGTGTATTGTTTTGTTGTTGGGTGCAAGTGTCTGTATGGGTCATGTATGTCATTTGTGGATTGTAGCTGTCTTAACTGTTCTCTCCCTGTTAAACAACCCTGCCCTTCGCTAGGACCTTCCTTGTCTAGATGATAATCCTCAATGCAGTTAAAATCACCAGCCAAAATGATATGTGTATTTTCATCATGTGTCATGATGTATTCCTGTAGTGTGCTGAGGAAGGCGACCCTATCTTTTGGAATGTTGGGAGCATATATGTTGATAAAGTTGAAGGAGTGTGTCTGTAGTGTAAAGAGGGTACTAATGATTCTGCCTTGTGAGTCCTTTTTGTTTCGTACAATTGTGATTTGTTTGTAGAGTGCGGGTGATATGTAGATCTATGTAACACACCCTGTTTTCCTGTCCGTGGTCCCGTTATTGTGAATTATGTGTCCAGGTATGTCTTTAAGTAGTGTGGTTGTCTCAAGCTCTGTGGAGAAGTGAGTTTCCTGAAGTGCTGTGATGTCTATCTTTTGTTCTTGTAATAAAGTGAAAATGTTTACGCGTTTGATGTTGTTGTCTACCAGTCCGTTTGTATTTAAAGACGCGAAGGTGTACATGTTAGTGTCTTAGTAATCTGACGGGAATGTTAGCAGGTAGGGTCTTACCGGTGTACTCACCACAGGCTGTTTGTTGCCGGATGGCGTCGCGGTTGATATGAAGACGTTGATAATAATAATTCATATAATAACTAAAGAAAATTAAATCCATAATTGGGGCAATGAAGAGTCTTAAGGTATAACCTGATCAATTCAATCGACACTTATTTTAAGGTTTCACCCTGCTTTTGGCCGGGGAGCTTTGACTGTGTCTTGATCTGCGACGTGGGGTGAGGGGAATGGGAGGGGAGGGGGGGGCATCAGCTGTTTGTCATTCTCACTCGGTAGGGGGGGAGGGCAAGATGAAGTTCTGAAAGATCGAACGTGGGCCGTGGGAGGGGGGGTGGAGGGGAGGGGAGGGGGGAGGGAGTCGGGGAAGGGGGTGGTGGGGGGGTCGGTGATGTCTGAGTCGGAGTCCGATTTGGTAATGTCTGAAGACATACTGACGTGAGGGGGGGTGGGTGGAATAGTCACTCTCTTCTTCCCCCTTGGGGTACGTGAGCGACCCCGTGTTGACCGGGGTGACATGCTATTATTGCTGTCCGGTGACGAGCTCTGTGTTCTCACTCGCTTACCGCTTAACACATCCCCTCCCCGCGTCGCCTTCTCGCGGTGAGCAGTACGGGCCTCAGACGTTCGGGGCGCTGTCTCGGCGGGCTGGGCATGGGAGGGGGCGTCGGAGCGGTGAGTGAGAACATCAGCGAAGGTGGGGACGGAGGTCGGCTGTGTGTCGACCGGTGAGTCCTCGTCCACCACCGCCACCAAGACCTCCTCGAGGTCAGCTGACGGCAGCGGGGCGGCGGGGTGCTCGGCAGCTGTGTGAGTTTTCTCCTGGGTCTGGGCGGCGGTCTGGTGGCTCTCCTGGGTCTCACTGGCGGGCTGATGGGTTTCCTGTCGGGCAGAAAGGGGGGGCCAGGTGTAACGCCCTCTCTCTGCACGGGCAGGAGGGATTGGATGGCCGGCCGGCCGTGAGCCCGGTCGCCCTCCTCCTGCGCGGCTAGGGGGGACTGGATGGTCGTGTTGGTCGGTGGGCTGTTGGCCTCAACAGGGGTTTCTGACGGGGGGATATGGGGGGATACCGGCGGGGGCGACTGTCTAGACGGGCCTGGCTCAACGGGGGGTCCCCGCTGGGCCACCGGCTCGCTATGCTGGCTCGGATGTGAGGTAGAGGCGGGGAGGAAGTCCACAACGTAGGCCTCCTGAGCTCGCCTGATCCTCTCGCCTTGCCAGGCCAAGCAGTTTGCCCTCGCATGGCCCTCCTCCCCACACTTAAAACAAATGAGGGATTGCCCTTTGTGGCGAATCGTAACTATGGCGCTGCCCTCCGTCAGTGGTATAGACGAGGCGACTGGGGACGGCTTGTTCCAGCTTCATGCGGGCCGCCCTGTCCCCATTTCGCATGCGGAGCCCCTCAAAGGTCCGCCATACAGGGCCTCGCAGCACCTTGCCATAGTTTTCTAGCCAGTCTATTACTTCAGAGTTGGGGATGGAGGGGGGAAGGCCTCGAACGGATACCCATGCAATACCTTCTCCGTCCTCTTGCACTGAGTAGTGCTCCCCGTCATAATTGAAGCCTTCGACTAGAAATGTGTCTTTTATGCCTCGCGAAGCAAAGTACAGTTGGTAACTACTGCGGGAGGTAGAAATAAGTGCGTCTATTTTCCGGGAATAAGCGAATTCAAGGTACGCAGCTAACTCTCGGGCATTAATACTGGAGTCTACATATATGGTGCCGGCATTACTCGCCTCCATGGTGGCCACGGGCGGCAGACGCCGCGTGGTGAGTTGTCCTCGCAGACCTGGTCTGGTGTCGAACAGCAAACACAAAAATACACAAAGAAAAAAGTAATCCGGAGGCGTGTAAATTGCCTAAGTATCCGATCAGTGGGCTGTCAACTTCTCAGCAAGTTTTCATTTTAGTGGTAAACGTCATCAGTTTGAGTGCTTCGCGATGCTTTGTTATAAGTAGCAGTGCCGCGACAGAGTGCTGTGGTGTCGCGGGATAGACACGTTTGCCACACCACAGCCAAAACGGCGAGGTTTATCAGGTTTCTGAATTTATGGAATGGAACAATCGAGTTTTCTGCAAATTTTGATATAAATTTCGCCTGGGCTTAGTTTTGGCGGGAAAGAACTCGACATGCAACTTTAAGTGTGCTTTAATTAACTCTGAAAGTGTGCGTTTATAGAGCGGGTTGAGAAAGGGTTGTCCCGACCGAGCGGATTTGGGCAGTAAAATGCCCTGAGCAAGCGGATTTGGGCGATGAGAAGGGGGGAGGGGGCTTACTGCGGAACCCCCACCCCAAATCCAGCAATTTATTAAATACAACATACATGTCGACCTTGACCCTCATGCCAGGTTTAGTGTCGTTCGATTCGTACCGCCTATTCCAGAACCAGAACCCACTGCGCAGCCTGCAATTCTGGTTCTAGAACCGAGTCAATCGAACGCACCCTGGGCCACCCACACTTGGCACTGGAGTTGCTATAGCAACGCATGCGAGAAAAACTACCGTGCGGTGCGAAAGTATGGAGACCTGGGATACCACAGCTGTCCTTGGATGCACAACTAGCCACTGAAGTTCTGTGTCAGTGACTGTTAGTGTCAGGCGATCTAATGTGTTGCACAGGTTTTTCCATGTCGCATGACGTAATAATCATCATGACTTGAATGTCTGCGCGCGGTATCTATGGTTACGTAACAACGCTCCTTATAGGGCTGTACAGTTCTCGCGGGTTCTATTTCCGGTTTAGGTCTTTTGGGGACCAACAAAAAAACATTACATCGCCTGACACTGACAGTCACTCATGAGATAAGCGCATTCTGGTTTATCAACTGCCTAACCGCTGATACATTACATAAATCTACTCGGATGGTTATAATTCGGATATGCACATAACTTCAGTGGTTAGTTGTGCTTCCAAGGACAGCTTAAGCCAGTCTTGTGTGTGAGGCGAGTGAAGGCAAACAACCGGAAGGTAGGCAGCACCTACAGGCCGTTGATGCTAGGCATTGACGCAGAGCATAGGTATCCCCGTCTCGTGGGGTCTCGATAAGATCCCGAAGTGACTGTACAGCCCTATATGGGCTGACCAGGCGAGAAAAATGGTGTTACGTTTGTCCAGAAATGTAAACATCGATGAATTGCCTGAAAATACGCTTCCAACAGTCTCATCGAATGGACCACATGCATTATGGAAAGATAACTGTCTTATCTTTAGCTCTATTATGATTTCATAGTTAGCAATGCCTGGACCAAAGCAAACCCTAAGTTAGGGGAGCTTCGTATGCACAGAATTTCAGTGGTTAGTTCTGCATCCAGGGACAGCTTTAGCCGATGCTCTGTGTGAAGCGAGTGAAGGCAAACAACCGGAAGGCCGGCTACGCATTGACGTAGAGCATAAGTATGCCTGTCTCGTGGGATCTCGATTAGATCCCGTAGTCACTGTGCAACCCTATAACTCATTTGTGCGCCGCGCGAGAGTGAAAAACCGAAACGTAAACGTATCCGCGCCACGGGGTCGGGATGCGTAGGCTATCAGCTCCGCGGAAGCGTAGTGCAATAACTCACTATTTTTGCTCATCACTCTTATATTAGTATGCTGCTTATGCATTATGAATTTATCATAACTACAGGCTTCAACTACCTCCAGAGTAAATTCACGAACCAAATCAGTCTTGGGATTGGTGGGGGGGGGGGGGCATTACTTGGGTACGCACAATCAAATTGGAAATATGCATTTTCCTCGCCATGTGCCCATGCATCTGAGAAAAGGCTGATCCTCAAAGAAAAGAAATACTGAACTTTTTTTCTCGCATATGCCCGCGCTTGGAGACGTCAATGAGCTGGAGTCAACATTGGAAAGTGCTTTTACAGCTTCGTATATTTGGCCATTACTGTCAGTGACTTTGGATATGCCATTTTAACCAAAAACCAAACATATGTGTTTATCAATCACGCACTCGCGCACTTTGCTCTCACTCTCTGCAATATGACTTAGGCTGTTTCCCCTATCCTAATTTAGGTCTTCCCTCCCCTAACTTAGGGTGTCTTCCCTCCCCTAACTTAGGGTGTCTTCCCTCCCCTAACTTAGAGTGTCTTCCCTCCCCTAACTTAGGGTGTCTTCCCTCCTCCCTCCCTCCCCCCCTCTAACTTGGGGTGTCTCCTCTCCCCCAACTTTAGGGGGGGGGCACGGGGAGGGGGGGTCCAGCATTTTTTTACGGCCGGGAGGGGGGGAGGGATATGAACTCCCTACCCCACCTCGCCCTTGGATCGGTTATTAAGTACCAAATGTATTGATGCTTAAGAGTGCAGGCTGAAGGAAATTTCACATTTGATGGAGGTGAAATAATTTATTAGTCATGGTCGAGGAATGGTGATTTCTTAAGGCCCATTCGGCTCGCCAGGCAAATACACTGTGTCGATCGACAGGCAGACCCAGCTAGGACTGACAGGGGTGCCTTTCCGCATAACACAATGCAGTTGGTATTGTTTGTCAACAAATCTGAACGCCTGTGAATACGGTAATCCCCTTCCACCCCTTCCGCCTGTTAGTTATCGGTTAATTCAAACATTTTGCTATTTAGTTAAAATGGGACTGTGCAACTTGCTCACCTGTATTATCGCTATACCACCCCATATCATCATATGACTGAACAAACGCAGCCTGAAAACCAGACAACTTACCTCATTTTGAAGGGAATGTCACAGCTCATATGGTAAACATGGCACACGTGATGAATGATTTCTTAGCCATAGTCAAAGCCACAATTGCCCTTCATATCATTGTTTGCCGATATAGTCATTACACTTTTACTTTCACAGTTAGGTGTTAGGGCTGGTTAGCAAATCAGCTTACGACAGGCCACTTCATCACTTACTAAAATAAAATTAAAGGTCGGTCAAAACATTCATTGTATCTATGTATGGGCTGCCTGATTGACCGCCTCTTCCTCCTTCCCCCCACTCCCCCCCACCTCGCATACATGTCTGGGCTGCCTGACTGCTCTGTCTGAATGCTATGCATAATGGCCGAACGGCATAACAGCCGAGTCGCCCTCACCACCCCCCTGGAGGGGGGGTGGTCGAGATGCGAGGGGATAAGTCTGTGGCGAGTGAGTGGGGTAGGGGGTGGTGTGATCGATTGTATAGAACAATAGGCAGCGAAAGATAACTGAAATTTTATAGAAATTTAACAACAAATTTATTTAATATACCAAGACCAATAATTTCTTTTATACCCAATTTATCCATGATATCCATAATCAACCAATTGGTTGGATTGCTGTACTGAAACCTTTAGGCAGGTAGACAGTGATAACTGCTAAAGACAGCTAAATGGCAAAGAAGAAGCCAGGATTCAATTACATGCCAATGTGACCATGGACTTGTTATCAAAGGGCTACCAGTTCCAGATGGCAGGGAAGTCGTAACTAATTTAATAAGGCAGGGAATTTAACAAGTTGTTATCAAAGGATCTGGCGTTGTATTGTGGATTGTTATAATGCTGTTCTCAATTGGCCATATATCTATGTGAGTTATCCGCCAGTAAATGGGTGAAAACCAGAAATTAAACGAGAATTGCAACCATAAATGAAAGTGCATGAAATTCGGGCCGCGTGAATACCTGCAAAAGTCCTTGCTCTACACCTTCATTACCATTAAAATCCATATTATCAATGCTCATTACCGGGCTTCCGAGCAGTAAATTGGCTGTGTGCAAAAATCCGCTTAAATAGGGCTATAAAGTCTCTTAGACTTCTATGTGTATATTACGCAAAGAGAGAGACTTTGTCTTTTCGTGATCCAAAAGTAATACAAAAACATCCAACTCATCTTATTTTATCTTTACCATGTGGTTTAATGACACACATGTATGTTGTTATCTCAATGCACTACACATTTTGACAGCGGAATGGTTAACATATATCTTCCATAGCCATGTTTAGTGAAATGGTACTCATAGTCTTTAAAATAAACCTGGAACGAAATTGACTTATTATAGCTGCCTGGGATTCTCCCAAAAATTGGCCATGTGCAAAAAGTGATATTCCCTCAGGACCGAGCCCGACCACCCACCCCGCCCCCTCCCAGCCGGCCGACACCTAATCGTCGAGGTGCGCAGACTAATCCGCTGGCTCACTACAACCCCCACCCCCTTCCCCCCCCTTACCCCATCTCCCACCCTATCCCCCACCCCCCCCACACCCCTTAAATCCTTCGGCCGTTTGGTCGTTTGGCCATTATGAGTGCACACCCTCTGTCTGCACCACCCTCCACCCACCCCCCACCCCTGCCTAGCCATGTGACCCACATTTTTCTACTTCTCTTCTGTCCATCAGAGCTGGTTGACCATCAGTAATCTCCATTCCAACCGCTGCCCGCCCCAACCCTGTCGTCGCCGAAGGGCCGTTCCTCTTAACTGGCCAAGTGCCTGTGGATGGAGCCACTAAGTTTGTGATACCTCCTCCTTCCCCCTCCTTCTCGACCAATCCCCTTACACTCATGCCAGGCTTTGTTTGACAGGAAGCAAGGAAGCCAAATGCTGTGGGACATTTGACTGGCTGACCTCACCCCACCCTGCCCCTTATACCCATCCTGTGGTGGCTACGGAAGCTCTTGGGCTGACTGACTGTACAAGCCCCGTACCCTTTACCCCCACCCTACCAAAAAAAAATGTATCAAAGTTTTGGAACAGTTGGAAAATTATATTTTTTTTTTGGCTGTATGTTTCGGTACACCCAAGTTTGTAATTATTTTTTCGGGTGTTCCAAAAACATATGTAAATGATAGTAAGTTACATTCTTGATAGTGGGTGCCCCAGTACAGCAAAAACTTCTGTAAATGTCAAATGTAATACAAAAGCAATACAAAATCTTGTCCTTTGCTAATGATATCCAAAAGGGCCTGTTTGAATGATAAATATACCGGACGGGTTGTACATATGTGTTACCTTTTAACAAGTAAGCAACTCTAACGTCCTATATATAGGATGCTAGAATCAAATGTGTTAACAAGTTGATTAAGAGAGAATGAATAGTATAGATTATACTAATAAATCACTTATTTGTAATAAATCTGGCAAAATCTCTAGGGGTAACCAATGCAAGTGTCAGGCAGTAGGTCAACCAGTTTATAGTATACTACCGGTACGCCAATTTCTATACATATTTCTTGTACCATAAACTGCCTATTTGAAGCCACAGCTTATATTAGGAAGTTGGAGGTTCCACTTTCCGCATTTGAATCACTAGTCAAGGTGAGGCTTCAAATAGAGCCTTTTGCCGATTTCAAGTGAGCGTGGTGAGACAACCGGAGGGGGGAGGGGAGAGTAATATGAGTAATTTATTGCATCATTATGTCCTACAAGTCAGCAAGTCTGGAGATAATTCAACGAATGATCGAATGAAGACGAATGATCAGAAAACAGGTGTCAGGTGGTGTAAATTGATATGGCTGCCGCCGGCCTCGCACAAAATGCAATAAGTTAATTGTGCCAGACAGAAACTTGACACTGGGTAGGTTCATAAACATGCAGTAAGAGCCAAGAGAGCCAGCCACTGGTGTGACACTTGATAAGAACTGTGATCCGAGAGGGTGAGGTGAATGTTGTTAGTAGTCGTGACTGCTTGTATAAACAATTAATTGACTTGGCAGGGGCCAGGAGAGCCAACCACCGGTATGACACTTGATAAGAGGTGTGATCGGAGAGGGAGAGCGGAATGTTGTTAGTGGTCGCGACTGTTTGTATAAACAGGCAATTGGTTAGGTTGGCGATGGGATTAAGCAGGGATACAGGGGTGGGGGTGGGGGGGCAGATCGAAAGGCGAAAGTCTGGGTGCGGCTTATCATATGTAATTTTCCGGAAATCGTTCTGGGTGCCTGCCAACCCGGTTTTAAGCCAAAGCTAAAGGCTTCTAATATGAATGCAGCTTCAAATAAGCAGTTTACGGTATATAGAGTTTGTGCAAGAAAATGCTCACTATTGTCTAATTCGCCTTCAAACATTGCTATATTTCCATCACTTTCGAGTCTTAGTACATAATATCATTTGCTTCCGCCATTTGTCAACGAACCAACAGGAAAATGTTGCAGCAAAAATGAAATTAAGGCTTACCTTACTTCTATTAAATCATGGTAATTAGTGGCAAGTAAACAAGATAATTTTTAATAAGAAACTATATTGTAATCAGTGGCCAGACTCTTGCTTTATTATATTATGACTTAAATATAAGTGTTCGTAACTTCAGATGGCGAAGGGAAGAAGAGGTTCCTCTGGAAAGAGATCCAGACCGTCCAGTCAATCCAGGTCGCCATCGCCCTCCTCATCTGGTAGGAAATCCAGGCACGGTACATCTGACAAGAGGGCAAAATCGGCATTCGCGCAGTACTCAACTGGCAAAGAGCCAAGTGACGTGGTCGACCTTACAGGGGACGATGAGACTGATGAGCTTACTGTCAAGAAGCGCCCAAAGAAAAGGTTGAGGAATGAAAAAGGGACTGGTGGTGAAGCTTCTCCGGACGAATCTCCTGGCAAATTGTATGTGTTGTCAAAGTCAACTAGGACATCGTCGTCGGAATCTGCTAAGGGACCGACACGGAGGGAGAGATCCAGCAAGCGGGGTAGAGGTGTTGAACCCCAACCCCAATCTGCTGAAGGGTCACAACGGGGTGGATGCTCGAGGGGGGAGGGTGGACGTGTTGACCTCACATCTGCCGAAGAAGACTCCACACGCCGGAATAAAAGTCGAAGCAGACGTGGAAGTAGAGACAGAAGTAAACATTCAGAGGACCAATCGCCGAGAGTGCGACACGAGAAAGGTCGTCATGGCGACCGTCACAGCGCCCTGGCCCAGTCGTCCTCTCCCCAGGAGAGAGGAGGCTCGACGGAAGGCTGCCAGAGGAAGAGGTTTCACGGGGATGGAGGCGAGGAGTGGCGTTCGGGGTCTCGACAAGACGATTGGAATAAGCATTCGAGGCGGGCTGACGTGGAGGAAGACAGCCGCGGACATAGCTATGACGTGGAGACCGCTAGAGGAGTGAGGTGAGTGGTGGAATGTATCGCTTAAGGAGGCTGTGGTCTGGCTTGTTTCGCGTGACGGATGATGTATCACCACATGCAGGCTAAAATACAAGGCTTGTACATAGATGCCAACATGTGTGCAGCAAATGAGATCAGATTCGGACGTTTTGATTTATATATATAAAGCTTAATGATTCTTAATGGTTCTTAGTGACATTTGATAGTACTAACTTTGGCTATGGATTATGATGTTTATATACCAGAGTATACATTGATAATAATGGGATAATACATATTTATCCTAAATAAAACTGCTATATAATGTTATAACAAAATCAATTATTACAATTACCGGTATACTGTATTAAACCTGCTATTCCGAACTACTTAATTTATATATATACATTATTAATCTCGAGGTATCAAAACTATTTGCAGGCTTTTCCAGCTGTTGGACGAGCGAGTGGCCGTCGTGCTCAGTCACCCGGCGACTGTGAGCATGCGCGGCAGGGCCTCCCTGCAGTGTATGTGCGGCTCTGTGGACATCCTGGGTCACTACGTGACCGCGTCAGACACGTGGCACCCCGTCTTCTCCCCGGTCAGTCACAGCGCCATCACCATAGCAACGCGCGCTGGTGACGTAGGCGATGATGCGTCACATTCGCCTCTGCGTGGTTCCTTTGCGTCCTCCGACGAGGAGAATAACTTCATGGTGGCTCGGGGCGCCTGCGACAGGCCCGTGGTGCTCGTCTTGAAGAAACTCTGGTCGGAGTCGTGCGACTTGGCAGCCTGCTTGCTTCCCTACCGGAAACTGTTCGAGAGCCACGGAGACACAGGCAACGGCCTCGGCGCGCAGCTCTACGCGCAGCACGCGTCTCCGGCAGGTGGCGCCCTGCGCATGTCTGAGGAGTACACCCGTGTGGCGGGTGTCCTCTCCAACCTCCTTCAGCAAGGTTTGTCTGACCGCGTGGGTCTCCCGTCTCACAGCGCATGCCCGCTATGGTATGTCATCACTGCAAACGTGTATTCCTCGGATCATTACACTTTTGTCAATTTCTGCAGTATGTCACCTCAAAGGTAAACATGTCTGCCTTGGCCCTTACACGATTCCCACACGAGCCAGTTCCTGCCGTATTTCAGCGCTGTAAATATGCCTGCTTTTTCGTTCATAAACAATTTCTGCAGTGTTCGCCACAGTTCACATGCCGTATATTCATACACTAATCACACTTTCGCAGTACGCAATCACGGTAAACCTGTCTGACTTTGATTATGCAATACTTGTGATTTTTACATGTATGTCATATGTCTGCTAGAGGACGGTATTCGTTGCTTGATTGCCCACTAGCGAGCGTCGGTAGTGACATACCCATGTGGTTGAACTCTTGCAGGGGAGACGCCGGTCGTTGCGGTGTGTGGCGGCAAGAACGTGGGCAAGTCGACCATGACCCGTTATCTGATGAACACTGCATTGAACTGGTAATGCCTAGTACCCGCCCCACCCTGGTCTTAAAGCCTTACTAATATCTCATAGAATGCTTACAGATTTACTATTTAGTAGTTTAACAATTTCCCTTTCCACAATAACATTCCTATCCAAAATATGTTTCAAAATATACTTTTTTTGCAAATCCTCATATAAATCACATTTAAACAGAAAATGCTCCTCGGTTTCTATATAGAAACCCTGGCCTGTTACCCTTAGTGACCAGTCCCCCACCCTGGCCTGTTACCCTTAGTGACCAGTCCCCCACCCTAGCCTGTTACACTTAGTGACCAGTCCCCCACCCTGGGCTGTAACCCTTAGTGACCAGTTCCGCACCCTACCCTATTACCCTTAGTGACCAGACCCCCACCCTGGCCTGTTACCCTTAGTGACCAGTACCCCACCCTGGCCTGTTACCCTTAGTGACCAGACCCCCACCCTGGCCTGTAACCCTTAGTGACCAGTCACCCACCCTGGGTTGTAACCCTTAGTGACCAGTCCCCCACCCTGGGTTGTAACCCTTAGTGACCAGTCCCCCACCCTGGCCTGTTACCCTTAGTGACTAGTCCCCCACCCTGTCCTGTTACCCTTAGTGACTAGTCCCCCACCCTGACCTGTAACCCTTAGTGACCAGACCCCCACCCTGGCCTATTACCCTTAGTGACCAGTCCCCTATCTTGGGCTGTAACCCTTAGTGACCAGTCCCCCATCCTGGGCTGTAACCCTTAGTGAAAACACCCCCACCCCGGCTTGTAACCCTTAGTGAAAAGACCCCCACCCTGGCCTGTAACCCTTAGTGACCAGTCCCCCACCCTAGCCTGTTACCCTTAGTGACCAGTCCCCCACCCTAGCCTGTTACACTTAGTGACCAGTCCCCCACCCTGGGCTGTAACCCTTAGTGACCAGTTCCGCACCCTACCCTATTACCCTTAGTGACCAGACCCCCACCCTGGCCTGTTACCCTTAGTGACCAGTACCCCACCCTGGCCTGTTACCCTTAGTGACCAGACCCCCACCCTGGCCTGTAACCCTTAGTGACCAGTCACCCACCCTGGGTTGTAACCCTTAGTGACCAGTCCCCCACCCTGGGTTGTAACCCTTAGTGACCAGTCCCCCACCCTGGCCTGTTACCCTTAGTGACTAGTCCCCCACCCTGGCCTGTTACCCTTAGTGACTAGTCCCCCACCCTGACCTGTAACCCTTAGTGACCAGACCCCCACCCTGGCCTATTACCCTTAGTGACCAGTCCCCTATCTTGGGCTGTAACCCTTAGTGACCAGTCCCCCATCCTGGGCTGTAACCCTTAGTGAAAACACCCCCACCCCGGCTTGTAACCCTTTAGTGACCAGCCCCCACCCTGGCCTGTAAGCTTTTGTGACCAGACCCCCACCCTGGCCTGTTACCCTTAGTGACCAGTCCCCTATCCTGGACTGTAACCCTTAGTGACCAGACCCCCACCCTGGCCTGTAACCCTTAGTAAAAAAGACCCCCGCACTGGCCTGTAACCCTTAGTGTCCAGACCCCCACCCCGGCCTGTAACCCTTAGTGACCAGACCCCCACCCTGGCATGTAACCGTTAGTGACCAGACCCCCACCCTGGCCTGTAACCCTTAGTGACCAGACCCCCACCCTGGCCTGTAATCCTTAGTGACCAGACCCCCACCCTGGCCTGTTACCCTTAGTGACCAGTCCCCCATCCTGGGCTGTAACCCTTAGTGAAAAGACCCCCACCCTGGCTTGTAACCATTAGTAAAAAGACCCCCACCCTGGCCTGTAACCCTTAGTGACCAGACCCCCACCCTGGCCTGTTACCCTTAGTGTCTAGTCCCCTATCCTGGGCTGTAACCCTTAGTGAAAAGACCCCCACCCTGGCTTGTAACCCTTAGTGACCAGTCCCCCACCCTGGGCTGTAACCCTTAGTGACCAGTCCCCCACCCTGACCTGTTACCCTTAGTGACCAGTCCCCCACCCTGGGCTGTAACCCTTAGTGACCAGTCCCCCATCCTGGGCTGTAACCCTTAGTGAAAAGACCCCCACCCTGGCTTGTAACCATTAGTAAAAAGACCCCCACCCTGGCCTGTAACCCTTAGTGACCAGACCCCCACCCTGGCCTGTTACCCTTAGTGACCAGTCCCTTATCCTGGGCTGTAACCCTTAGTGAAAAGACCCCCATCCTGGCTTGTAACCATTAGTAAAAAGACCCCCACCCTGGCCTGTAACCCTTAGTGACCAGTCCCCCACCCTGGCCTGTTACCCTTAGTGACCAGTCCCCCACCCTGGGCTGTAACCCTTAGTGACCAGTCCCCCACCCTGGGCTGTAACCCTTAGTGACCAGTCACACATCCTGGGCTGTAACCCTTAGTGAAAAGACCCCCACCCTGGCTTGTAACCATTAGTAAAAAGACCCCACCCTGGCCTGTAACCCTTAGTGACAAAACCGCCACCCTGGCCTGTTACCCTTAGTGACCAGTCCCCTATCCTGGGCTGTAACCCTTAGTGAAAAGACCCCCACCCTGGCTTGTAACCATTAGTAAAAAGACCCCCACCCTGGCCTGTAACCCTTAGTGACCAGTCCCCCACCCTGACCTGTTACCCTTAGTGACCAGTCCCCCACCCTGGGCTGTAACTTTTAGTGACCAGTCCCGCACCCTACCTTGTTACCCTTAGTGACCAGACCCCCACCCTGGCCTGTTACCCTTAGTGACCAGTCCCCCACCCTGGCCTGTTACCCTTAGTGACCAGACCCCCACCCTGGCCTGTAACCCTTAGTGACCAGTCCCCCATCCTGGGCTGTAACCCTTAGTGAAAAGACCCCCACCCTGGCTTGTAACCATTAGTAAAAAGACCCCCACCCTGGCCTGTAACCCTTAGTGACCAGACCCCCACCCTGGCCTGTTACCCTTAGTGACCAGTCCCTTATCCTGGGCTGTAACCCTTAGTGAAAAGACCCCCATCCTGGCTTGTAACCATTAGTAAAAAGACCCCCACCCTGGCCTGTAACCCTTGGTGACCAGTCCCCCACCCTGGGCTGTAACCCTTAGTGACCAGTCCCCCACCCTGGGCTGTAACCCTTAGTGACCAGTCCCACATCCTGGGCTGTAACCCTTAGTGAAAAGACCCCCACCCTGGCTTGTAACCATTAGTAAAAAGACCCCACCCTGGCCTGTAACCCTTAGTGACCAAACCGCCACCCTGGCCTGTTACCCTTAGTGACCAGTCCCCTATCCTGGGCTGTAACCCTTAGTGAAAAGACCCCCACCCTGGCTTGTAACCATTAGTAAAAAGACCCCCACCCTGACCTGTTACCCTTAGTGACCAGTCCCCCACCCTGGGCTGTAACTTTTAGTGACCAGTCCCGCACCCTACCTTGTTACCCTTAGTGACCAGACCCCCACCCTGGCCTGTTACCCTTAGTGACCAGTCCCCCACCCTGGCCTGTTACCCTTAGTGACCAGACCCCCACCCTGGCCTGTAACCCTTAGTGACCAAACCCCCACCCTGGGCTGTTACCCTTAGTGAAAAGACCCCCACCCTGGCTTGTAACCCTCTTAGCCCACCACAATCTCTCCGCTCACCTATCTCGCCACTATCTCTCCGCTCACCTATCTCACCACTATCTCTTCGCCCACACTTCTCACCACAATCTCTCCGCTCATCTATCTCACCACAATCTCCGCTCACTTATCTCACCACTATCTATCTGCTCACCTATCTTACCCCTCACCTATCCCATCACTATATCTCCTATCTCTATCCCACATCGTTAATTCTCAGCCCTCCTTCTTTTACTATTATCACTCAGTTCTTTATGGTACCAGCTATAAAAAACTGGTATAGCCGACTAAGGGTACATCTTAAAGTGGGTACCTCTGTTCGTTTCTTGAGGGTGTCTTGGTTGGTTGCAGCCGTGAGAGTGTTGCCTATTTGGAGTGTGACCTCGGACAGCCCGAGTTCACCCTGCCAGGATGTCTGTCGTTGAGTCTCGTACGGGAACCCTTGCTCGGTAAGGCACCTCCACCTCCCACGGGCTTGATGGGAACCACTCATGCATCTAATAAATATCAGTGGCGGATCCAAGATTTTGCCAAGGGGAGGGCACAAGTCTGAAAAAACGGGTGCCCCCGTCATTTGAACGTCTAAATGCCGCTGGAAATGGACGACATTGGCCTTTTTACGCCCCCTGGATCCGCCACTGAAGATAATATCATTTATTATCTTTTGCATGTATAGAACCTGTAAATACGTTTATTTCAAACCATAGAGCCTGTAGCCCACGGTGCAACAAGACCACGAATCAGAGATGTAATTTATGTGTGTGCCAATGATAAAGATGCCTCTGTGAGTTCATAAAATTGGAAAGTGGACTGCTTCTCTTATACTACCGTAAACTGCCTATTAGAAGCCGCATACATATTAGAAGCCGTTGAACAACATTCACCTCTCCCTCTCCGATCGCTGCTCTTATCAAGTGTCACACCAGTGGCTGGCTCCTGCTGCATGTTTATGAATCCGGCAGCCGTATCAAGTTACACCACCTGAAACCTGGCCTCTGATCATTGGTCTACAATAGGTGTGGGGGGAGTCGCGTGGCAGTATAAATAAATAACACAACCATAAGTAGCTCATTGTCGGTCTTGATTGCCCCGGGTAACACAATGCCTGGGAAAAGAACATCTTACGACGCAGCTTTCAAGTTGAAGGTTATTCAACATGCGACTGAGTCTCAGAGTAACAGAGCTACTGCTGAGCACTTTGGTCTCAATGAGAAACAAGTCCGAGAGTGGAAGAAAAAGCGATCTGAGATGGCTGTTAGAAATATATGTTTTGTTGATTTGTATGACGTTATGATGCGATAAATTATTTTGGCAACTTCGGTAATTTTCGTATTACTCCCCCCCCCCCCCCCCGCTTGTCCTGCCACGCTCACTTGAAATCGGCAAAAGGCCCTATTTAAAGCCGCACCCTGACTTCCGACTAAAACCCGGGAATTTGAACCTCCAACTTCCTAATATAAGCCGCGGCTTCAAAAAGGTTTTTACGGTAATGTAAGTTACTTATCTCACCAGGTGTACATTATGCATAGCATTATAATAAAGCCCATTTTGTCTTGCTCCAATGGTTTAATGTTACGGCGATACCTTATTCCATCCGTTAACGGTGTCTTTTACTAATATAAACCGCTCCCCGCCCCACCTGTGTGTGTTTTTTTTTGTTTTTTTTTTTGTTTTTTTTCGTTGAAATGATAGTCATACAATATTGTTCCAATACAGTTTTGTTACAGAACGTCGTTGCACAGTTGACGATAGCATAACACATACACCATTTACTTGAGCTTGATAAATTAAATTAAATTAGGACTCAGATGAAGGAGGCTGAAACAAGACACCCCATCTCTCTTGAAATATATGTGCCTGCCCTTTCATTAGTAGGATGTGTTTCTCCATAAGAATATGGTACTGCAAGATTACCTTAAACCCAGGGAAGCTGATTGGTTGGGTCTTGCATTTCTGTGTATGAATAAAATGTTTTCCAAGCAACAAGCAGTTATTTAATGTATAATTGTCCGTCCCATCACCTAGAATTATTCGTTTTTCCGACAGATCGATCCTGTCCTTAATTATATTTTCCCACCAGTGCACAAAACAATTCCAGAAACGTTTTACCACAGGGCATTGCACAAATCTGTGTGTTATGGTGTCGATTTCCGAGCAATAGTCACAGATGTTGCTGTCTACCAATCCCATTTTATGCAGCCGGCTCTTATATGGTACAAACCTATATAGTACAGAGAATTGAAACGACTGTAATTTGGTCTCAAAACTATTTTTAAAAGGTAATAAACAGTAATTAGACCATTCATTTTCTGAAAAACTAAACATTTCCATCCATTTATTGCGCTGTATAATAGTTATTGGTTTCGGAGTGAGTTTCCAATAAATACTTCTACATGTGTATTCTGTTTCACAATTCAGATTTATCGAGCCTATTCTTTCTCCACCTTGGAGGGTTATCTTCCAACTGCGGGGTATAGCTGACCTCAGGCCATAGTATTCTAAAAAGTGAAAATGTACTCCATATCTCAACCTTAACTGGTCATCTGAGAGCAGCAAATTATCACCGCCAATGATGTCATGTATAGTCTTGACGCGTTTGCTGTACCAATGCTCATAAAACACTCTATTGCCATTTATTTTAATAAACGGATTAAACCATAGCGACTCGGATAAAATTTCGCTTTTTGTAACAGGGGCCTTCTTTGACTTTAACTCAGCCCAGAAGAGAACAAGTTCTTTATAAAACATTGGTAAATCATTTAAAAACGAGGCAGGAACCGCGCATCTGGTGTTAAATAAATCATTCATTAGTAAATATGGAAAGAAAGTCTGTGCGCAGTCCTTCCATGCTTTCTTTTCATCATTGCAAATTCTCTTAATAAAACTTAATCTGAGTGATTTAACTTGGTTAATATAGATAGGAGCTTTCAAGTCTCCTTTATTTATTGGCTGAGCCATAACTTGTAATTTAACTTTAGGTGTTGAGTTTTGCCAGTGCCAGGGATTTCAAGACTAAGATTCGACCTATTAGAGTTAATTCACGCATTTTCCAGAGGTTAAGACACTTTTTGAGAGACTCAAGGTTTGAGCCTAAATTTAAAGTTGCCATCTCATATTCGTCTAAAGTGAAAACTATTCCTAATGTAGAGAAACACTGAGTTATACACCATTTGACTTTTAAAGTTCCGGGACAGTTGCTTGCATTAGATCCAATCCAGATGGCTTCTGTTTTCTCTAAATTGCACTTTAAACCTGATATTTTGGAAAAATCATTGATTTTTTTCAAAAGATTTTCTGCGGATTTTTTATCAGCCAGGAACGATGAGGTGTCGTCCGCTAACTGTGATAGTTTTACTAGTCTTTCGTCTACTTTAATGCTGTCATTTCATCGGACCGCAATAGCCAGGAGTTCTACTGTTAAGACAAACAAGAAAGGCGCTAACGGGCACCCCTTTAGGTGCCAGTTTGGTCCGAGTGGATTAATTTAGTTAGTAGAGGTTGAATTCTCTTAGCTAGGGCCTTTGTAGCAATTTTGTAATCGACATTTAACAGTGATATAGGCCTCCAATTTTTCAAACGTGCCCTATCTTTGTCTTTTTTAGGAATTAATGATATGAGGCCTCTTTTTTGATCCCAAGACAAATGTCCATGATCTAGAGCATATATCAATTCAGCCCCACCTGTGCTTGTTGGCAGGTTTTGATCGCTTCTGACATTATTTGTGTAAACGCCCGTTGTGCCCAAAGAGATTGAATTTATTGGCTTTTTCTTTAATATTGAGGAACAATTTTATAATTTAAATCATATATTTTTCAGGTCCCTCCTTCACTCATCAAAGAGAAACACTGAGGTGAGAAAGCTATCTGTCTTAGATTTTGCTATTATATAACGGACAAGGAAAACTACCACTGTAATATTGAAGTTCAGAGGGATGGAGATGCAAGAGATTGGATAACTGTCGTATGAGATTGGTGTAACCACAACGTTCACCTTACCGCCCACGAAAAGCAGTAAATTGGGCACTGAGTAACACGTGAGTTAACGTAGGTTCGTCCTAACATGGAAAGACCACCTACACACTGCCAAATTACTTCATACCAGTGAATAAGTCTAGCATTAATTCTTTACTTTTTGTTACAGGACGTGTTTTGTAGGCGCTCTCTCACCCAGTGACAACCCGACACATTACTTGCATTGTTTGAAGTACGTCTTTGAGGAGTTTAAGCGACTGACGCCCCGACCTCCCCTCCTGGTGAATACGATGGGCTGGAATAAAGGTACGGCATGGCTTGGTCCTATGTGAAAATATCACACAGGGCCAGTCATTTTGCGGAACCCTGTAGTCATGACGTCTCGTCGGTTGGTCATTACAGGCTGACACACGGGCGACAGTCACGTATTAACGCGCGGTGAATGAGGCAGCGAGCGCCATCTAGCGAGCTCCGTGGACAACAATGCAAAGCGCACATTTTGAAGAATTGCTTTGAAACGTGGTCTGCGCCATTCTGGCAGTATTTATCAACTTGTGTCCTCACGAGATCCACTGCACATAGCAAACTCGCCTTCTGTAGGTTGTATATCGACAACTGTCTGATCTCTATGCTAGTACACCAAACATTTTAATTAAATGCTGTTTTTTTTCACTTGACCCATGTCATAGAACTTTAAGATGAGCTTACTGTGTCTTTATGGCACATCGGTGCTGAGTACAGTTGTTACTAGTCTTGTGTTTATGTTGGGGTTCCAGGGCTGGGTCTGTCACTGCTGAGGGACACACTTGGGGTCCTGGCTACAGTTGTTACTAGTCTTGTGATTATGTTGGGGTTCCAAAGCTGGGTCTGTCACTGCTGAGGGACACACTTGGGGTCCTGGCTACAGTTGTTACTAGTCTTGTGATTATGTTGGGGTTCCAAAACTGGGTCTGTCACTGCTGAGGGACACACTTGGGGTCCTGGCTACAGTTGTTACTAGTCTTGTGTTTATGTTGGGGTTCCAGGGCTGGGTCTGTCACTGCTGAGGGACACACTTGGGGTCCTGGCTACAGTTGTTACTAGTCTTGTGATTATGTTGGGGTTCCAAAGCTGGGTCTGTCACTGCTGAGGGACACACTTGGGGTCCTGGCTACAGTTGTTACTAGTCTTGTGTTTATGTCGGGGTTCCAGGGCTGGGTCTGTCACTGCTGAGGGACACACTTGGGGTCCTGGCTACAGTTGTTACTAGTCTTGTGTTTATGTTGGGGTTCCAGGGCTGGGTCTGTCACTGCTGAGGGACACACTTGGGGTCCTGGCTACAGTTGTTACTAGTCTTGTGTTTATGTTGGGGTTCCAGGGCTGGGTCTGTCACTGCTGAGGGACACACTTGGGGTCCTGGCTACAGTTGTTACTAGTCTTGTGATTATGTTGGGGTTCCAGGGCTGCGTCTGTCACTGCTGAGGGACACACTTGGGGTCCTGGCTACAGTTGTTACTAGTCTTGTGTTTATGTCGGGGTTCCAGGGCTGGGTCTGTCACTGCTGAGGGACACACTTGGGGTCCTGGCTACAGTTGTTACTAGTCTTGTGTTTATGTTGGGGTTCCAGGGCTGGGTCTGTCACTGCTGAGGGACACACTTGGGGTCCTGGCTACAGTTGTTACTAGTCTTGTGTTTATGTTGGGGTTCCAGGGCTGGGTCTGTCACTGCTGAGGGACACACTTGGGGTCCTGGCTACAGTTGTTACTAGTCTTGTGATTATGTTGGGGTTCCAGGGCTGCGTCTGTCACTGCTGAGGGACACACTTGGGGTCCTGGCTACAGTTGTTACTAGTCTTGTGATTATGTTGGGGTTCCAGGGCTGGGTCTGTCACTGCTGAGGGACACATTCCGCCTGGTCGGTGTGGACGTGACGGTGCAGATTCACAGCTCTAACAAGTCCAAGAACATGGCCGACATCACCCCCATGTTCGTCCACGGCCGTCCTGGGTGGCTGTCCCCTCAACTGGTAGGTGGCTATCTGCAAGAGACCCCACAAGATGGCAGCATACCCCACATCGAAGATGGAACCCAGGATGAGGTCTCAGAATTAGGCGTATTATAGGCATAAATAGGCAAATTGCAAGATATTGTTAGAAGTTAAAAATAAGAAACATTAGTAACTCGCAAGTGGGCGAATTTTTGTTAGCAAGAACGGCGCGTTTATGCAATTACAGTCATAAGTTACTGGTCAAGTCTTTAAGCTACGGTAAAAAAAACGAAGAACGGTTTTATCAGTATCTAGAAATGGATATAGAGGAAGCCAATTGGTGCCAGTATTATAAGTTACCATTGCACTGTCCGGTTGAGGAAAAAAACAGAAGCTTTCAGTTCCTGTTACTGAATTTAGCATTAGTCACAAACCAGTTTTAGCATAAATGTACAATAATAGACTAGAAATAATAGAATATTATAGAATGCCTCTTCCTCCGCGCTGAGGGGAAGGTGTCTGATCGTCGTGAAGTGTCCAACAGGTCGTCTCTTCGTTGTTCGATGGACTGTCGTTAACGCTGTTTCCCTTGTGAGACATTTTGATAAATGGCGTAAGAGCCATCGGCGAACTCTAAGAGTAAAAAATTCTCACAAGCGGAACCAAATTATTCTGGTTAAGAACACGTTTGACGAACGGAACGTCAGATAATATCAATAACGCATGTATATTTCTTGTTCAGACAATCAGGTCGCTTTCTAATAAAGCCGGTAGCTAACTTGTGCCTCCGGTTCTTGCTTTTGTCCAAGCCCGAATCTGAGCAAATCTGGTGCACGGTGGCGCCACCGCGTGAGTGGCGTAAGAGTTACTTGAACTCGATTGGGGCTGAGCGAGCCAGGGTACGAGGCGTAGGACTTATCATGATGACGACCCCCCTTCACCGTTCAAATACACTGGATACCTCCATTCGCCTCCTTTCCGCCCTCTTACCCCTCGTATTTAATAATATAAAAAATTTAAATAATAATTTAAAATAATATGATGACATTATGCTTATCTAATGACATGATGATATGTTTGTACTTTATTACATGTGGAATGTTGACGCCGCAGGACTCTGGTGGTGAGCGGGCCGCGTGCAGACCACATCGCCTGGAGCCTGTCCTCTCCCTGGTCGACCCCAGACACGAGTAAGTGACGTCATCACCCGGGGACATCACCGGTCTGAGTGCACTGGAAAGATCTCTGACCGTTATCTGACCATTTTACCTGATCATGATCTGATAATCTGATCATAATCTGACCATTACTTTACCACTACCTTACCATTATGACCATTATCTGGCCATTACATAACCATTACATGACCATTACATAACCATTACATGACCATTATCTGTGACGTTTCTAACCCCAACAGAAGCGAGCACCGCTACAAACCCCCGGACCACCGCTGCCTGACCGTGCTGGCGTACCTGGGGCAGGCCCTGGGGCAGGGTCGCGGGCAGGCCACCCCCGGGCAGGCCACCCCTGGGAAGGCCACCCCCGGGCAGGCCACCCCTGGGAAGGTCACCCCCGGGCAGGCCACCCCTGGGAAGGCCACCCCCGCGCAGACCACCCCTGGGAAGGCCACCCCCGGGCAGGCCACCCCGGGGCAGGCCACCCCTGGGAAGGCCACCCCCGGGCAGGCCACCCCCGAGCGCCGGGCCAGCCTGTCCCTGTTTGCCGCCCTTGCCCCGCGCGTGGTTCCCTGGGACGCCGTGGCCGTCCACGTGTGCAATGGCGCCGTGCCCAACAGTCACGTGATGTACGCCCTCAACGGCTCGCTCGTGGCGCTGTGCGCGGTGCCGGAAGAGAAGGTGGGTGGGTGGTGCGGGTGGCTGGCCCTTGGGCCTGTCCTCTGTCGTCGACCCTGATTGCTATATATATATACACATGTATTATATATATACCCGGTTTATATGTTTATAGTCGGGGATATTTGGCTGGGGGACAATTTCAGATATGTGTGCATGGGATAAACTATTATCATCTCGTTTGATGTCACATCGACCGGCCTGTTGGGAATGTTCGACAGTATCGAAATTAAGATAATTAATAACAAAGTTATTATTAGATTGACATTTTCTATTAGTCAAGTAAGGGATATTTTCTTTGAATTTAGCGAAATTTTCCTTGGCTTTGCGCTGGGACATTTTTCTGAAAATGTTGAAAGTAAAGATTTGTCAAACCACGTGTCCCCGTTTTCAGATGGTGACGTCAAATGAACCGGATTGTCCGAAGTTCTTATCTCAGAATCCTATCTGTCCCTGTCTGGGCTTCGGTAGGTGGCGCTGGCCTAACTGGGTGACCTTCACCCCAATGATCGATTTGTGTCTCCATTACATTTACAGCAATAATAACTAAGTGTGTCATTATATCAATACGAAATAACATAGTATGTTATACTTATGGGGGGCGCCTTTAACTCTAAGCTGACCTTATCCGACCTCCACAGGGGTCATCAGAGCCATCGATCCTGATGACAAGGTCTTCCACATCGTGACCCCAATGACCTCGGATGACCTCAGCAAGGTGAATTGCTTGCTGAAGGGCGTGCAAGACATACCTCCTGAAATGATACTAACGATGGTAAGTATGACTTGAGCGTGAAACAAACAGGTTCTGTCCATTCATTCCAAGTTACGTTTATTTTGTTCCTGTCAGTCTTGCGCAATCGACATGTGGTTTTGATAACTTTGTTCCAGGGGTATTCGTCGTCCAAACCATACGTGGGCAACCCGAAGAACGTGACCGGAGCGACCTCTATCAAGGGACGCCGTCACCTCCTGCGGCAGTGGACGCCGGCAGGGGGAGCCACCGCCGCCCTTACTCACTAGATGGCGCTCCATGCTTAACAGAATGTGCCAGGATTACTTGTGAAAAAATCACCAGAGAAATCTGTTCCTTGCAGTGGAATAATCATGCTACCCATTGTGCGTATATGTCAGTGCGGTGTCATTTAATGACTCATTCAGAATAAAGTGCCTCTTCTGACCGGAACTGGTTGTTATGTTAAACTGTTTAGCGAAGTATGATATTGTATCATTACTAGTGAACGCTTCTTCATTGACTGGATTCGCCAGGTTCATAAATGGTGTCTTGCGGTCGGATTGGTTTAACAAGTCTAAAAAAGCGTCAGGAAGTCTGGGGTCCACATATTGTTATACATCTAACGGTTAACGGCTGCAAACCTAGATCACAAAATCCGAAGTAAAACTAATCGGAAGCGAAAATATCGTTGTTATCATAATGCAACCATAAGGTCCGTCGGAACAGATTAAGATACCTAAGCATGACAAAGATTCTTTCGTAACGAGAAACCATTACCACCACTCTTTCTATTGAAACGAATTTGTAGTCTTATAGATCCTTGCACAACCAGTCGTTTTATACGTTCTACTTCAGCTTGAGAAAATGAATGTCAGTTTGTTGGGCACGGGTAGACCGGGCCAACGTCTATGGTTGTAACTGAATAAATGCTTGTCAGGTCATTGGTCAAGTGTATACCAGGTCAGTGTATCTGGTTGTAACTGTGGAAATGATTGTCAGTTCATTGGTGAATTGTGGACAAGACCAATGTCTTTGGTTGTAACTGAAGAAATGACGGTCAGTTCATTGGTCACGTGTGGATAAGGTTGGCGTAGCTCAGGAAATGATTGTCAGATCACTGGTCATGTGTCAACAAGGCGGATGTATCTGAGGAAATGATTGTCAGATCACTGGTCACGTGTGAACAAGGCGGGTGTATCTGAGGAAATGATTGTCAGATCACTGGTCACGTGTGAACAAGGTGGGTGTATATGAGGAAATGATTGCCAGATCACTGGTCACGTGTGAACAAGGTGGATGTAGCTGAGGAAATGATTGTCAGCTCATTGGTCACGTGTGAACAAGGTGAGTGCAGTTGAGGAAATGATTGTCATATCACTGGTCACGTGTGAACATGGTGGGTGTAGCTGAGGAAATGATTGTCAGTTCATTGGTCACGTGTGAACATGGTGGGTGTAGCTGAGAAAATGATTGTCAGTTCATTGGTCACGTGTGAACAAGTTAGGTGTAGCTGAGGAAATGATTGCCAGATCACTGGTCACGTGTGAACAAGGTGGATGTAGCTGAGGAAATGATTGTCAGCTCATTGGTCACGTGTGAACAAGGTGAGTGCAGTTGAGGAAATGATTGTCATATCACTGGTCACGTGTGAACATGGTGGGTGTAGCTGAGGAAATGATTGTCAGTTCATTGGTCACGTGTGAACATGGTGGGTGTAGCTGAGGAAATGATTGTCAGTTCATTGGTCACGTGTGAACATGGTGGGTGAAGCTGAGGAAATGATTGTCAGTTCATTGGTCACGTGTGAACAAGGTAGGTGTAGCTGAGGAAACGATTGTCAGTTCATTGGACACGTGCGTGTGAACAAGGTGGGTGTAGCTGAGGAAATGATTGTCAGATCACTGGTCACGTGTGGACAAGGTGGATGTATCTGAGGAAATGATTGTCAGTTCATTGGTCACGTGTGAACAAGGTGGGTGTAGCTGAGGAAATGATTGTCAGATCACTGGTCACGTGTGAACAAGGCCATCGTCTTTGGGTGTAGCAGAAGAAAAAATAATATCAATTAAAGTGATCGAGGCCACAGCCAGACGTAAACGCCCGGGAGCCAGCTAACCTTGCTATCTCGTCTGTTGCCACAGTATAGTAAGCTTGTTGTTATGTGGATCCTTACTGACTCTCGTATCAGTCGTTGGCATCAGCCGCTCGCCTCAGGAAATGACATCAGATCTTGCATATCCTTGTGCCGTGCTGCTTATCTGCGCAGCGCCGCCTGTGGGCAGAGAGTTGTATCGCGGGTGGGGGGTGGGGGGCGGCGATTCAGGGCGGGGCAGAGCCACGGTGACTGGCTGTGTGGGGGTACAGATACTAGAGTGAGGACCGGGGGGTGGGGGGTGGTCCCGGGGGTTGCTCCGTCAGCGCCAGATTATGAAAAGGATAAAGTAGATATGAAGATATAAATAAAGTGGGCGATAGATTGAGGTTGTGGGTTGGGCGTGCTCTCTCACACATGTGGGCCAGCTGTTCGATTTTCTGCACGGTGTAAATGGGTGCTCTGGACTGCAGCTGCGATGTCCTGTCCAGGGTGTTGCACACAAGAGGAGAGATGACGGTTTTTCAGACCTGCTGCAGGTGTTTCAACTTGGGATTTCAATTCTGTGATTTGTGTACATCCGGTTACGTTTTTGTAGTAGGGGGAGGGAGGGTGGTGGAGGGTACGGCCCCAGGTGGCTGCCATGGTTTGGTGCCACGTGGAGGGCTGGAGGGGCTCATATATCAAAATCCATATTTAATGGAAGGAAAGTTCTCAATTTGAAAGTTAAACTGCTTATGCAGCAATTGTTCACAGATGTTTAACATCTTTCTGATTTATGCGAGTTCCTTATTGTATAAAGACAATGCTACTGCTCTCTCCCCGAGAGTGAACGAGACGAGACATGATAATGTATGACAGGGGCGGATCTAGGGGGGGGGGGTTATGGGGGTTGCAACCCCCCCCCCACTTAGGAACCTGAACATACACTGTTAAAGTCGGCTTCTCCGAGCATCCCCCCCCCCGGTCGCAACTTTTTCAGAGAGCATCCCCCCCACCCCAGTCGCTAGTTTTTCAGAGTAATCCCTCCCCCCCCCCCCCCCTTGGCAAATTCCTAGATCCGCCCCTGAGTATACCAGAACTAAAAAGAGCATACTTTATAGAGACAGTTTTCTGTTACAACGTTTCAGGTCAGTGCCGTTCGTGTGTACTACGTCATCGGACTGAGCTTTGTTGATGCGTCTGGCTCCCGAAAATTCTTAAGATAGATGTGAGAATGTTTACATTTCTTCAAGAGTTAACACTGAAACAGGACGCACAATAGGTCCAGTCCACTTCTACGAAATTAGAAAAACGTAAATTCATGATTCAGAGAGACAAAACCTGTAGGAGTATCTTCAGATTGAGAGGAAGTATGCCCGCCAAGACTGCCCACACTACACAATATACTTGACAATGTTTTCAAACTTTCTGCTTCTCATAGTACGTGTAAGGGAAGTAGGTTGATGCAGACACACAGAAAATTGGATTCCCAAGCTTGGTTTGTATCATACAATTGTTTTCGTTCTGCTTATGCCCCTGTATAATAATACGAAATGGATGTTGATGTTTGAATTTAGTCACATAAAGGCTGTAATGGGCCAAGTTACCTCTTGGAGAAATAACATAGTGATGGGAGAACATGCTCTAGCTGCCCGGGCGCGAACCCACGACCTGTAGATCTGCAGCTCAGCCTGCTCAGTTTGCCTTACCAACTGGAGAGTCTCTTCTGTATTATTGTCACGCTCGTCACACGGTTGTGCGAGCCCCACCCATGTCGCCGTGCAACCCTCGGGGATCCATGGGGACTCCCCACCATTTGTCAGCAGGGGCCACCGTAACATATGGTATCTATCGTCAACAACCGTAACACTTACTGAACAAATAACGATGATTTCAGCGGATTGTGTTTCCCGAAATGCCTTCTGTGGCTTATTGTGAAGGACGAAATAAAACGAAACGAAATGGCCTTGACGGACTGCTTGAGTGTGACTCAACAAATCCCTGATCCCTGACCCTTAATCCCCGACCCTAACAATAATCTGAGGAGTGGATTAAGGGGTCAGGGAGTGGGATGAGAGTTAGGAGTTCTGCCTTTTACACTAATAATGTGACTCAAGCGGTTAGCGAATACTTGGGTCTGAGTTTGTCCCCGCCAGCACCAACACGACCACCGCCACAATACATAGTTCATACATACGTGTAGCAGCCCTGTGTGGAGGTTTCAGGAACGCTGGACTCGGCTGTCCCAAACTCGAGTCAATCAATCACAGATGTCGGGACTGGGGACTCGTTTGGGGGCAAGGTGTCCGCGTAGATAGTGTTAATGGAGAGATAACGACAACACCAGATCCGAACTAATTACATCCATCGCCGGCTCAGCTGACTGAGGTGGGGTTGTTGTTGTTTACAAACAGCGCGGTCACGGGCCGTCTCGCTCACCTCGGGGAACGGGGTGGGGGGGTGGGATAGAGGACAGGAGGCGCGTAATGGATAGTTAATGGCTGCGTATGGCCCCGTCGTCCTAACTGGTGGGGTTTGGGGGGAGGGGTGGCGGGGGGACACCATGCACTCAGATGGCATGGTTACGCTAATCATACAAGGTCAAATTAAAATATATTTGGTGCCAAGTGCCGCGCGAAAATTACGCGACGCATTCGATGAACCACGCCTCCGTTTACCAAGAAACGAATCCGAGAAGGTTAATTCTCCGATGTTTTTTTGTTTTTTTTGGAGGGGGGGGGGGTTTCTTGTTTTAATTAGTGAAGTTAGCTCGATATATGTGACGTCAACCCCCGGAGGATTTGTGGTCACCATGGTGAGTCACCGTCAACGCCCCGCGTGCGCTGAACCAGGCGTCCCTTCTCTCCGCCACCCCCATCCATCCTCCGACCCCCGCCCCCATCCACCCGAACCCACGTACGTACCCTATACATTCTAGACTTTAGACTCGCATGTCTCATGTCAGAGCTATTTGGCGTGCGATAAGACAAACGCATCACCCCCCCCCCCCCCCCCCCCCCCCTAGCCAGCTCTAGGGAGTCTTACAACGACGACATAATCCTGCTGCCGGGAACGGATTGCGCGGCCCACACGTCAAGCCATTTGCAGTTTACTTACTCCCGGTTTTTAGGCCCACTTGATTTGTCGGTTTATCTCTGTAGAAGGAAACTTCTCTCAAAATACGTTTTACGATTTCGGACAAAGCGGAACAGAAAAGTGTTTGTCTTAATCAGTTACAATGATAGTTGAGTCACCGTATAAAGGGAAGGCTTGTGTTTGGCTGGAGTCGCGGCTTGACATACCAAAACAACGGCTTGAAATATCTTTCGTTCGTTGACAATGACGAAAGCGGCCGCGCGTCATGCAGTGTCATATTACTGCCCATCTCTCCTATCACCACCCATGCCGGGAATCTGATGCAGTGACGCAGTGAAGTCGCTGCCAGATGGTATGCCAGCTGACCACGCCTGCCTCCCCGCACCCGCACCTGCACCGGCACCGGCACCGGCACCCCACCCACCACCCTACGCTGATATCCATCCGCTGCGTGAGGTTAAGATCATAGAAAGGCGGGTTGGTGTTGGGGCTGGGTAAAGCTATGATGATGGGTGAGGGCCGAAGGAAGCGGAGGGGGGGGGGGTGAGACGGGGAGGTGGGGGGGCGGTATCTTGGTCGACCCTCCTTTGCATTTAGTATCTCAAGAGGTGTTGGTGGCACGAGGAAGGGGGCGTGGGGGTTCTATCATGGGGGCCGTTGGTGGAGATAGACATGTGGGGGTGTGGGGTAGTGACCACCTGGTAACAGCCCCGGCTCCACCTGGAACCACCCTACCGGGAGGCTGGCACCCCCCGTGCGTAGTCGCCCTGGGGGTGGCGAACAACGTGGGGTGGGAGGCAGGAAGGGGTAGGGGTGGGTGTGGTTGCCATGCCGATCCTCTCCCCCAACTGAGCCGGCTGGGTTGTCCCGCTGCTGATTCAATCATACACGTGGAATATGTTCCAGCGCGTCAATGAGGAGCTTGAAATTGACTTATGTTGGCATGTTGATTACTGTGAAAGATGAGCAGAGGAGGGGGGGGGTGTCTACCCAAGGGCGGATCAAGATCTCTGAAAGGCTGGGGGTGGGGGGGCAACACTGAACAACACGTGGGTGTGGGGATCCGGACAAAGGGGCAGCGAAAACCGATCGTTAAGGTTCACCAGGAAACAAATGGGCCAGCGTATAGTTGTAAGATCGAGATTGAAACTTAATCATGCAGCGATAGGCGATTTAACGTCATAATGAGTAACGTTACATTCAGTTCAAACACAGATAATATGCATAAATGAACATTTGTGTAATATACGGTTTTGTTCAACGTGGTTATGGACTTCTTAACTCCAAAGAAGCAAATGAATTGTGGGTTTTTCATGCCACGTTTTGTGCACATGGCTAAATTGGGATGATAAAGCCCCCGGGACAATGACATGGGGTTGGATGACACACGCCCCGATTCTAGTGCCAGGGCGCGAACCCACGACCTGTTGATCTGCAACTCAGTACAGAGCTGATGGCCTGTGTTGGGGGCGCCCGAGGCCAACAAGCCTCCACGGGCACCTCCCCCAGGATCCGGCTTAGCAAGCAGTTTGTGTATTACTGACATATCTAAAATGTGGTAGGTCTAGTATGTTACATACGTATAGATGTTGCAGTAAACGTTCCACAGATGAAGGGCAATATACCCCACCCCTCCCCTTATCTGCCCACTTTTAAATTCCTTGGAGAGTACTAATAAAATCGTCGCTTTACGAGGGAATAAAGAGGGTATGTTTACAGGAAAGCCCCCCCCCCTATTTTTTTTTCCTAGAGGGCACCTCTTCGGCCACCCCTGTTGTTCATGTGTTTCGGCGTAAACACTATTTTAGACCCGCTGGCCGGCCTAAGCAATATTTTAAGCGCTTCATTACAGGAATATATGTAAGAATACTCAACTTGAGAGCCATATCGGCGCTTTATAAGGTACAGATCTCAGTTCCGAACACAGTTTCATCCGCTTATTATATGTAAGCTATAACAAATGTATCGAGGTCATGACATTTCCACTAGACTGATTGTACCTCTGCCCTGATGTCTGACCTTGACGCTGACCTTTACGGGCAGACGTCACGCGGGGATACGTTTGGAGTGCCGACCGAGGAGAGATCGCACGCCGGCTGACAGAGAAGTCCCGCGCAGGTCGACGAAAATTCTTGCACCGACTGAGGGTAAATCTTGCGGTAAATTGTGCGCCGTTTACCGATGACATTATACCCTTGGCTGCTTCTAGCTAAGCTGTGATGCCATCTGGGAAAACAGACGAAAGCTTGGAGCGGCGTGGGGGTGTGGCCGGGGTAGACTGGTGGCAGGGTGGTGGGGGAGGCCTGGGCATGGGTGTGGTAGCCTGTGTCATGAGGGTGGCGGGGGAGTCGGGTCTTAGAACAAAAGGGGATGGTGGTCTCTGGTTTCGGGCGGGATGGCTCGGAGATAAACAGTGGCTGATGCACGCTGCATTCGTGGAACAGTATCAGGTATCTGGGAAGACCTTGTCCGGGCGACGCATTATGAGAAATGGCGAAGGCATTCCGAGTTGGATTTGATGGCGTGTAGCTGTGAATCCCAGCGTTACGAGAACTAGTCAACTACTAAGGCTGGGATTCACAGCTAGATGGTGTGGATAGCCTCATCGCCTCATCTCTGCACAGCATCTGTGGTATCCAATAACACTGTTTTTTTTATCGTTTGCGCCATATCTCCTTTTGTGTCTGTAATAATACTAATTATTTTTTTTAAAAACATGACCATTACATTTAGAGGGCGGCCAGTAAACGTTAGTCCAGCCAACGTATTAACGTATGAGCACATACAAGTCGAGCAAACACCAGCTCATTACACACAATACAGCATTCACAACTGAGCATAGCAGAAAACGACAAGCAATGCAAAGTACAAGAATTACAAACACAATTAAAGCAATATACTTACATGCGCCATCTTAGATTTTTTACATTTTAGAATCAGGACTAAAAGTATCTCAAAAATTATGATGCATAAGACAGAATTGATTTATTTGACATGGAGAAGAGGTTTAATAATAAAACAAATTACCGAATATATTGCTTTAAGGGACACATGTAAATTTATAATTATATGAAACAAACTTTACTTTATAGCTAGAACATTTTCTTCCGTTTGTAGATAACAGTTTGACAGTTACTGTCGGGAATTGCCTTATTTGGCTTATTTTGCCTCGGTGCAAACCAGCACCCCCCCCCCCCCACCCCCCCCCCGGATGCCAGCCTCCTTATCTATATATAACAGACCTACTGGGGAAGAAGGTGTGAGTTGTCCAGAACGACAGAACGTTGCATTTCGCACCGGTTAGTCTCCTTAGATCTGATAGACAGCACATCAACAGGTCATGGGTTCGCGCCCCTGTACCTACATCCAGGGCACATTTCACCCTCCCGCCATTTTATTATCTCGGGAGGTCTCTTGGGCTCGGTTTAGCCTTCCTAATATGCCCACAAGTGGCATAAAACATCCAACATTTCGTTTAAATTAGCACCTTGTGAATCTGCGACGGATTTTCGTAATATAATATATAAGCAGAACAAAGATATGACGTCTTCCCTTGACGAGTTTCATATTTTAATGAAATGCCCGTTGTATGACAAAATCTGCAAAAATTACATCCCCGCGAAATATTTAACGATCAGTGGTAATATTAAGAGTTTCTTATTGAGTTTTTCTTATGTATTTTGACATGTACTTTGAAAACCAGGTTTAATCTGCTTGGCAAGATGTGTTTATACAAAAAACGTTCAATATGATTAAGATATATGAACAAATATGTATGTAGCCCGGTTTTCTCCAATTAACGGATGCAATGGACTGCTGTCTGAAGTCAACAATAAACTATCTAACAGAACAAAGAGAAAGCATCACGTTGAGTGAACTTTTCCGACAAGAGATCGCGTTTCTCCTCATGTTGCTAATCCCGTATCCCGACGAACAGATCCGGACGAATCCTGCCTTTCTCGTACAGACGTCTATCCGCAACCTGATCTGTGGATGATAATACATATGGGATGCCGGGATATTATGCCGATGGTGGGGTGGGTGTAGGAGGGGGCGGGGGGGGGGGGGGTCCTACGTCTGGAAGAGACACGCCCTCCTTACGTATGGCTTTGTGTATGGTATAAGGTTGGCTGGTAGACGGACACACATCCTGAGGGCGTTTCACACTGGCCATGACTCACGGTGAAATGTCACTAGCCGCTGAGGGTGCCTTCCGACAAAGATCGGCCTCCCTCGGGTGGTGGTCCACTTTCCCGACGGCAGAGGTCGTTTGGGTCGACCTGGACTCGGTTCATCTCTTCTTGATCTTACAGACCCGTCAAGGTCGCAGTTTAGCGAAGTCTCTGGCGAATAACTACCGTCGGGAAGGGTTTGATGTCAATTATATTTACATAAATCTGAACCCATTTCACTATTGTTTGTTTTAAATTGTAAGAATTTACTTATAGTAGTAGTGTCAGCAAGACAACCAGCAGCTGTAGTAAAGGTAGAGCAGTATCAAGCGTCTCTTATTGTCAAACACATCACCAGGCGTGTATTATTGTCAAACACATCACCAGGCGTGTATTATTGTCAAACACATCACCAGGCGTGTATTATTGTCAAACACATCACCAGGCGTGTATTATTGTCAAACACATCACCAGGCGTGTATTATTGTCAAACACATCACCAGGCGTGTCTTATTGTCAGACACATCACTAGCCATGTCTTATTGTCAGGGGCCGGCGCGATAGCTCAGTGGACTAGAGCGCTCGCATTGAGTACTCTGGTCACCTAACGGCACGTGGATCGATGGTTCGAGCCCCGCTGTGGCCATGTCTGTGTGGTCGCAGGATAAAGATCCCATGCCTTTCTTCGCAAAGAGTAGGGGGGTTACCCCGGGGACATGGTTCCACTCTCCCTTCCTTCTCCCATTGACGCGATATGACCAAAAGTGATTATAGCGTCCTAAATAACCAACCAACCTTATTGTCAGACACATCACCAGGCGTGTCTTATTGTTAGACACATCATCAGGCGTGTCTTATTGTTAGACACATTACCAGGCGTGTCTTATTGTCAGACACATCACTAGCCATGTATTATTGCCAGACACATCACTAGCCGTCTAAAATGCTTCTAATAGCCAGTTGATCAGTGGTCCAAACCATGCAAACTGTATCCAATGGCTTGGTTCGTTATAACACGTCAGCAAAATTCTCACATTCCACTCGATATTTGCAGAGAAATCGACCAGACCGTTTTTCCTTACCAGCCACAGGTTTGCCCCACATGGATAACCACCGCCCACGCCCGGACAGTTCCAGTTTCTATTTCATTATCGGTTTACACTTTTAATTTCAAGACCCAGAGGGCGGTGTTAAATGTGATGTATTATCGCACAGGCTACGCCAAGTGTGACTCACTTTGGACTCGGATTACAAGTAATGATTGCTCCATGAAGCGTCCGCCCTGACAATCCAGCCAGCCCCCCCCCCCCCCCACCCCCCTTTTCCCTCGTCCTCCCTTCACCACCCACGACAGTCACGTAACTGCTGCCTATCCCCTCACAGAGTCCGGAGCGGACGGCTGCTAATGATTTATTTGTTATCGGTCGCGCTAATCTGGGGAGTCGCGGTGTAGGTTACATGTAGGATAGATTGATTCGAGCTGACTGCCGAGAGCGGAGTACGTACGTAACACTGCTGCACCGTTTGTATACAGAGAGGCTCTGATTGTGTCAACAGTCTGAAAACCTACCAGTCTACGGCAGCAGACCAAGCGCGCGATTATTCTTTCGGACCTTTTGTCGTTCGTTCTTGTTCTCAGCTAAATTCATGGCATCTGAAGCGTGTTTTTTACTACAGCGGTTGGCTGAATCGCGTCCGTTTATTTGCCCGTCTCCATCACTTTTGTAGGTAAACAGCCCGCCGCCTACAGTGATGCGCGAGTGTTTGGACTTGGTTGGCCGCCATCTTGGAAGTGCTCGGTGGTGGGGTGATGGAGCGGGGTTCCATGGGTGCGGTGTCGGGCGGGATGCCGGGGTGTTGTGGGGTTCTGGGGTGGGATGCTAGGGTGGGGTGCATATATTGGAGAAGGCACAGTGAACAATATACGACTGTATATATAGAGAGAGGGAGAGGCAAAACAATGGTAGACAGTAGACAGATAATTTACACACCGATAGATAGCGATAGAAAAACGGCATAGCTATGTTTTCACAGCCGAAACAATTATGGCATGTCAGAATAAAGTGACAGTGACAGAACAAAATACAATAGGTAGAGCTGGGTATAAGAGAATATTATACAATAGCGAGTGAGGCATGCCAGAACAAAGTAATAGCTGCAGTTTAGTATATTAGAATTGAACGGATTATAGTAGAGAATGCGAGACATTATAGATAATAGAGTGGAACATGTTAGACTGCGAAATAGTGAATTAATTCATGCCATATTGGTATGCAAGAATTTTACAGAACAATTATAATAGATATACGGTTGAGGGACTGAAGAAGAGAGATAAAGATACGTTTGATTGTATAAGATGGTGTAATAATACTTAGATTCACCAATAGTATAGCCAGGCACGTATCCAGGGGGCATAAGTCGCCAAAAAATGCCAACGCCTTCCCCCAACGGTTTTCGGATTATTGGGTAAAAAACGAAGGGAAGTTTAGTGGAAAATGAGCATATGTTGGCCAACATTTCCTTTGCAAATCATGGACCCGCCTTGCCTACGCATCATCAACACTTCTATTTATTTATTTTCCTCGCAAACATGTCTGAGCAATTGTTTAAACGTGTTTGTTTGAAATCCTTGAAGGATAGACTGCCCGAACCTGTTTCCTCCGTGTACATGGCAGCCTAGCTGTGAGGCTGCCTTGTCGTCTACAACACATGCCTTCACCAAAGCACTGCCTTCCTCTGGCTGATATGGCCCACAGAGTCGCTCTGACAGCTATTAGGGGAGATAACATCGTCTTAAAAGCTTCTTCAACTTCAGCGCCATACAACGGCGCTAGGAAGTCGCGGCAAGGCCACGCCAACACGGTTCCGTGTGTCAGAGTTCAAACCTAAACCGGGGATCGGTCTCTTTATTTAAAAACAGATTCCTCCTGGTCCATAAAGTCATCCGATAACAAATGAGGCTTTTCCGGTAGATATACATTCCCTAAATTCATGAGAACAAGATCATGTTTTTAGTTTATTCGGCCGATCATTCCGTAATTGTGCATAGAACTCCCCCTCTCCCCCTCCCCCCCCACCCCCTCCCCACCATAAAGGTGAAGGTGTAACCATCACTGAGAGTACCATGCTCATCAACTGCCATTACTCCAGGCTTTAATCCACATCTGCGATGAACGACCAGAAACACTACACTTGTTTTCTTGCCCTTAAGGTCTGGCTTGGCACCGAGAATACCCGAATTAACACAAGTGCTAATTTTACTGTGTGGTACAGTATCGCTCACCCTTCGATAAAGCTGTCGCCCTGCTCAGTACCACTTGGGGAATCTCCCAGGTGTTGCTATGGTTACGGGCGTAAAGCTGCCATTTGCCATTTGGCCAGCTGCCGTGTTTTACCCGGCGATATAGCGAACCAGGCACTGATAACATATTACACGCCTGGGTCCTGTGATCTGCTGTTTTGTCTTTAGACCTCTTGTCTGCTGTTTTGTCTTTAGACCTTTTGTCTGCTGTTTTGTCTTCAACCCTTTTGTCTGGTGTTTTGTCTTCAGACCTTTTGTCTGGTGGTTTGTCCTCAGACCTTTTTGTCGGCTGTTTTGTATTTAGAACTCTTGTCTGCTGCTTTGTCTTTAGACCTCTTGTCTGCTGTTTCTGTCTTTAGGCCTTATGTCTGGTGTTTTGTCTTTAGACCTTTTGTCTGGTGTTTTGTCTTCAGACCTTTTGTCTGGTGTTTTGTCTTGGGACCTTTTTGTCGGCTGTTTTGTATTTAGAACTCTTGTCTGCTGCTTTGTCTTTAGACCTCTTGTCTGCTGTTTTTGTCTTTAGACATTTTGCCTGCTGTTTTGTCTTTAGACCTTATGTCTGGTGTTTTGTCTTCACACCTTTTGTCTGGTGTTTTGTCCGACGTTGGACCTTTTGTCTGGTGTTTGGCCTTTCCCGCTCACAAACGTACCCCCCCCCCCCCCAGTCCCATCCCCACCTCCACCCCACCCCTCTTCGCCAGCGGATGTCGAAGCACAGATAACAATCATTCGTCATTAAATATGCCGACATACACAGTCGGCGTCATGTACTAAGGTCCCGTTTTGTAGCCGGTCCAGGTCACGCCTCACCGGTCCTAGTCATAGTGTTCTGAATCACTACAAGCCAGGAGTGCCCCCACATGACTGCATAGATGATCTGATTTTCATCGAGACGGTAATATAATAGCATGAAACCTGATCTGTTTAGTGGTGAAGCGTTCGACATCTGCCAATAAGCCGGGCCCTATACACTCAGCGCCTGGTCTGATCCGGGTTGGGCAGTATATTCTCACGCTACTTTGGGTTTGAGGATATATGATAGTTCTGGAGTCCATCGCAAGGGCTCACGGTGGATGTAGCGTCCGGCACTCTGCCAGCAGAGGGCGCTCGTTCCTCACATCAACTCTGCCCCACGTCACCGACCACCTCACGGTTGACCCCAACGGTCCTCAATGAATGGTTTTAGAGGGTTTTCTAGATTGAATATTGAATTTTCGATGCAGCATTTGAAAAATATAGACATTCCGTGATGCAATGCAATGCAAAAAATATTTCAAAATAACACGGGGTCAAAGTTCAAAACGCTTCACGCCTTTGACCTCGACCGCACCTGAAAATATAGTTCGAAAGTAACATGGCTTCAAATTAATCAGACTCAAATGCATTCCTCAGGTATGGTACTAGTGGCACAGTGAACGCGACACAGTGGTGTATTGGATGCCAAACTGCGAATTTATCTTCGATTAGATTCATTTCAATTTTCGCGTATGAGGGATAATTCTGATGGTTAAATTTGACGTAGGGCAGAGGGACTGTGGCGCAAGCGTAACGCCCTCTGCCGGGAGATTGAGCGTCCGGTGGAAACACTCTTCAGTCGGCGTGCCTGGTGGCGGCAAACTATGGGATGGATGTTTGCAGTAAGGGGAAGGTGGGGAGGGGGCGGGGAGGGGAGGTTGGGGTGGAGGGTGACCCCATCATAGGGAATGGGCAATATTGGATCATGCCGCCCCCCCCTCCCCCCTCCCCCCTCCCCCCACGCTCCCGCCCCCGCCTCGATCCTGCTCTCTGCCCACCGCACCCTTCGTGCTGCCGGAGTTAAATAAGCAGATTCAGTGTTGGGAGCTACATCTAAGACGCACGCATCGCTTCTTCGTGACCCCTATGACCTTGATAGGCCTCTTCCAAAAATATCTACTCCTCTGATGTGAACTTTTCGCCCCGCCGGCCGGCTCCATACCTACTTACTGCGCTTCAGGGCAGCTAGGTATACAATCTTTTTTGTCTGGGCGCGGCTCTTTCTGAATGCATCGCAATAAATATGTAGCGGTAGATTTCGTCTGAAAGTAGAAATCTTTACGGTCCGTCGTTGTTGTTGGTGTTCCAGACCAGTATAAGTAGATCGAGACTCTCAGTAAGCTATTCAGGGATAATATTCCTACGATAAATGTCAGACCGCAGTTGATAGAGCCCCTTTTTATAGTCAGTTAGTTGGGATTATTATTACGGGACGTGGCTATGAGGCAAGTTATTTTTTCTAAAGCGGAAATCCGATAGGTCAATGGTCTGTGCTATTTAAGCTGGGACATATTTCATCCAAACCGTTCATTGTCCGCGGAGGCTCCGTGGCCTAATTTTGCCCTTGTGCGTACAAATCAATTTTGGCAATTTTGTTACGCGTTCAGGCATTTTCCACTTTGTTCCGCGCGACCAGTCTATTTGTATGTGAACTCTGCGGCTTATCGAAAGTGCCTGAGATATTGAAGGCGTCACGTGTTACCCGTACGTGTGGCGCCCCCACCTGTGGGGCCCTCTGGCGGCCCACGTCACCACCTGTTGTGGCGCCGGGCTGACCACGGACGAGGCGCCACCGCACCACCACACCTATGGCATCCTCACCCAATGCGTGTGCGCTCCTCGCACGCGAACAAGTCAGACCCCCCTGCCGCCGCATCTCCACCCTCTCCCAGCTGTCCCCAGGCACCCCCATCCGTCGCCCGGGCTACGGCCACACCCCCGCCTGGTGGGTCCGGCAAGGCGCCAGTATCTACCGAATCCCTCTCCCTGGATACACTTTGATTCAGAAAGGAATGCCACGGATCCGCCTTGGCATCGTCGGCCAAGTATTTGCCTGACAGTGCTTTCACAGTGAGGTGAAAGGGCGCGTGTCATGGCCAGGGAGGGAGGGGTATGACGGGGTCGGGGGCCGGATAAGCAGGCGGGCCTCTGCTTCTTGAGGGTACGTGGGACGGTGGGGGTGGGGGGGGGGGGACGGGGGGACATGTTGGGGAAGGGATGCAGTGAGCCGTGGGAGTCGGGTGGAGGATGGAGGAGGAGGGTTAGCAGCTCTCGGAGGTGAAAAGGTCGGTCGTTTTTCTTCATGACAGCGGCTGGTTGATAAGGGACAGGCCATTAGATTACTGGCCGCCAGTGGCGACACCCCGCGGCGACGTGCTGTGGCGTACCCGGGGATCGGCATCTGGCTCTGGTACTGGTCTCCAATACCGGGTGATATTAAACAGAAACGCGTGGGAGGCAGTATCCCTTGCTCAGCTGGTAAAGGTTGAGCTGCAGACCAATAGGCCATGGGTTCGCGCCCTGGCACTTGCATGCTTCCCCTAACCCGCTTTATTGTCCCGGAAGATTCCTTGGTTTAGTTTAAACTTAAGGGCACAAAAGTAGCCTAATTATACTTGTCCACAACTTTTCCAAAACTGGGATCTCTCCCAGGACTTGGTCCGTACACCCCAACTTTTCCAAAACTGGGATCTCTGCCAGGACTTGGTCCGTACACCCCAACTCTGATCCTTCAGTACGTAGGCCCGCCTGGCTCAGTGTGGATCCAGATGGCGGCACAGGATCGAGTCAGCTAACGGGATCGAACCAGCTGACAGGATCGAACCAGCTGACAGGATCGAACCAGCTGACAGGATCGAGTCAGCTGACAGGATCGAGTCAGCTGACAGGATCAAGTCAGCTAACGGGATCGAACCAGCTGACAGGATCGAACCAGCTGACGGGATCGAACCAGCTGACAGGATCGAACCAGCTGACAGGATCAAGTCAGCTAACGGGATCGAACCAGCTGACAGGATCGAACCAGCTGACAGGATCGAACCAGCTGACAGGATCGAAGCAGCTGACAGGATCGAACCAGCTGACAGGATCGAACCAGCTGACAGGATCAAGTCAGCTAACGGGATCGAACCAGCTGACAGAATCGAACCAGCTGACAGGATCGAACCAGCTGACAGGATCAAGTCAGCTAACGGGATCGAACCAGCTAACGGGAGCGAACCAGCTGACAGGATCGAACCAGCTGACAGGATCAAGTCAGCTAACGGGATCGAACCAGCTGACCGGATCGAACCAGCTGACAGGATCGAACCAGCTGACAGGATCGAACCAGCTGACAGGATCGAGTCAGCTGACAGGATCGAGTCAGCTGACAGGATCAAGTCAGCTAACGGGATCGAACCAGCTGACAGGATCGAACCAGCTGACGGGATCGAACCAGCTGACAGGATCGAACCAGCTGACAGGATCGAACCAGCTGACAGGATCGAACCAGCTGACAGGATCGAACCAGCTGACAGGATCGAGTCAGCTAACGGGATCGAACCAGCTGACAGGATCGAACCAGCTGACAGGATCAAGTCAGCTAACGGGATCGAACCAGCTGACAGGATCGAACCAGCTGACAGGATCGAACCAGCTGACAGGATCAAGTCAGCTAACGGGATCGAACCAGCTAACGGGATCGAACCAGCTGACAGGATCGAACCAGCTGACAGGATCAAGTCAGCTAACGGGATCGAACCAGCTGACAGGATCGAACCAGCTGACAGGATCGAACCAGCTGACAGGATCGAACCAGCTGACAGGATCAAGTCAGCTAACGGGATCGAACCAGCTGACAGGATCGAACCAGCTGACAGGATCAAGTCAGCTAACGGGATCGAACCAGCTGACAGGATCGAACCAGCTGACAGGATCGAACCAGCTGACAGGATCGAACCAGCTGACAGGATCGAACCAGCTGACAGGATCGAACCAGCTGACAGGATCGAGTCAGCTAACGGGATCGAACCAGCTGACAGGATCGAACCAGCTGACAGGATCAAGTCAGCTAACGGGATCGAACCAGCTGACAGGATCGAACCAGCTGACAGGATCGAACCAGCTGACAGGATCAAGTCAGCTAACGGGATCGAACCAGCTAACGGGATCGAACCAGCTGACAGGATCAAGTCAGCTAACGGGATCGAACCAGCTAACGGGATCGAACCAGCTGACAGGATCAAGTCAGCTAACGGGATCGAACCAGCTGACAGGATCGAAACAGCTGACAGGATCAAGTCAGCTAACGGGATCGAACCAGCTGACAGGATCGAACAAGCTGACAGGATCGAACCAGCTAACAGGATCGAACCAGCTGACAGGTTCAAGTCAGCTAACGGGATCAAACCAGCTGACAGGATCGAACCAGCTGACAGGATCAAGTCAGCTAACGGGATCGAACCAGCTAACGGGATCGAACCAGCTGACAGGATCGAACCAGCTGACAGGATCGAACCAGCTGACAGGATCGAACCAGCTGACAGGATCAAGTCAGCTAAGGGGATCGAACCAGCTAACGGGATCGAACCAGCTGACAGGATCAAGTCAGCTAACGGGATCGAACCAGCTGACAGGATCGAACCAGCTGACAGGATCAAGTCAGCTAACGGGATCGAACCAGCTGACAGGATCGAACCAGCTGACGGGATCGAACCAGCTGACAGGATCGAACCAGCTGACAGGATCAAGTCAGCTAACGGGATCGAACCAGCTGACAGGATCGAACCAGCTGACAGGATCGAACCAGCTGACCGGATCGAACCAGCTGACAGGATCGAACCAGCTGACAGGATCGAGTCAGCTAACGGGATCGAACCAGCTGACAGGATCGAACCAGCTGACAGGATCAAGTCAGCTAACGGGATCGAACCAGCTGACAGGATCGAACCAGCTGACAGGATCGAACCAGCTGACAGGATCAAGTCAGCTAACGGGATCGAACCAGCTAACGGGATCGAACCAGCTGACAGGATCGAACCAGCTGACGGGATCGAACCAGCTGACAGGATCGAACCAGCTGACAGGATCAAGTCAGCTAACGGGATCGAACCAGCTGACAGGATCGAACCAGCTGACAGGATCGAACCAGCTGACAGGATCGAAGCAGCTGACAGGATCGAACCAGCTGACAGGATCGAACCAGCTGACAGGATCAAGTCAGCTAACGGGATCGAACCAGCTGACAGAATCGAACCAGCTGACAGGATCGAACCAGCTGACAGGATCAAGTCAGCTAACGGGATCGAACCAGCTAACGGGAGCGAACCAGCTGACAGGATCGAACCAGCTGACAGGATCAAGTCAGCTAACGGGATCGAACCAGCTGACAGGATCGAACCAGCTGACAGGATCGAACCAGCTGACAGGATCGAACCAGCTGACAGGATCGAGTCAGCTGACAGGATCGAGTCAGCTGACAGGATCAAGTCAGCTAACGGGATCGAACCAGCTGACAGGATCGAACCAGCTGACGGGATCGAACCAGCTGACAGGATCGAACCAGCTGACAGGATCGAACCAGCTGACAGGATCGAACCAGCTGACAGGATCGAACCAGCTGACAGGATCGAGTCAGCTAACGGGATCGAACCAGCTGACAGGATCGAACCAGCTGACAGGATCAAGTCAGCTAACGGGATCGAACCAGCTGACAGGATCGAACCAGCTGACAGGATCGAACCAGCTGACAGGATCAAGTCAGCTAACGGGATCGAACCAGCTAACGGGATCGAACCAGCTGACAGGATCGAACCAGCTGACAGGATCAAGTCAGCTAACGGGATCGAACCAGCTGACAGGATCGAACCAGCTGACAGGATCGAACCAGCTGACAGGATCGAACCAGCTGACAGGATCAAGTCAGCTAACGGGATCGAACCAGCTGACAGGATCGAACCAGCTGACAGGATCAAGTCAGCTAACGGGATCGAACCAGCTGACAGGATCGAACCAGCTGACAGGATCGAACCAGCTGACAGGATCGAACCAGCTGACAGGATCGAACCAGCTGACAGGATCGAACCAGCTGACAGGATCGAGTCAGCTAACGGGATCGAACCAGCTGACAGGATCGAACCAGCTGACAGGATCAAGTCAGCTAACGGGATCGAACCAGCTGACAGGATCGAACCAGCTGACAGGATCGAACCAGCTGACAGGATCAAGTCAGCTAACGGGATCGAACCAGCTAACGGGATCGAACCAGCTGACAGGATCAAGTCAGCTAACGGGATCGAACCAGCTAACGGGATCGAACCAGCTGACAGGATCAAGTCAGCTAACGGGATCGAACCAGCTGACAGGATCGAAACAGCTGACAGGATCAAGTCAGCTAACGGGATCGAACCAGCTGACAGGATCGAACAAGCTGACAGGATCGAACCAGCTAACAGGATCGAACCAGCTGACAGGTTCAAGTCAGCTAACGGGATCAAACCAGCTGACAGGATCGAACCAGCTGACAGGATCAAGTCAGCTAACGGGATCGAACCAGCTAACGGGATCGAACCAGCTGACAGGATCGAACCAGCTGACAGGATCGAACCAGCTGACAGGATCGAACCAGCTGACAGGATCAAGTCAGCTAAGGGGATCGAACCAGCTAACGGGATCGAACCAGCTGACAGGATCAAGTCAGCTAACGGGATCGAACCAGCTGACAGGATCGAACCAGCTGACAGGATCAAGTCAGCTAACGGGATCGAACCAGCTGACAGGATCGAACCAGCTGACGGGATCGAACCAGCTGACAGGATCGAACCAGCTGACAGGATCAAGTCAGCTAACGGGATCGAACCAGCTGACAGGATCGAACCAGCTGACAGGATCGAACCAGCTGACCGGATCGAACCAGCTGACAGGATCGAACCAGCTGACAGGATCGAGTCAGCTAACGGGATCGAACCAGCTGACAGGATCGAACCAGCTGACAGGATCAAGTCAGCTAACGGGATCGAACCAGCTGACAGGATCGAACCAGCTGACAGGATCGAACCAGCTGACAGGATCAAGTCAGCTAACGGGATCGAACCAGCTAACGGGATCGAACCAGCTGACAGGATCAAGTCAGCTAACGGGATCGAACCAGCTGACAGGATCGAACCAGCTGACAGGATCAAGTCAGCTAACGGGATCGAACCAGCTAACGGGATCGAACCAGCTGACAGGATCAAGTCAGCTAACGGGATCGAACCAGCTGACAGGATCGAAACAGCTGACAGGATCAAGTCAGCTAACGGGATCGAACCAGTTGACGGGATCGAACCAGCTGACAGGATCGAACCAGCTAACAGGATCGAACCAGCTGACAGGTTCAAGTCAGCTAACGGGATCGAACCAGCTGACAGGATCGAACCAGCTGACAGGATCAAGTCAGCTAACGGGATCGAACCAGCTAACGGGATCGAACCAGCTGACAGGATCAAGTCAGCTAACGGGATCGAACCAGCTGACAGGATCGAACCAGCTGACAGGATCGAACCAGCTGACAGGATCGAACCAGCTGACAGGATCAAGTCAGCTAACGGGATCGAACCAGCTGACAGGATCGAACCAGCTGACAGGATCGAACCAACTGACAGGATCAAGTCAGCTAGAGGGATTGAGTCAGCTAACTGGATAAAGTCAGGTAACGGGATCGAGTCAGCTAACACGATCGAGCTATGACTTCCGTCTTCAATCTCCGGGGGGACCGGTTTACTACATTTGGTCACCTTTTTTCTCTCAATCCCCAGAGAAGAAATCAGCAATGTACCCATCTGTGTTTCTTCAAAATTGCAGCTCTTCACTGCATAGTCCAGTTTATATCGAAGGTGTTCAAATAGTTAACCTCCATATACTTTGGCATGACTGCCAGTGTCTATTTTGTGGATGCCCCTTTTTCACAATGTTTTTTCTCTCAATGACCACAAAATCGCGCACTTTATCTTTCGCTATTCATATGCCCTCCATGGCATGACCGACACACACCCACCACTGTAGTAATGTAGTGACCCCCCCCCCCCCTATGCATGGTTACCTTACACATTATTAAATTACATCGTTGGTACCGTGAGTATACTTCAGTATACACATTGGAAAAAGTTGTTTTAAGGTCGGTTATTGACCATGTTATTCTAAGACAGAAATATCTTAGTGTAGAAAATGTAACGCTTTCTGCGTCCTTTACCTGTAGTTTGGGGGGGGGGGGTCACGATGAATTAAATAGAGAAATCCCCGTGGGCGTTCAATAAACTTAAGAAACTTAAAGTTAAATATCAAACTCCCATTTCCCACTTTTAACGAAACTCATTCATCACGACAATCGGCTAATACCCCATTCCTACCTACCTACCTACCATTCCCAATCCACGGAGAATTATTTTCTTCGTTCCCAGTCCACGGAGAAAAGAAAAGGCCATTCTCAAGGAACGGACATACCCCTCCCCCCCCCTTTAGTTGTCGGTAATATCCGGGCATTGAAACGACACTCCTAGCGCCTCTGGAGAGTAAACACATGCACTCAAGGAAACCAGCAGCCTAATATTCTTCGTTTGGAATAGCTTCCCCTTCGGAGCGAATGTCTCCTAATAACTGCTGTTTTCTGTTTCCTAACAGTCAAACATTGTCCACAATGCCACCTGTGTACATATCCGCCTGGTGCCAGATATACAAGACCTCTGCTAAATCATGTCACACATTCTCAACCTCTTACAGCTGCGGCAGGTGGCGCTTTGTAAAACCTGCACGAGCCGTCTTGCCATTGCAAACACCAGGACGGAGGGGCAAAACGCACGCATATCATGCAGCTACATAACGGAAACACTCCTGCCTCGGTAAAACAAATTAAAAAACAGAACACAAACAAACCGGCAGAACAGAGTAATAGGTTGTTGCCATGGTTGCTTGACTTTGGAATGGTGGTGCCCGAAGAGAATCCCCGGCTAGCCATATACATGGATCTGTCTTTTGTCACTGATGGCTGTATTGCAATTCCAAAGTGTCTAGCTTCAATAATATCTGGAAATGCATTTATATATACGTATATGTCTAACGAGCCATCATAGGGATGATAGGGACATCACATTGTGACACTGCACTGACGCCACATTGTCACACTGCACTGACACCACATTGTGACGCTGCACTGACGCCACATTGTGACACTGCACTGACGCCACATTGTGACACTGCACTGACGCCACATTGTGACACTGCACTGACGCCACATTGTGACACTGCACTGACACCACATTGTTACACTGCACTGACGCCACATTGTGACACTGCACTGACGCCACATTGTGACACTGCACTGACGCCACATTGTGACACTGCACTGACATCACATTGTCACACTGCACTGACGCCACATTGTGACACTGCACTGACACCACATTGTGACACTGCACTGACATCACATTGTCACACTGCACTGACACCACATTGTGACACTGCACTGACACCACATTGTGACACTGCACTGACATCACATTGTTACACTGCACTGACGCCACATTGTGACACTGCACTGACGCCACATTGTGACACTGCACTGACACCACATTGTGACACTGCACTGACGCCACATTGTGACACTGCACTGACATCACATTGTGACACTGCACTGACGCCACATTGTGACACTGCACTGACATCACATTGTGACACTGCACTGACGCCACATTGTGACACTGCACTGACATCACATTGTGACACTGCACTGACGACACATTGTGACACTGCACTGACGCCACATTGTGACACTGCACTGACGCCACATTGTGACACTGCACTGACGCCACATTGTGACACTGCACTGACGCTACATTGTGACACTGCACTGACACCACATTGTGACACTGCACTGACGCCACATTGTGACACTGCACTGACGCCACATTGTGACACTGCACTGACGCCACATTGTGACACTGCACTGACATCACATTGTGACACTGCACTGACGCCACATTGTGACACTGCACTGACGCTACATTGTGACACTGCACTGACACCACATTGTGACACTGCACTGACATCACATTGTGACACTGCACTGACGCCACATTGTGACACTGCACTGACGCTACATTGTGACACTGCACTGACGCCACATTGTGACACTGCAATGACACCACATTGTTACACTGCACTGACATCACATTGTGACACTGCACTGACGCCACATTGTGACACTGCACTGACGCCACATTGTGACACTGCAATGACGCTACATTGTGACACTGCACTGACGCCACATTGTGACACTGCAATGACACCACATTGTTACACTGCACTGACATCACATTGTGACACTGCACTGACGCCACATTGTGACACTGCACTGACGCCACATTGTCACACTGCACTGACGCCACATTGTGACACTGCACTGACGCCACATTGTGACACTGCACTGACACCACATTGTTACACTGCACTGACGCCACATTGTGACACTGCACTGACACCACATTGTGACACTGCACTGGCGCCACATTGTGACACTGCACTGACACCACATTGTGACACTGCACTGACGCCACATTGTGACACTGCAATGACACCACATTGTTACACTGCACTGACATCACATTGTGACACTGCACTGACGCCACATTGTGACACTGCGCTGACACCACATTGTGACACTGCAATGACGCCACATTGTGACACTGCACTGACGCCACATTGTGACACTGCACTGACACCACATTGTGACACTGCACTGACATCACATTGTGACACTGCACTGACGCCACATTGTGACACTGCACTGACGCCACATTGTGACACTGCACTGACATCACATTGTGACACTGCACTGACATCACATTGTGACACAGCACTGACATCACATTGTGACACTGCACTGACGCCATATTGTGACACTGCACTGACACCACATTGTGACACTGCAATGACACCACATTGTGACACTGCACTGACGCCACATTGTGACACTGCACTGACGCCACATTGTGACACTGCAATGACACCACATTGTTACACTGCACTGACACCACATTGTGACACTGCACTGACGCCACATTGTGACACTGCACTGACATCACATTGTGACACTGCACTGACATCACATTGTGACACTGCACTGACGCCACATTGTGACACTGCAATGACACCACATTCTTACACTGCACTGACATCACATTGTGACACTGCACTGACGCCACATTGTGACACTGCAATGACACCACATTGTTACACTGCACTGACATCACATTGTGACACTGCACTGACGCCACATTGTGACACTGCACTGACGCCACATTGTGACACTGCACTGACGCCACATTGTGACACTGCACTGACGCCACATTGTGACACTGCACTGACGCCACATTGTGACACTGCACTGACGCCACATTGTTACACTGCACTGACGCCACATTGGGACACTGCGCTGACGCCACATTGTGACACTGCACTGACGCCACATTGTGACACTGCACTGACATCACATTGTGACACTGCACTGACGCCACATTGTGACACTGCACTGACGCTACATTGTGACACTGCACTGACACCACATTGTGACACTGCACTGACATCACATTGTGACACTGCACTGACGCCACATTGTGACACTGCACTGACGCCACATTGTGACACTGCACTGACGCCACATTGTGACACTGCACTGACACCACATTGTGACACTGCACTGACATCACATTGTGACACTGCACTGACGCCACATTGTGACACTGCACTGACGCTACATTGTGACACTGCACTGACGCCACATTGTGACACTGCACTGACATCACATTGTGACACTGCGCTGACACCACATTGTGACACTGCACTGACGCCACATTGTTACACTGCACTGACGCCACATTGTTACACTGCACTGACATCACATTGTGACACTGCACTGACGCCACATTGTGACACTGCACTGACATCACATTGTGACACTGCACTGACGCCACATTGTGACACTGCACTGACATCACATTGTGACACTGCACTGACGCCACATTGTGACACTGCACTGACGCTACATTGTGACACTGCACTGACATCACATTGTGACACTGCACTCACGCCACATTGTGACACTGCACTGACGCTACATTGTGACACTGCACTGACGCCACATTGTGACACTGCAATGACACCACATTGTTACACTGCACTGACATCACATTGTGACACTGCACTGACGCCACATTGTGACACTGCACTGACGCCACATTGTGACACTGCAATGACACCACATTGTTACACTGCACTGACATCACATTGTGACACTGCACTGACGCTACATTGTGACACTGCACTGACGCCACATTGTGACACTGCAATGACACCACATTGTTACACTGCACTGACGCCACATTGTGACACTGCACTGACGCTACATTGTGACACTGCACTGACACCACATTGTGACACTGCACTGACATCACATTGTGACACTGCACTGACGCCACATTGTCACACTGCACTGACGCCACATTGTGACACTGCACTGACGCCACATTGTGACACTGCACTGACACCACATTGTGACACTGCACTGACATCACATTGTGACACTGCACTGACGCCACATAGTGACACTGCACTGACGCTACATTGTGACACTGCACTGACGCCACATTGTGACACTGCAATGACACCACATTGTTACACTGCACTGACATCACATTGTGACACTGCGCTGACACCACATTGTGACACTGCACTGACGCCACATTGTTACACTGCACTGACGCCACATTGTTACACTGCACTGACGCCACATTGTGACACTGCACTGACGCCACATTGTGACACTGCACTGACACCACATTGTGACACTGCACTGACGCCACATTGTGACACTGCACTGACGCCACATTGTGACACTGCACTGACGCCATATTGTTACACTGCACTGACGCCACATTGTGACACTGCACTGACACCACATTGTGACACTGCACTGACGCCACATTGTGACACTGCACTGACGCCACATTGTGACACTGCACTGACGCCACATTGTGACACTGCACTGACGCCACATTGTGACACTGCACTGACGCTACATTGTGACACTGCACTGACGCCACATTGTGACACTGCAATGACACCACATTGTTACACTGCACTGCCACCACATTGTGACACTGCACTGACACCACATTGTGACACTGCGCTGACACCACATTGTGACACTGCACTGGCGCCACATTGTGACACTGCACTGACACCACATTGTGACACTGCGCTGACACCACATTGTGACACTGCACTGGCGCCACATTGTGACACTGCACTGACACCACATTGTTACACTGCACTGACATCACATTGTTACACTGCACTGACGCCACATTGTGACACTGCACTGACGCCACATTGTGACACTGCACTGACGCCACATTGTGACACTGCACTGACGCTACATTGTGACACTGCACTGACGCCACATTGTGACACTGCAATGACACCACATTGTTACACTGCACTGACATCACATTGTGACACTGCACTGACGCCACATTGTGACACTGCACTGACGCCACATTGTGACACTGCAATGACACCACATTGTTACACTGCACTGACATCACATTGTGACACTGCACTGACGCTACATTGTGACACTGCACTGACGCCACATTGTGACACTGCAATGACACCATATTGTTACACTGCACTGACATCACATTGTGACACTGCACTGACGCCACATTGTGACACTGCACTGACGCCACATTGTGACACTGCAATGACACCACATTGTTACACTGCACTGACATCACATTGTGACACTGCACTGACGCCACATTGTGACACTGCACTGACGCCACATTGTGACACTGCACTGACATCACATTGTGACACTGCACTGACGCCACACTGTGACACTGCACTGACGCTACATTGTGACACTGCACTGACACCACATTGTGACACTGCACTGACATCACATTGTGACACTGCACTGACGCCACATTGTCACACTGCACTGACGCCACATTGTGACACTGCACTGACGCCACATTGTGACACTGCACTGACACCACATTGTGACACTGCACTGACATCACATTGTGACACTGCACTGACGCCACATTGTGACACTGCACTGACGCTACATTGTGACACTGCACTGACGCCACATTGTGACACTGCAATGACACCACATTGTTACACTGCACTGACATCACATTGTGACACTGCGCTGACACCACATTGTGACACTGCACTGACGCCACATTGTTACACTGCACTGACGCCACATTGTTACACTGCACTGACGCCACATTGTGACACTGCACTGACGCCACATTGTTACACTGCACTGACACCACATTGTGACACTGCACTGACGCCACATTGTGACACTGCACTGACGCCACATTGTGACACTGCACTGACGCCACATTGTTACACTGCACTGACGCCACATTGTGACACTGCACTGACACCACATTGTGACACTGCACTGACGCCACATTGTGACACTGCACTGACGCCACATTGTGACACTGCACTGACATCACATTGTGACACTGCACTGACGCCACATTGTGACACTGCACTGACGCTACATTGTGACACTGCACTGACACCACATTGTGACACTGCACTGACATCACATTGTGACACTGCACTGACGCCACATTGTGACACTGCACTGACGCTACATTGTGACACGGCACTGACGCCACATTGTGACACTGCAATGACACCACATTGTTACACTGCACTGACATCACATTGTGACACTGCACTGACGCCACATTGTGACACTGCACTGACGCCACATTGTGACACTGCAATGACGCTACATTGTGACACTGCACTGACGCCACATTGTGACACTGCAATGACACCACATTGTTACACTGCACTGACATCACATTGTGACACTGCACTGACGCCACATTGTGACACTGCACTGACGCCACATTGTCACACTGCACTGACGCCACATTGTGACACTGCACTGACGCCACATTGTGACACTGCACTGACACCACATTGTTACACTGCACTGACGCCACATTGTGACACTGCACTGACACCACATTGTGACACTGCACTGGCGCCACATTGTGACACTGCACTGACACCACATTGTGACACTGCACTGACGCCACATTGTGACACTGCAATGACACCACATTGTTACACTGCACTGACATCACATTGTGACACTGCACTGACGCCACATTGTGACACTGCGCTGACACCACATTGTGACACTGCACTGACGCCACATTGTGACACTGCACTGACGCCACATTGTGACACTGCACTGACACCACATTGTGACACTGCACTGACATCACATTGTGACACTGCACTGACGCCACATTGTGACACTGCACTGACGCCACATTGTGACACTGCACTGACATCACATTGTGACACTGCACTGACATCACATTGTGACACAGCACTGACATCACATTGTGACACTGCACTGACGCCATATTGTGACACTGCACTGACACCACATTGTGACACTGCAATGACACCACATTGTGACACTGCACTGACGCCACATTGTGACACTGCACTGACGCCACATTGTGACACTGCAATGACACCACATTGTTACACTGCACTGACACCACATTGTGACACTGCACTGACACCACATTGTTACACTGCACTGACACCACATTGTGACACTGCACTGACGCCACATTGTGACACTGCACTGACATCACATTGTGACACTGCACTGACATCACATTGTGACACTGCACTGACGCCACATTGTGACACTGCAATGACACCACATTGTTACACTGCACTGACATCACATTGTGACACTGCACTGACGCCACATTGTGACACTGCAATGACACCACATTGTTACACTGCACTGACATCACATTGTGACACTGCACTGACGCCACATTGTGACACTGCACTGACGCCACATTGTGACACTGCACTGACGCCACATTGTGACACTGCACTGACGCCACATTGTGACACTGCACTGACGCCACATTGTGACACTGCACTGACGCCACATTGTTACACTGCACTGACGCCACATTGGGACACTGCGCTGACGCCACATTGTGACACTGCACTGACGCCACATTGTGACACTGCACTGACATCACATTGTGACACTGCACTGACGCCACATTGTGACACTGCACTGACGCTACATTGTGACACTGCACTGACACCACATTGTGACACTGCACTGACATCACATTGTGACACTGCACTGACGCCACATTGTGACACTGCACTGACGCCACATTGTGACACTGCACTGACGCCACATTGTGACACTGCACTGACACCACATTGTGACACTGCAATGACACCACATTGTTACACTGCACTGACATCACATTGTGACACTGCACTGACGCCACATTGTGACACTGCACTGACGCCACATTGTGACACTGCACTGACATCACATTGTGACACTGCACTGACGCCACACTGTGACACTGCACTGACGCTACATTGTGACACTGCACTGACACCACATTGTGACACTGCACTGACGCCACATTGTGACACTGCACTGACGCCACATTGTGACACTGCACTGACGCTACATTGTGACACTGCACTGACGCCACATTGTGACACTGCAATGACACCACATTGTTACACTGCACTGCCACCACATTGTGACACTGCACTGACACCACATTGTGACACTGCGCTGACACCACATTGTGACACTGCACTGGCGCCACATTGTGACACTGCACTGACACCACATTGTGACACTGCGCTGACACCACATTGTGACACTGCACTGGCGCCACATTGTGACACTGCACTGACACCACATTGTTACACTGCACTGACATCACATTGTTACACTGCACTGACGCCACATTGTGACACTGCACTGACGCCACATTGTGACACTGCACTGACGCCACATTGTGACACTGCACTGACGCTACATTGTGACACTGCACTGACGCCACATTGTGACACTGCAATGACACCACATTGTTACACTGCACTGACATCACATTGTGACACTGCACTGACGCCACATTGTGACACTGCACTGACGCCACATTGTGACACTGCAATGACACCACATTGTTACACTGCACTGACATCACATTGTGACACTGCACTGACGCTACATTGTGACACTGCACTGACGCCACATTGTGACACTGCAATGACACCACATTGTTACACTGCACTGACATCACATTGTGACACTGCACTGACGCCACATTGTGACACTGCACTGACGCCACATTGTGACACTGCAATGACACCACATTGTTACACTGCACTGACATCACATTGTGACACTGCACTGACGCCACATTGTGACACTGCACTGACGCCACATTGTGACACTGCACTGACATCACATTGTGACACTGCACTGACGCCACACTGTGACACTGCACTGACGCTACATTGTGACACTGCACTGACACCACATTGTGACACTGCACTGACATCACATTGTGACACTGCACTGACGCCACATTGTCACACTGCACTGACGCCACATTGTGACACTGCACTGACGCCACATTGTGACACTGCACTGACACCACATTGTGACACTGCACTGACATCACATTGTGACACTGCACTGACGCCACATTGTGACACTGCACTGACGCTACATTGTGACACTGCACTGACGCCACATTGTGACACTGCAATGACACCACATTGTTACACTGCACTGACATCACATTGTGACACTGCGCTGACACCACATTGTGACACTGCACTGACGCCACATTGTTACACTGCACTGACACCACATTGTGACACTGCACTGACGCCACATTGTGACACTGCACTGACGCCACATTGTGACACTGCACTGACGCCACATTGTTACACTGCACTGACGCCACATTGTGACACTGCACTGACACCACATTGTGACACTGCACTGACGCCACATTGTGACACTGCACTGACGCCACATTGTGACACTGCACTGACATCACATTGTGACACTGCACTGACGCCACATTGTGACACTGCACTGACGCTACATTGTGACACTGCACTGACACCACATTGTGACACTGCACTGACATCACATTGTGACACTGCACTGACGCCACATTGTGACACTGCACTGACGCTACATTGTGACACTGCACTGACGCCACATTGTGACACTGCAATGACACCACATTGTTACACTGCACTGACATCACATTGTGACACTGCACTGACGCCACATTGTGACACTGCACTGACGCCACATTGTGACACTGCAATGACGCTACATTGTGACACTGCACTGACGCCACATTGTGACACTGCAATGACACCACATTGTTACACTGCACTGACATCACATTGTGACACTGCACTGACGCCACATTGTGACACTGCACTGACGCCACATTGTCACACTGCACTGACGCCACATTGTGACACTGCACTGACGCCACATTGTGACACTGCACTGACACCACATTGTTACACTGCACTGACGCCACATTGTGACACTGCACTGACACCACATTGTGACACTGCACTGGCGCCACATTGTGACACTGCACTGACACCACATTGTGACACTGCACTGACGCCACATTGTGACACTGCACTGACGCCACATTGTGACACTGCACTGACGCCACATTGTGACACTGCAATGACACCACATTGTTACACTGCACTGACACCACATTGTGACACTGCACTGACGCCACATTGTGACACTGCACTGACATCACATTGTGACACTGCACTGACATCACATTGTGACACTGCACTGACGCCACATTGTGACACTGCAATGACACCACATTGTTACACTGCACTGACATCACATTGTGACACTGCACTGACGCCACATTGTGACACTGCAATGACACCACATTGTTACACTGCACTGACATCACATTGTGACACTGCACTGACGCCACATTGTGACACTGCACTGACGCCACATTGTGACACTGCACTGACGCCACATTGTGACACTGCACTGACGCCACATTGTGACACTGCACTGACGCCACATTGTGACACTGCACTGACGCCACATTGTTACACTGCACTGACGCCACATTGGGACACTGCGCTGACGCCACATTGTGACACTGCACTGACGCCACATTGTGACACTGCACTGACATCACATTGTGACACTGCACTGACGCCACATTGTGACACTGCACTGACGCTACATTGTGACACTGCACTGACACCACATTGTGACACTGCACTGACATCACATTGTGACACTGCACTGACGCCACATTGTGACACTGCACTGACGCCACATTGTGACACTGCACTGACGCCACATTGTGACACTGCACTGACACCACATTGTGACACTGCAATGACACCACATTGTTACACTGCACTGACATCACATTGTGACACTGCACTGACGCCACATTGTGACACTGCACTGACGCCACATTGTGACACTGCACTGACATCACATTGTGACACTGCACTGACGCCACACTGTGACACTGCACTGACGCTACATTGTGACACTGCACTGACACCACATTGTGACACTGCACTGACATCACATTGTGACACTGCACTGACGCCACATTGTCACACTGCACTGACGCCACATTGTGACACTGCACTGACGCCACATTGTGACACTGCACTGACACCACATTGTGACACTGCACTGACATCACATTGTGACACTGCACTGACGCCACATTGTGACACTGCACTGACGCTACATTGTGACACTGCACTGACGCCACATTGTGACACTGCAATGACACCACATTGTTACACTGCACTGACATCACATTGTGACACTGCGCTGACACCACATTGTGACACTGCACTGACGCCACATTGTTACACTGCACTGACGCCACATTGTTACACTGCACTGACGCCACATTGTGACACTGCACTGACGCCACATTGTTACACTGCACTGACACCACATTGTGACACTGCACTGACGCCACATTGTGACACTGCACTGACGCCACATTGTGACACTGCACTGACGCCACATTGTTACACTGCACTGACGCCACATTGTGACACTGCACTGACACCACATTGTGACACTGCACTGACGCCACATTGTGACACTGCACTGACGCCACATTGTGACACTGCACTGACATCACATTGTGACACTGCACTGACGCCACATTGTGACACTGCACTGACGCTACATTGTGACACTGCACTGACACCACATTGTGACACTGCACTGACATCACATTGTGACACTGCACTGACATCACATTGTGACACTGCACTGACGCCACATTGTGACACTGCACTGACGCTACATTGTGACACTGCACTGACGCCACATTGTGACACTGCACTGACGCCACATTGTGACACTGCACTGACGCCACATTGTGACACTGCACTGACGCCACATTGTGACACTGCACTGACGCCACATTGTGACACTGCAATGACACCACATTGTTACACTGCACTGACATCACATTGTGACACTGCACTGACGCCACATTGTGACACTGCACTGACGCCACATTGTTACACTGCACTGACGCCACATTGTGACACTGCAATGACACCACATTGTTACACTGCACTGACATCACATTGTGACACTGCACTGACGCCACATTGTGACACTGCAATGACACCACATTGTTACACTGCACTGACATCACATTGTGACACTGCACTGACGCCACATTGTGACACTGCACTGACGCCACATTGTGACACTGCACTGACGCCACATTGTGACACTGCACTGACGCCACATTGTGACACTGCACTGACGCCACATTGTGACACTGCACTGACGCCACATTGTTACACTGCACTGACGCCACATTGGGACACTGCGCTGACGCCACATTGTGACACTGCACTGACGCCACATTGTGACACTGCACTGACATCACATTGTGACACTGCACTGACGCCACATTGTGACACTGCACTGACGCTACATTGTGACACTGCACTGACACCACATTGTGACACTGCACTGACATCACATTGTGACACTGCACTGACGCCACATTGTGACACTGCACTGACGCCACATTGTGACACTGCACTGACGCCACATTGTGACACTGCACTGACACCACATTGTGACACTGCAATGACACCACATTGTTACACTGCACTGACATCACATTGTGACACTGCACTGACGCCACATTGTGACACTGCACTGACGCCACATTGTGACACTGCACTGACATCACATTGTGACACTGCACTGACGCCACACTGTGACACTGCACTGACGCTACATTGTGACACTGCACTGACACCACATTGTGACACTGCACTGACATCACATTGTGACACTGCACTGACGCCACATTGTCACACTGCACTGACGCCACATTGTGACACTGCACTGACGCCACATTGTGACACTGCACTGACACCACATTGTGACACTGCACTGACATCACATTGTGACACTGCACTGACGCCACATTGTGACACTGCACTGACGCTACATTGTGACACTGCACTGACGCCACATTGTGACACTGCAATGACACCACATTGTTACACTGCACTGACATCACATTGTGACACTGCGCTGACACCACATTGTGACACTGCACTGACGCCACATTGTTACACTGCACTGACGCCACATTGTTACACTGCACTGACGCCACATTGTGACACTGCACTGACGCCACATTGTTACACTGCACTGACACCACATTGTGACACTGCACTGACGCCACATTGTGACACTGCACTGACGCCACATTGTGACACTGCACTGACGCCACATTGTTACACTGCACTGACGCCACATTGTGACACTGCACTGACACCACATTGTGACACTGCACTGACGCCACATTGTGACACTGCACTGACGCCACATTGTGACACTGCACTGACATCACATTGTGACACTGCACTGACGCCACATTGTGACACTGCACTGACGCTACATTGTGACACTGCACTGACACCACATTGTGACACTGCACTGACATCACATTGTGACACTGCACTGACGCCACATTGTGACACTGCACTGACGCTACATTGTGACACTGCACTGACGCCACATTGTGACACTGCAATGACACCACATTGTTACACTGCACTGACATCACATTGTGACACTGCACTGACGCCACATTGTGACACTGCACTGACGCCACATTGTGACACTGCAATGACGCTACATTGTGACACTGCACTGACGCCACATTGTGACACTGCAATGACACCACATTGTTACACTGCACTGACATCACATTGTGACACTGCACTGACGCCACATTGTGACACTGCACTGACGCCACATTGTCACACTGCACTGACGCCACATTGTGACACTGCACTGACGCCACATTGTGACACTGCACTGACACCACATTGTTACACTGCACTGACGCCACATTGTGACACTGCACTGACACCACATTGTGACACTGCACTGGCGCCACATTGTGACACTGCACTGACACCACATTGTGACACTGCACTGACGCCACATTGTGACACTGCAATGACACCACATTGTTACACTGCACTGACATCACATTGTGACACTGCACTGACGCCACATTGTGACACTGCACTGACGCCACATTGTGACACTGCAATGACACCACATTGTTACACTGCACTGACATCACATTGTGACACTGCACTGACGCCACATTGTGACACTGCACTGACGCCACATTGTGACACTGCACTGACATCACATTGTGACACTGCACTGACGCCACACTGTGACACTGCACTGACGCTACATTGTGACACTGCACTGACACCACATTGTGACACTGCACTGACATCACATTGTGACACTGCACTGACGCCACATTGTCACACTGCACTGACGCCACATTGTGACACTGCACTGACGCCACATTGTGACACTGCACTGACACCACATTGTGACACTGCACTGACATCACATTGTGACACTGCACTGACGCCACATTGTGACACTGCACTGACGCTACATTGTGACACTGCACTGACGCCACATTGTCACACTGCACTGACGCCACATTGTGACACTGCACTGACGCCACATTGTGACACTGCACTGACACCACATTGTGACACTGCACTGACATCACATTGTGACACTGCACTGACGCCACATTGTGACACTGCACTGACGCTACATTGTGACACTGCACTGACGCCACATTGTGACACTGCAATGACACCACATTGTTACACTGCACTGACATCACATTGTGACACTGCGCTGACACCACATTGTGACACTGCACTGACGCCACATTGTTACACTGCACTGACACCACATTGTGACACTGCACTGACGCCACATTGTGACACTGCACTGACGCCACATTGTGACACTGCACTGACGCCACATTGTTACACTGCACTGACGCCACATTGTGACACTGCACTGACGCCACATTGTGACACTGCACTGACGCCACATTGTGACACTGCACTGACATCACATTGTGACACTGCACTGACGCCACATTGTGACACTGCACTGACGCTACATTGTGACACTGCACTGACACCACATTGTGACACTGCACTGACATCACATTGTGACACTGCACTGACGCCACATTGTGACACTGCACTGACGCTACATTGTGACACTGCACTGACGCCACATTGTGACACTGCAATGACGCCACATTGTTACACTGCACTGACATCACATTGTGACACTGCACTGACGCCACATTGTGACACTGCACTGACGCCACATTGTGACACTGCACTGACGCCACATTGTGACACTGCACTGACACCACATTGTGACACTGCACTGACATCACATTGTGACACTGCACTGACGCCACATTGTGACACTGCACTGACGCTACATTGTGACACTGCACTGACGCCACATTGTGACACTGCACTGACATCACATTGTGACACTGCGCTGACACCACATTGTGACACTGCACTGACGCCACATTGTTACACTGCACTGACGCCACATTGTTACACTGCACTGACATCACATTGTGACACTGCACTGACGCCACATTGTGACACTGCACTGACATCACATTGTGACACTGCACTGACGCCACATTGTGACACTGCACTGACGCTACATTGTGACACTGCACTGACGCCACATTGTGACACTGCACTGACGCTACATTGTGACACTGCACTGACATCACATTGTGACACTGCACTCACGCCACATTGTGACACTGCACTGACGCTACATTGTGACACTGCACTGACGCCACATTGTGACACTGCAATGACACCACATTGTTACACTGCACTGACATCACATTGTGACACTGCACTGACGCCACATTGTGACACTGCACTGACGCCACATTGTGACACTGCAATGACACCACATTGTTACACTGCACTGACATCACATTGTGACACTGCACTGACGCTACATTGTGACACTGCACTGACGCCACATTGTGACACTGCAATGACACCACATTGTTACACTGCACTGACGCCACATTGTGACACTGCACTGACGCTACATTGTGACACTGCACTGACACCACATTGTGACACTGCACTGACATCACATTGTGACACTGCACTGACGCCACATTGTCACACTGCACTGACGCCACATTGTGACACTGCACTGACGCCACATTGTGACACTGCACTGACACCACATTGTGACACTGCACTGACATCACATTGTGACACTGCACTGACGCCACATTGTGACACTGCACTGACGCTACATTGTGACACTGCACTGACGCCACATTGTGACACTGCAATGACACCACATTGTTACACTGCACTGACATCACATTGTGACACTGCGCTGACACCACATTGTGACACTGCGCTGACGCCACATTGTTACACTGCACTGACGCCACATTGTTACACTGCACTGACGCCACATTGTGACACTGCACTGACGCCACATTGTGACACTGCACTGACACCACATTGTGACACTGCACTGACGCCACATTGTGACACTGCACTGACGCCACATTGTGACACTGCACTGACGCCACATTGTTACACTGCACTGACGCCACATTGTGACACTGCACTGACACCACATTGTGACACTGCACTGACGCCACATTGTGACACTGCACTGACGCCACATTGTGACACTGCACTGACGCCACATTGTGACACTGCACTGACGCCACATTGTGACACTGCAATGACACCACATTGTTACACTGCACTGACATCACATTGTGACACTGCACTGACGCCACATTGTGACACTGCACTGACGCCACATTGTGACACTGCAATGACGCCACATTGTTACACTGCACTGACATCACATTGTGACACTGCACTGACGCTACATTGTGACACTGCACTGACGCCACATTGTGACACTGCAATGACACCACATTGTTACACTGCACTGACATCACATTGTGACACTGCACTGACGCCACATTGTGACACTGCACTGACGCCACATTGTGACACTGCAATGACACCACATTGTTACACTGCACTGACATCACATTGTGACACTGCACTGACGCCATATTGTGACACTGCACTGACGCCACATTGTGACACTGCACTGACATCACATTGTGACACTGCACTGACGCCACACTGTGACACTGCACTGACGCTACATTGTGACACTGCACTGACACCACATTGTGACACTGCACTGACATCACATTGTGACACTGCACTGACGCCACATTGTCACACTGCACTGACGCCACATTGTGACACTGCACTGACGCCACATTGTGACACTGCACTGACACCACATTGTGACACTGCACTGACATCACATTGTGACACTGCACTGACGCCACATTGTGACACTGCACTGACGCTACATTGTGACACTGCACTGACGCCACATTGTGACACTGCACTGACGCCACATTGTTACACTGCACTGACGCCACATTGTTACACTGCACTGACGCCACATTGTGACACTGCACTGACGCCACATTGTAACACTGCACTGACACCACATTGTGACACTGCACTGACGCCACATTGTGACACTGCACTGACGCCACATTGTGACACTGCACTGACGCCACATTGTTACACTGCACTGACGCCACATTGTGACACTGCACTGACACCACATTGTGACACTGCACTGACGCCACATTGTGACACTGCACTGACGCCACATTGTGACACTGCACTGACGCCACATTGTGACACTGCACTGACGCCACATTGTGACACTGCACTGACGCCACATTGTGACACTGCACTGACATCACATTGTGACACTGCACTGACGCCACATTGTGACACTGCACTGACGCCACATTGTGACACTGCACTGACGCCACATTGTGACACTGCACTGACGCCACATTGTTACACTGCACTGACGCCACATTGTGACACTGCACTGACGCCACATTGTGACACTGCACTGACGACACATTGTGACACTGCACTGACGCCACATTGTGACACTGCACTGACACCACATTGTTACACTGCACTGACGCCACATTGTGACACTGCACTGACGCTACATTGTGACACTGCACTGACGCCACATTGTGACACTGCAATGACACCACATTGTTACACTGCACTGACACCACATTGTGACACTGCACTGACACCACATTGTGACACTGCGCTGACACCACATTGTGACACTGCACTGGCGCCACATTGTGACACTGCACTGACACCACATTGTGACACTGCGCTGACACCACATTGTGACACTGCACTGGCGCCACATTGTGACACTGCACTGACACCACATTGTTACACTGCACTGACATCACATTGTTACACTGCACTGACGCCACATTGTGACACTGCACTGACGCCACATTGTGACACTGCACTGACGCCACATTGTGACACTGCACTGACGCCACATTGTGACACTGCACTGACGCCACATTGGGACACTGCACTGACGCCACATTGTGACACTGCACTGACACCACATTGTGACACTGCATTGACGCCACATTGTGACACTGCCCTGACGCCACATTGTGACACTGCACTGACACCACATTGTGACACTGCACTGACGCCACATTGTGACAGTGCACTGACGCCACATTGTGACACTGCACTGACGCTACATTGTGACACTGCACTGACACCACATTGTGACACTGCACTGACGCCACATTGTGACACTGCACTGACGCCACATTGTGACACTGCACTGACGCCACATTGTGACACTGCACTGACATCACATTGTGACACTGCACTGACGCCACATTGTGACACTGCACTGACGCTACATTGTGACACTGCACTGACACCACATTGTGACACTGCACTGACATCACATTGTGACACTGCACTGACACCACATTGTTACACTGCACTGACGCCACATTGTGACACTGCACTGACACCACATTGTTACACTGCACTGACATCACATTGTGACACTGCACTGACGCCACATTGTGACACTGCACTGACGCCACATTGTTACACTGCACTGACGCCACATTGGGACACTGCGCTGACGCCACATTGTGACACTGCACTGACGCCACATTGTGACACTGCACTGACATCACATTGTGACACTGCACTGACGCCACATTGTGACACTGCACTGACGCTACATTGTGACACTGCACTGACACCACATTGTGACACTGCACTGACATCACATTGTGACACTGCACTGACGCCACATTGTGACACTGCACTGACGCCACATTGTGACACTGCACTGACGCCACATTGTGACACTGCACTGACACCACATTGTGACACTGCACTGACATCACATTGTGACACTGCACTGACGCCACATTGTGACACTGCACTGACGCTACATTGTGACACTGCACTGACGCCACATTGTGACACTGCACTGACATCACATTGTGACACTGCGCTGACACCACATTGTGACACTGCACTGACGCCACATTGTTACACTGCACTGACGCCACATTGTTACACTGCACTGACATCACATTGTGACACTGCACTGACGCCACATTGTGACACTGCACTGACATCACATTGTGACACTGCACTGACGCCACATTGTGACACTGCACTGACATCACATTGTGACACTGCACTGACGCCACATTGTGACACTGCACTGACGCTACATTGTGACACTGCACTGACATCACATTGTGACACTGCACTCACGCCACATTGTGACACTGCACTGACGCTACATTGTGACACTGCACTGACGCCACATTGTGACACTGCAATGACACCACATTGTTACACTGCACTGACATCACATTGTGACACTGCACTGACGCCACATTGTGACACTGCAATGACACCACATTGTTACACTGCACTGACGCCACATTGTGACACTGCACTGACGCTACATTGTGACACTGCACTGACACCACATTGTGACACTGCACTGACATCACATTGTGACACTGCACTGACGCCACATTGTCACACTGCACTGACGCCACATTGTGACACTGCACTGACGCCACATTGTGACACTGCACTGACACCACATTGTGACACTGCACTGACATCACATTGTGACACTGCACTGACGCCACATTGTGACACTGCACTGACGCTACATTGTGACACTGCACTGACGCCACATTGTGACACTGCAATGACACCACATTGTTACACTGCACTGACATCACATTGTGACACTGCGCTGACACCACATTGTGACACTGCACTGACGCCACATTGTTACACTGCACTGACGCCACATTGTTACACTGCACTGACGCCACATTGTGACACTGCACTGACGCCACATTGTGACACTGCACTGACACCACATTGTGACACTGCACTGACGCCACATTGTGACACTGCACTGACGCCACATTGTGACACTGCACTGACGCCACATTGTTACACTGCACTGACGCCACATTGTGACACTGCACTGACACCACATTGTGACACTGCACTGACGCCACATTGTGACACTGCACTGACGCCACATTGTGACACTGCACTGACGCCACATTGTGACACTGCACTGACGCCACATTGTGACACTGCACTGACGCTACATTGTGACACTGCACTGACGCCACATTGTGACACTGCAATGACACCACATTGTTACACTGCACTGACACCACATTGTGACACTGCACTGACACCACATTGTGACACTGCGCTGACACCACATTGTGACACTGCACTGGCGCCACATTGTGACACTGCACTGACACCACATTGTGACACTGCGCTGACACCACATTGTGACACTGCACTGGCGCCACATTGTGACACTGCACTGACACCACATTGTTACACTGCACTGACATCACATTGTTACACTGCACTGACGCCACATTGTGACACTGCACTGACGCCACATTGTGACACTGCACTGACGCCACATTGTGACACTGCACTGACGCTACATTGTGACACTGCACTGACGCCACATTGTGACACTGCAATGACACCACATTGTTACACTGCACTGACATCACATTGTGACACTGCACTGACGCCACATTGTGACACTGCACTGACGCCACATTGTGACACTGCAATGACACCACATTGTTACACTGCACTGACATCACATTGTGACACTGCACTGACGCTACATTGTGACACTGCACTGACGCCACATTGTGACACTGCAATGACACCACATTGTTACACTGCACTGACATCACATTGTGACACTGCACTGACGCCACATTGTGACACTGCACTGACGCCACATTGTGACACTGCAATGACACCACATTGTTACACTGCACTGACATCACATTGTGACACTGCACTGACGCCACATTGTGACACTGCACTGACGCCACATTGTGACACTGCACTGACATCACATTGTGACACTGCACTGACGCCACACTGTGACACTGCACTGACGCTACATTGTGACACTGCACTGACACCACATTGTGACACTGCACTGACATCACATTGTGACACTGCACTGACGCCACATTGTCACACTGCACTGACGCCACATTGTGACACTGCACTGACGCCACATTGTGACACTGCACTGACACCACATTGTGACACTGCACTGACATCACATTGTGACACTGCACTGACGCCACATTGTGACACTGCACTGACGCTACATTGTGACACTGCACTGACGCCACATTGTGACACTGCAATGACACCACATTGTTACACTGCACTGACATCACATTGTGACACTGCGCTGACACCACATTGTGACACTGCACTGACGCCACATTGTTACACTGCACTGACGCCACATTGTTACACTGCACTGACGCCACATTGTGACACTGCACTGACGCCACATTGTTACACTGCACTGACACCACATTGTGACACTGCACTGACGCCACATTGTGACACTGCACTGACGCCACATTGTGACACTGCACTGACGCCACATTGTTACACTGCACTGACGCCACATTGTGACACTGCACTGACACCACATTGTGACACTGCACTGACGCCACATTGTGACACTGCACTGACGCCACATTGTGACACTGCACTGACATCACATTGTGACACTGCACTGACGCCACATTGTGACACTGCACTGACGCTACATTGTGACACTGCACTGACACCACATTGTGACACTGCACTGACATCACATTGTGACACTGCACTGACGCCACATTGTGACACTGCACTGACGCTACATTGTGACACTGCACTGACGCCACATTGTGACACTGCAATGACACCACATTGTTACACTGCACTGACATCACATTGTGACACTGCACTGACGCCACATTGTGACACTGCACTGACGCCACATTGTGACACTGCAATGACGCTACATTGTGACACTGCACTGACGCCACATTGTGACACTGCAATGACACCACATTGTTACACTGCACTGACATCACATTGTGACACTGCACTGACGCCACATTGTGACACTGCACTGACGCCACATTGTCACACTGCACTGACGCCACATTGTGACACTGCACTGACGCCACATTGTGACACTGCACTGACACCACATTGTGACACTGCACTGACATCACATTGTGACACTGCACTGACGCCACATTGTCACACTGCACTGACGCCACATTGTGACACTGCACTGACGCCACATTGTGACACTGCACTGACACCACATTGTGACACTGCACTGACATCACATTGTGACACTGCACTGACGCCACATTGTGACACTGCACTGACGCTACATTGTGACACTGCACTGACGCCACATTGTGACACTGCACTGACGCCACATTGTTACACTGCACTGACGCCACATTGTTACACTGCACTGACGCCACATTGTGACACTGCACTGACGCCACATTGTTACACTGCACTGACACCACATTGTGACACTGCACTGACGCCACATTGTGACACTGCACTGACGCCACATTGTGACACTGCACTGACGCCACATTGTTACACTGCACTGACGCCACATTGTGACACTGCACTGACACCACATTGTGACACTGCACTGACGCCACATTGTGACACTGCACTGACGCCACATTGTGACACTGCACTGACGCCACATTGTGACACTGCACTGACGCCACATTGTGACACTGCACTGACGCCACATTGTGACACTGCACTGACATCACATTGTGACACTGCACTGACGCCACATTGTGACACTGCACTGACGCCACATTGTGACACTGCACTGACGCCACATTGTGACACTGCACTGACGCCACATTGTTACACTGCACTGACGCCACATTGTGACACTGCACTGACACCACATTGTGACACTGCGCTGACACCACATTGTGACACTGCACTGGCGCCACATTGTGACACTGCACTGACACCACATTGTTACACTGCACTGACATCACATTGTTACACTGCACTGACGCCACATTGTGACACTGCACTGACGCCACATTGTGACACTGCACTGACGCCACATTGTGACACTGCACTGACGCCACATTGTGACACTGCACTGACGCCACATTAGGACACTGCACTGACGCCACATTGTGACACTGCACTGACACCACATTGTGACACTGCATTGACGCCACATTGTGACACTGCCCTGACGCCACATTGTGACACTGCACTGACACCACATTGTGACACTGCACTGACGCCACATTGTGACAGTGCACTGACGCCACATTGTGACACTGCACTGACGCTACATTGTGACACTGCACTGACACCACATTGTGACACTGCACTGACGCCACATTGTGACACTGCACTGACGCCACATTGTGACACTGCACTGACGCCACATTGTGACACTGCACTGACATCACATTGTGACACTGCACTGACGCCACATTGTGACACTGCACTGACGCTACATTGTGACACTGCACTGACACCACATTGTGACACTGCACTGACATCACATTGTGACACTGCACTGACACCACATTGTTACACTGCACTGACGCCACATTGTGACACTGCACTGACACCACATTGTTACACTGCACTGACATCACATTGTGACACTGCACTGACGCCACATTGTGACACTGCACTGACGCCACATTGTTACACTGCACTGACGCCACATTGGGACACTGCGCTGACGCCACATTGTGACACTGCACTGACGCCACATTGTGACACTGCACTGACATCACATTGTGACACTGCACTGACGCCACATTGTGACACTGCACTGACGCTACATTGTGACACTGCACTGACACCACATTGTGACACTGCACTGACATCACATTGTGACACTGCACTGACGCCACATTGTGACACTGCACTGACGCCACATTGTGACACTGCACTGACGCCACATTGTGACACTGCACTGACACCACATTGTGACACTGCACTGACATCACATTGTGACACTGCACTGACGCCACATTGTGACACTGCACTGACGCTACATTGTGACACTGCACTGACGCCACATTGTGACACTGCACTGACATCACATTGTGACACTGCGCTGACACCACATTGTGACACTGCACTGACGCCACATTGTTACACTGCACTGACGCCACATTGTTACACTGCACTGACATCACATTGTGACACTGCACTGACGCCACATTGTGACACTGCACTGACATCACATTGTGACACTGCACTGACGCCACATTGTGACACTGCACTGACATCACATTGTGACACTGCACTGACGCCACATTGTGACACTGCACTGACGCTACATTGTGACACTGCACTGACATCACATTGTGACACTGCACTCACGCCACATTGTGACACTGCACTGACGCTACATTGTGACACTGCACTGACGCCACATTGTGACACTGCAATGACACCACATTGTTACACTGCACTGACATCACATTGTGACACTGCACTGACGCCACATTGTGACACTGCAATGACACCACATTGTTACACTGCACTGACGCCACATTGTGACACTGCACTGACGCTACATTGTGACACTGCACTGACACCACATTGTGACACTGCACTGACATCACATTGTGACACTGCACTGACGCCACATTGTCACACTGCACTGACGCCACATTGTGACACTGCACTGACGCCACATTGTGACACTGCACTGACACCACATTGTGACACTGCACTGACATCACATTGTGACACTGCACTGACGCCACATTGTGACACTGCACTGACGCTACATTGTGACACTGCACTGACGCCACATTGTGACACTGCAATGACACCACATTGTTACACTGCACTGACATCACATTGTGACACTGCGCTGACACCACATTGTGACACTGCACTGACGCCACATTGTTACACTGCACTGACGCCACATTGTTACACTGCACTGACGCCACATTGTGACACTGCACTGACGCCACATTGTGACACTGCACTGACACCACATTGTGACACTGCACTGACGCCACATTGTGACACTGCACTGACGCCACATTGTGACACTGCACTGACGCCACATTGTTACACTGCACTGACGCCACATTGTGACACTGCACTGACACCACATTGTGACACTGCACTGACGCCACATTGTGACACTGCACTGACGCCACATTGTGACACTGCACTGACACCACATTGTGACACTGCACTGACGCCACATTGTGACACTGCACTGACGCCACATTGTGACACTGCACTGACGCCACATTGTGACACTGCACTGACGCCACATTGTGACACTGCACTGACGCTACATTGTGACACTGCACTGACGCCACATTGTGACACTGCAATGACACCACATTGTTACACTGCACTGCCACCACATTGTGACACTGCACTGACACCACATTGTGACACTGCGCTGACACCACATTGTGACACTGCACTGGCGCCACATTGTGACACTGCACTGACACCACATTGTGACACTGCGCTGACACCACATTGTGACACTGCACTGGCGCCACATTGTGACACTGCACTGACACCACATTGTTACACTGCACTGACATCACATTGTTACACTGCACTGACGCCACATTGTGACACTGCACTGACGCCACATTGTGACACTGCACTGACGCCACATTGTGACACTGCACTGACGCTACATTGTGACACTGCACTGACGCCACATTGTGACACTGCAATGACACCACATTGTTACACTGCACTGACATCACATTGTGACACTGCACTGACGCCACATTGTGACACTGCACTGACGCCACATTGTGACACTGCAATGACACCACATTGTTACACTGCACTGACATCACATTGTGACACTGCACTGACGCTACATTGTGACACTGCACTGACGCCACATTGTGACACTGCAATGACACCACATTGTTACACTGCACTGACATCACATTGTGACACTGCACTGACGCCACATTGTGACACTGCACTGACGCCACATTGTGACACTGCAATGACACCACATTGTTACACTGCACTGACATCACATTGTGACACTGCACTGACGCCACATTGTGACACTGCACTGACGCCACATTGTGACACTGCACTGACATCACATTGTGACACTGCACTGACGCCACACTGTGACACTGCACTGACGCTACATTGTGACACTGCACTGACACCACATTGTGACACTGCACTGACATCACATTGTGACACTGCACTGACGCCACATTGTCACACTGCACTGACGCCACATTGTGACACTGCACTGACGCCACATTGTGACACTGCACTGACACCACATTGTGACACTGCACTGACATCACATTGTGACACTGCACTGACGCCACATTGTGACACTGCACTGACGCTACATTGTGACACTGCACTGACGCCACATTGTGACACTGCAATGACACCACATTGTTACACTGCACTGACATCACATTGTGACACTGCGCTGACACCACATTGTGACACTGCACTGACGCCACATTGTTACACTGCACTGACGCCACATTGTTACACTGCACTGACGCCACATTGTGACACTGCACTGACGCCACATTGTTACACTGCACTGACACCACATTGTGACACTGCACTGACGCCACATTGTGACACTGCACTGACGCCACATTGTGACACTGCACTGACGCCACATTGTTACACTGCACTGACGCCACATTGTGACACTGCACTGACACCACATTGTGACACTGCACTGACGCCACATTGTGACACTGCACTGACGCCACATTGTGACACTGCACTGACATCACATTGTGACACTGCACTGACGCCACATTGTGACACTGCACTGACGCTACATTGTGACACTGCACTGACACCACATTGTGACACTGCACTGACATCACATTGTGACACTGCACTGACGCCACATTGTGACACTGCACTGACGCTACATTGTGACACTGCACTGACGCCACATTGTGACACTGCAATGACACCACATTGTTACACTGCACTGACATCACATTGTGACACTGCACTGACGCCACATTGTGACACTGCACTGACGCCACATTGTGACACTGCAATGACGCTACATTGTGACACTGCACTGACGCCACATTGTGACACTGCAATGACACCACATTGTTACACTGCACTGACATCACATTGTGACACTGCACTGACGCCACATTGTGACACTGCACTGACGCCACATTGTCACACTGCACTGACGCCACATTGTGACACTGCACTGACGCCACATTGTGACACTGCACTGACACCACATTGTTACACTGCACTGACGCCACATTGTGACACTGCACTGACACCACATTGTGACACTGCACTGGCGCCACATTGTGACACTGCACTGACACCACATTGTGACACTGCACTGACGCCACATTGTGACACTGCAATGACACCACATTGTTACACTGCACTGACATCACATTGTGACACTGCACTGACGCCACATTGTGACACTGCGCTGACACCACATTGTGACACTGCACTGACGCCACATTGTGACACTGCACTGACGCCACATTGTGACACTGCACTGACACCACATTGTGACACTGCACTGACATCACATTGTGACACTGCACTGACATCACATTGTGACACTGCACTGACGCCACATTGTGACACTGCAATGACACCACATTGTTACACTGCACTGCCACCACATTGTGACACTGCACTGACACCACATTGTGACACTGCGCTGACACCACATTGTGACACTGCACTGGCGCCACATTGTGACACTGCACTGACACCACATTGTGACACTGCGCTGACACCACATTGTGACACTGCACTGGCGCCACATTGTGACACTGCACTGACACCACATTGTTACACTGCACTGACATCACATTGTTACACTGCACTGACGCCACATTGTGACACTGCACTGACGCCACATTGTGACACTGCACTGACGCCACATTGTGACACTGCACTGACGCTACATTGTGACACTGCACTGACGCCACATTGTGACACTGCAATGACACCACATTGTTACACTGCACTGACATCACATTGTGACACTGCACTGACGCCACATTGTGACACTGCACTGACGCCACATTGTGACACTGCAATGACACCACATTGTTACACTGCACTGACATCACATTGTGACACTGCACTGACGCTACATTGTGACACTGCACTGACGCCACATTGTGACACTGCAATGACACCACATTGTTACACTGCACTGACATCACATTGTGACACTGCACTGACGCCACATTGTGACACTGCACTGACGCCACATTGTGACACTGCAATGACACCACATTGTTACACTGCACTGACATCACATTGTGACACTGCACTGACGCCACATTGTGACACTGCACTGACGCCACATTGTGACACTGCACTGACATCACATTGTGACACTGCACTGACGCCACACTGTGACACTGCACTGACGCTACATTGTGACACTGCACTGACACCACATTGTGACACTGCACTGACATCACATTGTGACACTGCACTGACGCCACATTGTCACACTGCACTGACGCCACATTGTGACACTGCACTGACGCCACATTGTGACACTGCACTGACACCACATTGTGACACTGCACTGACATCACATTGTGACACTGCACTGACGCCACATTGTGACACTGCACTGACGCTACATTGTGACACTGCACTGACGCCACATTGTGACACTGCAATGACACCACATTGTTACACTGCACTGACATCACATTGTGACACTGCGCTGACACCACATTGTGACACTGCACTGACGCCACATTGTTACACTGCACTGACGCCACATTGTTACACTGCACTGACGCCACATTGTGACACTGCACTGACGCCACATTGTTACACTGCACTGACACCACATTGTGACACTGCACTGACGCCACATTGTGACACTGCACTGACGCCACATTGTGACACTGCACTGACGCCACATTGTTACACTGCACTGACGCCACATTGTGACACTGCACTGACACCACATTGTGACACTGCACTGACGCCACATTGTGACACTGCACTGACGCCACATTGTGACACTGCACTGACATCACATTGTGACACTGCACTGACGCCACATTGTGACACTGCACTGACGCTACATTGTGACACTGCACTGACACCACATTGTGACACTGCACTGACATCACATTGTGACACTGCACTGACGCCACATTGTGACACTGCACTGACGCTACATTGTGACACTGCACTGACGCCACATTGTGACACTGCAATGACACCACATTGTTACACTGCACTGACATCACATTGTGACACTGCACTGACGCCACATTGTGACACTGCACTGACGCCACATTGTGACACTGCAATGACGCTACATTGTGACACTGCACTGACGCCACATTGTGACACTGCAATGACACCACATTGTTACACTGCACTGACATCACATTGTGACACTGCACTGACGCCACATTGTGACACTGCACTGACGCCACATTGTCACACTGCACTGACGCCACATTGTGACACTGCACTGACGCCACATTGTGACACTGCACTGACACCACATTGTTACACTGCACTGACGCCACATTGTGACACTGCACTGACACCACATTGTGACACTGCACTGGCGCCACATTGTGACACTGCACTGACACCACATTGTGACACTGCACTGACGCCACATTGTGACACTGCAATGACACCACATTGTTACACTGCACTGACATCACATTGTGACACTGCACTGACGCCACATTGTGACACTGCGCTGACACCACATTGTGACACTGCACTGACGCCACATTGTGACACTGCACTGACGCCACATTGTGACACTGCACTGACACCACATTGTGACACTGCACTGACATCACATTGTGACACTGCACTGACGCCACATTGTGACACTGCACTGACGCCACATTGTGACACTGCACTGACATCACATTGTGACACTGCACTGACATCACATTGTGACACAGCACTGACATCACATTGTGACACTGCACTGACGCCATATTGTGACACTGCACTGACACCACATTGTGACACTGCAATGACACCACATTGTGACACTGCACTGACATCACATTGTGACACTGCACTGACGCCACATTGTGACACTGCACTGACGCCACATTGTGACACTGCACTGACGCCACATTGTGACACTGCACTGACGCCACATTGTGACACTGCACTGACGCCACATTGTGACACTGCACTGACGCCACATTGTTACACTGCACTGACGCCACATTGGGACACTGCGCTGACGCCACATTGTGACACTGCACTGACGCCACATTGTGACACTGCACTGACATCACATTGTGACACTGCACTGACGCCACATTGTGACACTGCACTGACGCTACATTGTGACACTGCACTGACACCACATTGTGACACTGCACTGACATCACATTGTGACACTGCACTGACGCCACATTGTGACACTGCACTGACGCCACATTGTGACACTGCACTGACGCCACATTGTGACACTGCACTGACACCACATTGTGACACTGCACTGACATCACATTGTGACACTGCACTGACGCCACATTGTGACACTGCACTGACGCTACATTGTGACACTGCACTGACGCCACATTGTGACACTGCACTGACATCACATTGTGACACTGCGCTGACACCACATTGTGACACTGCACTGACGCCACATTGTTACACTGCACTGACGCCACATTGTTACACTGCACTGACATCACATTGTGACACTGCACTGACGCCACATTGTGACACTGCACTGACATCACATTGTGACACTGCACTGACGCCACATTGTGACACTGCACTGACATCACATTGTGACACTGCACTGACGCCACATTGTGACACTGCACTGACGCTACATTGTGACACTGCACTGACATCACATTGTGACACTGCACTCACGCCACATTGTGACACTGCACTGACGCTACATTGTGACACTGCACTGACGCCACATTGTGACACTGCAATGACACCACATTGTTACACTGCACTGACATCACATTGTGACACTGCACTGACGCCACATTGTGACACTGCACTGACGCCACATTGTGACACTGCAATGACACCACATTGTTACACTGCACTGACATCACATTGTGACACTGCACTGACGCTACATTGTGACACTGCACTGACGCCACATTGTGACACTGCAATGACACCACATTGTTACACTGCACTGACGCCACATTGTGACACTGCACTAACGCTACATTGTGACACTGCACTGACACCACATTGTGACACTGCACTGACATCACATTGTGACACTGCACTGACGCCACATTGTCACACTGCACTGACGCCACATTGTGACACTGCACTGACGCCACATTGTGACACTGCACTGACACCACATTGTGACACTGCACTGACATCACATTGTGACACTGCACTGACGCCACATTGTGACACTGCACTGACGCTACATTGTGACACTGCACTGACGCCACATTGTGACACTGCAATGACACCACATTGTTACACTGCACTGACATCACATTGTGACACTGCGCTGACACCACATTGTGACACTGCACTGACGCCACATTGTTACACTGCACTGACGCCACATTGTTACACTGCACTGACGCCACATTGTGACACTGCACTGACGCCACATTGTGACACTGCAATGACACCACATTGTTACACTGCACTGACATCACATTGTGACACTGCACTGACGCCACATTGTGACACTGCACTGACGCCACATTGTGACACTGCAATGACACCACATTGTTACACTGCACTGACATCACATTGTGACACTGCACTGACGCCACATTGTGACACTGCACTGACGCCACATTGTGACACTGCACTGACATCACATTGTGACACTGCACTGACGCCACACTGTGACACTGCACTGACGCTACATTGTGACACTGCACTGACACCACATTGTGACACTGCACTGACATCACATTGTGACACTGCACTGACGCCACATTGTCACACTGCACTGACGCCACATTGTGACACTGCACTGACGCCACATTGTGACACTGCACTGACACCACATTGTGACACTGCACTGACATCACATTGTGACACTGCACTGACGCCACATTGTGACACTGCACTGACGCTACATTGTGACACTGCACTGACGCCACATTGTGACACTGCAATGACACCACATTGTTACACTGCACTGACATCACATTGTGACACTGCGCTGACACCACATTGTGACACTGCACTGACGCCACATTGTTACACTGCACTGACACCACATTGTGACACTGCACTGACGCCACATTGTGACACTGCACTGACGCCACATTGTGACACTGCACTGACGCCACATTGTTACACTGCACTGACGCCACATTGTGACACTGCACTGACACCACATTGTGACACTGCACTGACGCCACATTGTGACACTGCACTGACGCCACATTGTGACACTGCACTGACATCACATTGTGACACTGCACTGACGCCACATTGTGACACTGCACTGACGCTACATTGTGACACTGCACTGACACCACATTGTGACACTGCACTGACATCACATTGTGACACTGCACTGACGCCACATTGTGACACTGCACTGACGCTACATTGTGACACTGCACTGACGCCACATTGTGACACTGCAATGACACCACATTGTTACACTGCACTGACATCACATTGTGACACTGCACTGACGCCACATTGTGACACTGCACTGACGCCACATTGTGACACTGCAATGACGCTACATTGTGACACTGCACTGACGCCACATTGTGACACTGCAATGACACCACATTGTTACACTGCACTGACATCACATTGTGACACTGCACTGACGCCACATTGTGACACTGCACTGACGCCACATTGTCACACTGCACTGACGCCACATTGTGACACTGCACTGACGCCACATTGTGACACTGCACTGACACCACATTGTTACACTGCACTGACGCCACATTGTGACACTGCACTGACACCACATTGTGACACTGCACTGGCGCCACATTGTGACACTGCACTGACACCACATTGTGACACTGCACTGACGCCACATTGTGACACTGCACTGACGCCACATTGTGACACTGCACTGACGCCACATTGTGACACTGCAATGACACCACATTGTTACACTGCACTGACACCACATTGTGACACTGCACTGACGCCACATTGTGACACTGCACTGACATCACATTGTGACACTGCACTGACATCACATTGTGACACTGCACTGACGCCACATTGTGACACTGCAATGACACCACATTGTTACACTGCACTGACATCACATTGTGACACTGCACTGACGCCACATTGTGACACTGCAATGACACCACATTGTTACACTGCACTGACATCACATTGTGACACTGCACTGACGCCACATTGTGACACTGCACTGACATCACATTGTGACACTGCACTGACGCCACATTGTCACACTGCACTGACGCCACATTGTGACACTGCACTGACGCCACATTGTGACACTGCACTGACACCACATTGTGACACTGCACTGACATCACATTGTGACACTGCACTGACGCCACATTGTGACACTGCACTGACGCTACATTGTGACACTGCACTGACGCCACATTGTGACACTGCAATGACACCACATTGTTACACTGCACTGACATCACATTGTGACACTGCGCTGACACCACATTGTGACACTGCACTGACGCCACATTGTTACACTGCACTGACGCCACATTGTTACACTGCACTGACGCCACATTGTGACACTGCACTGACGCCACATTGTGACACTGCACTGACACCACATTGTGACACTGCACTGACGCCACATTGTGACACTGCACTGACGCCACATTGTGACACTGCACTGACGCCACATTGTTACACTGCACTGACGCCACATTGTGACACTGCACTGACACCACATTGTGACACTGCACTGACGCCACATTGTGACACTGCACTGACGCCACATTGTGACACTGCACTGACGCCACATTGTGACACTGCACTGACGCCACATTGTGACACTGCACTGACGCTACATTGTGACACTGCACTGACGCCACATTGTGACACTGCAATGACACCACATTGTTACACTGCACTGCCACCACATTGTGACACTGCACTGACACCACATTGTGACACTGCGCTGACACCACATTGTGACACTGCACTGGCGCCACATTGTGACACTGCACTGACACCACATTGTGACACTGCGCTGACACCACATTGTGACACTGCACTGGCGCCACATTGTGACACTGCACTGACACCACATTGTTACACTGCACTGACATCACATTGTTACACTGCACTGACGCCACATTGTGACACTGCACTGACGCCACATTGTGACACTGCACTGACGCCACATTGTGACACTGCACTGACGCTACATTGTGACACTGCACTGACGCCACATTGTGACACTGCAATGACACCACATTGTTACACTGCACTGACATCACATTGTGACACTGCACTGACGCCACATTGTGACACTGCACTGACGCCACATTGTGACACTGCAATGACACCACATTGTTACACTGCACTGACATCACATTGTGACACTGCACTGACGCTACATTGTGACACTGCACTGACGCCACATTGTGACACTGCAATGACACCACATTGTTACACTGCACTGACATCACATTGTGACACTGCACTGACGCCACATTGTGACACTGCACTGACGCCACATTGTGACACTGCAATGACACCACATTGTTACACTGCACTGACATCACATTGTGACACTGCACTGACGCCACATTGTGACACTGCACTGACGCCACATTGTGACACTGCACTGACATCACATTGTGACACTGCACTGACGCCACACTGTGACACTGCACTGACGCTACATTGTGACACTGCACTGACACCACATTGTGACACTGCACTGACATCACATTGTGACACTGCACTGACGCCACATTGTCACACTGCACTGACGCCACATTGTGACACTGCACTGACGCCACATTGTGACACTGCACTGACACCACATTGTGACACTGCACTGACATCACATTGTGACACTGCACTGACGCCACATTGTGACACTGCACTGACGCTACATTGTGACACTGCACTGACGCCACATTGTGACACTGCAATGACACCACATTGTTACACTGCACTGACATCACATTGTGACACTGCGCTGACACCACATTGTGACACTGCACTGACGCCACATTGTTACACTGCACTGACGCCACATTGTTACACTGCACTGACGCCACATTGTGACACTGCACTGACGCCACATTGTTACACTGCACTGACACCACATTGTGACACTGCACTGACGCCACATTGTGACACTGCACTGACGCCACATTGTGACACTGCACTGACGCCACATTGTTACACTGCACTGACGCCACATTGTGACACTGCACTGACACCACATTGTGACACTGCACTGACGCCACATTGTGACACTGCACTGACGCCACATTGTGACACTGCACTGACATCACATTGTGACACTGCACTGACGCCACATTGTGACACTGCACTGACGCTACATTGTGACACTGCACTGACACCACATTGTGACACTGCACTGACATCACATTGTGACACTGCACTGACGCCACATTGTGACACTGCACTGACGCTACATTGTGACACTGCACTGACGCCACATTGTGACACTGCAATGACACCACATTGTTACACTGCACTGACATCACATTGTGACACTGCACTGACGCCACATTGTGACACTGCACTGACGCCACATTGTGACACTGCAATGACGCTACATTGTGACACTGCACTGACGCCACATTGTGACACTGCAATGACACCACATTGTTACACTGCACTGACATCACATTGTGACACTGCACTGACGCCACATTGTGACACTGCACTGACGCCACATTGTCACACTGCACTGACGCCACATTGTGACACTGCACTGACGCCACATTGTGACACTGCACTGACACCACATTGTTACACTGCACTGACGCCACATTGTGACACTGCACTGACACCACATTGTGACACTGCACTGGCGCCACATTGTGACACTGCACTGACACCACATTGTGACACTGCACTGACGCCACATTGTGACACTGCAATGACACCACATTGTTACACTGCACTGACATCACATTGTGACACTGCACTGACGCCACATTGTGACACTGCGCTGACACCACATTGTGACACTGCACTGACGCCACATTGTGACACTGCACTGACGCCACATTGTGACACTGCACTGACACCACATTGTGACACTGCACTGACATCACATTGTGACACTGCACTGACGCCACATTGTGACACTGCACTGACGCCACATTGTGACACTGCACTGACATCACATTGTGACACTGCACTGACATCACATTGTGACACAGCACTGACATCACATTGTGACACTGCACTGACGCCATATTGTGACACTGCACTGACACCACATTGTGACACTGCAATGACACCACATTGTGACACTGCACTGACGCCACATTGTGACACTGCACTGACGCCACATTGTGACACTGCAATGACACCACATTGTTACACTGCACTGACACCACATTGTGACACTGCACTGACGCCACATTGTGACACTGCACTGACATCACATTGTGACACTGCACTGACATCACATTGTGACACTGCACTGACGCCACATTGTGACACTGCAATGACACCACATTGTTACACTGCACTGACATCACATTGTGACACTGCACTGACGCCACATTGTGACACTGCAATGACACCACATTGTTACACTGCACTGACATCACATTGTGACACTGCACTGACGCCACATTGTGACACTGCACTGACGCCACATTGTGACACTGCACTGACGCCACATTGTGACACTGCACTGACGCCACATTGTGACACTGCACTGACGCCACATTGTGACACTGCACTGACGCCACATTGTTACACTGCACTGACGCCACATTGGGACACTGCGCTGACGCCACATTGTGACACTGCACTGACGCCACATTGTGACACTGCACTGACATCACATTGTGACACTGCACTGACGCCACATTGTGACACTGCACTGACGCTACATTGTGACACTGCACTGACACCACATTGTGACACTGCACTGACATCACATTGTGACACTGCACTGACGCCACATTGTGACACTGCACTGACGCCACATTGTGACACTGCACTGACGCCACATTGTGACACTGCACTGACACCACATTGTGACACTGCACTGACATCACATTGTGACACTGCACTGACGCCACATTGTGACACTGCACTGACGCTACATTGTGACACTGCACTGACGCCACATTGTGACACTGCACTGACATCACATTGTGACACTGCGCTGACACCACATTGTGACACTGCACTGACGCCACATTGTTACACTGCACTGACGCCACATTGTTACACTGCACTGACATCACATTGTGACACTGCACTGACGCCACATTGTGACACTGCACTGACATCACATTGTGACACTGCACTGACGCCACATTGTGACACTGCACTGACATCACATTGTGACACTGCACTGACGCCACATTGTGACACTGCACTGACGCTACATTGTGACACTGCACTGACATCACATTGTGACACTGCACTCACGCCACATTGTGACACTGCACTGACGCTACATTGTGACACTGCACTGACGCCACATTGTGACACTGCAATGACACCACATTGTTACACTGCACTGACATCACATTGTGACACTGCACTGACGCCACATTGTGACACTGCACTGACGCCACATTGTGACACTGCAATGACACCACATTGTTACACTGCACTGACATCACATTGTGACACTGCACTGACGCTACATTGTGACACTGCACTGACGCCACATTGTGACACTGCAATGACACCACATTGTTACACTGCACTGACGCCACATTGTGACACTGCACTAACGCTACATTGTGACACTGCACTGACACCACATTGTGACACTGCACTGACATCACATTGTGACACTGCACTGACGCCACATTGTCACACTGCACTGACGCCACATTGTGACACTGCACTGACGCCACATTGTGACACTGCACTGACACCACATTGTGACACTGCACTGACATCACATTGTGACACTGCACTGACGCCACATTGTGACACTGCACTGACGCTACATTGTGACACTGCACTGACGCCACATTGTGACACTGCAATGACACCACATTGTTACACTGCACTGACATCACATTGTGACACTGCGCTGACACCACATTGTGACACTGCACTGACGCCACATTGTTACACTGCACTGACGCCACATTGTTACACTGCACTGACGCCACATTGTGACACTGCACTGACGCCACATTGTGACACTGCAATGACACCACATTGTTACACTGCACTGACATCACATTGTGACACTGCACTGACGCCACATTGTGACACTGCACTGACGCCACATTGTGACACTGCAATGACACCACATTGTTACACTGCACTGACATCACATTGTGACACTGCACTGACGCCACATTGTGACACTGCACTGACGCCACATTGTGACACTGCACTGACATCACATTGTGACACTGCACTGACGCCACACTGTGACACTGCACTGACGCTACATTGTGACACTGCACTGACACCACATTGTGACACTGCACTGACATCACATTGTGACACTGCACTGACGCCACATTGTCACACTGCACTGACGCCACATTGTGACACTGCACTGACGCCACATTGTGACACTGCACTGACACCACATTGTGACACTGCACTGACATCACATTGTGACACTGCACTGACGCCACATTGTGACACTGCACTGACGCTACATTGTGACACTGCACTGACGCCACATTGTGACACTGCAATGACACCACATTGTTACACTGCACTGACATCACATTGTGACACTGCGCTGACACCACATTGTGACACTGCACTGACGCCACATTGTTACACTGCACTGACACCACATTGTGACACTGCACTGACGCCACATTGTGACACTGCACTGACGCCACATTGTGACACTGCACTGACGCCACATTGTTACACTGCACTGACGCCACATTGTGACACTGCACTGACACCACATTGTGACACTGCACTGACGCCACATTGTGACACTGCACTGACGCCACATTGTGACACTGCACTGACATCACATTGTGACACTGCACTGACGCCACATTGTGACACTGCACTGACGCTACATTGTGACACTGCACTGACACCACATTGTGACACTGCACTGACATCACATTGTGACACTGCACTGACGCCACATTGTGACACTGCACTGACGCTACATTGTGACACTGCACTGACGCCACATTGTGACACTGCAATGACACCACATTGTTACACTGCACTGACATCACATTGTGACACTGCACTGACGCCACATTGTGACACTGCACTGACGCCACATTGTGACACTGCAATGACGCTACATTGTGACACTGCACTGACGCCACATTGTGACACTGCAATGACACCACATTGTTACACTGCACTGACATCACATTGTGACACTGCACTGACGCCACATTGTGACACTGCACTGACGCCACATTGTCACACTGCACTGACGCCACATTGTGACACTGCACTGACGCCACATTGTGACACTGCACTGACACCACATTGTTACACTGCACTGACGCCACATTGTGACACTGCACTGACACCACATTGTGACACTGCACTGGCGCCACATTGTGACACTGCACTGACACCACATTGTGACACTGCACTGACGCCACATTGTGACACTGCACTGACGCCACATTGTGACACTGCACTGACGCCACATTGTGACACTGCAATGACACCACATTGTTACACTGCACTGACACCACATTGTGACACTGCACTGACGCCACATTGTGACACTGCACTGACATCACATTGTGACACTGCACTGACATCACATTGTGACACTGCACTGACGCCACATTGTGACACTGCAATGACACCACATTGTTACACTGCACTGACATCACATTGTGACACTGCACTGACGCCACATTGTGACACTGCAATGACACCACATTGTTACACTGCACTGACATCACATTGTGACACTGCACTGACGCCACATTGTGACACTGCACTGACGCCACATTGTGACACTGCACTGACGCCACATTGTGACACTGCACTGACGCCACATTGTGACACTGCACTGACGCCACATTGTGACACTGCACTGACGCCACATTGTTACACTGCACTGACGCCACATTGGGACACTGCGCTGACGCCACATTGTGACACTGCACTGACGCCACATTGTGACACTGCACTGACATCACATTGTGACACTGCACTGACGCCACATTGTGACACTGCACTGACGCTACATTGTGACACTGCACTGACACCACATTGTGACACTGCACTGACATCACATTGTGACACTGCACTGACGCCACATTGTGACACTGCACTGACGCCACATTGTGACACTGCACTGACGCCACATTGTGACACTGCACTGACACCACATTGTGACACTGCAATGACACCACATTGTTACACTGCACTGACATCACATTGTGACACTGCACTGACGCCACATTGTGACACTGCACTGACGCCACATTGTGACACTGCACTGACATCACATTGTGACACTGCACTGACGCCACACTGTGACACTGCACTGACGCTACATTGTGACACTGCACTGACACCACATTGTGACACTGCACTGACATCACATTGTGACACTGCACTGACGCCACATTGTCACACTGCACTGACGCCACATTGTGACACTGCACTGACGCCACATTGTGACACTGCACTGACACCACATTGTGACACTGCACTGACATCACATTGTGACACTGCACTGACGCCACATTGTGACACTGCACTGACGCTACATTGTGACACTGCACTGACGCCACATTGTGACACTGCAATGACACCACATTGTTACACTGCACTGACATCACATTGTGACACTGCGCTGACACCACATTGTGACACTGCACTGACGCCACGGTGTTACACTGCACTGACGCCACATTGTTACACTGCACTGACGCCACATTGTGACACTGCACTGACGCCACATTGTTACACTGCACTGACACCACATTGTGACACTGCACTGACGCCACATTGTGACACTGCACTGACGCCACATTGTGACACTGCACTGACGCCACATTGTTACACTGCACTGACGCCACATTGTGACACTGCACTGACACCACATTGTGACACTGCACTGACGCCACATTGTGACACTGCACTGACGCCACATTGTGACACTGCACTGACATCACATTGTGACACTGCACTGACGCCACATTGTGACACTGCACTGACGCTACATTGTGACACTGCACTGACACCACATTGTGACACTGCACTGACATCACATTGTGACACTGCACTGACGCCACATTGTGACACTGCACTGACGCTACATTGTGACACTGCACTGACGCCACATTGTGACACTGCAATGACACCACATTGTTACACTGCACTGACATCACATTGTGACACTGCACTGACGCCACATTGTGACACTGCACTGACGCCACATTGTGACACTGCAATGACGCTACATTGTGACACTGCACTGACGCCACATTGTGACACTGCAATGACACCACATTGTTACACTGCACTGACATCACATTGTGACACTGCACTGACGCCACATTGTGACACTGCACTGACGCCACATTGTCACACTGCACTGACGCCACATTGTGACACTGCACTGACGCCACATTGTGACACTGCACTGACACCACATTGTTACACTGCACTGACGCCACATTGTGACACTGCACTGACACCACATTGTGACACTGCACTGGCGCCACATTGTGACACTGCACTGACACCACATTGTGACACTGCACTGACGCCACATTGTGACACTGCAATGACACCACATTGTTACACTGCACTGACATCACATTGTGACACTGCACTGACGCCACATTGTGACACTGCGCTGACACCACATTGTGACACTGCACTGACGCCACATTGTGACACTGCACTGACGCCACATTGTGACACTGCACTGACACCACATTGTGACACTGCACTGACATCACATTGTGACACTGCACTGACGCCACATTGTGACACTGCACTGACGCCACATTGTGACACTGCACTGACATCACATTGTGACACTGCACTGACATCACATTGTGACACAGCACTGACATCACATTGTGACACTGCACTGACGCCATATTGTGACACTGCACTGACACCACATTGTGACACTGCAATGACACCACATTGTGACACTGCACTGACGCCACATTGTGACACTGCACTGACGCCACATTGTGACACTGCAATGACACCACATTGTTACACTGCACTGACATCACATTGTGACACTGCACTGACGCCACATTGTGACACTGCACTGACGCCACATTGTGACACTGCACTGACGCCACATTGTGACACTGCACTGACGCCACATTGTGACACTGCACTGACGCCACATTGTGACACTGCACTGACGCCACATTGTTACACTGCACTGACGCCACATTGGGACACTGCGCTGACGCCACATTGTGACACTGCACTGACGCCACATTGTGACACTGCACTGACATCACATTGTGACACTGCACTGACGCCACATTGTGACACTGCACTGACGCTACATTGTGACACTGCACTGACACCACATTGTGACACTGCACTGACATCACATTGTGACACTGCACTGACGCCACATTGTGACACTGCACTGACGCCACATTGTGACACTGCACTGACGCCACATTGTGACACTGCACTGACACCACATTGTGACACTGCACTGACATCACATTGTGACACTGCACTGACGCCACATTGTGACACTGCACTGACGCTACATTGTGACACTGCACTGACGCCACATTGTGACACTGCACTGACATCACATTGTGACACTGCGCTGACACCACATTGTGACACTGCACTGACGCCACATTGTTACACTGCACTGACGCCACATTGTTACACTGCACTGACATCACATTGTGACACTGCACTGACGCCACATTGTGACACTGCACTGACATCACATTGTGACACTGCACTGACGCCACATTGTGACACTGCACTGACATCACATTGTGACACTGCACTGACGCCACATTGTGACACTGCACTGACGCTACATTGTGACACTGCACTGACATCACATTGTGACACTGCACTCACGCCACATTGTGACACTGCACTGACGCTACATTGTGACACTGCACTGACGCCACATTGTGACACTGCAATGACACCACATTGTTACACTGCACTGACATCACATTGTGACACTGCACTGACGCCACATTGTGACACTGCACTGACGCCACATTGTGACACTGCAATGACACCACATTGTTACACTGCACTGACATCACATTGTGACACTGCACTGACGCTACATTGTGACACTGCACTGACGCCACATTGTGACACTGCAATGACACCACATTGTTACACTGCACTGACGCCACATTGTGACACTGCACTGACGCTACATTGTGACACTGCACTGACACCACATTGTGACACTGCACTGACATCACATTGTGACACTGCACTGACGCCACATTGTCACACTGCACTGACGCCACATTGTGACACTGCACTGACGCCACATTGTGACACTGCACTGACACCACATTGTGACACTGCACTGACATCACATTGTGACACTGCACTGACGCCACATTGTGACACTGCACTGACGCTACATTGTGACACTGCACTGACGCCACATTGTGACACTGCAATGACACCACATTGTTACACTGCACTGACATCACATTGTGACACTGCGCTGACACCACATTGTGACACTGCACTGACGCCACATTGTTACACTGCACTGACGCCACATTGTTACACTGCACTGACGCCACATTGTGACACTGCACTGACGCCACATTGTGACACTGCACTGACACCACATTGTGACACTGCACTGACGCCACATTGTGACACTGCACTGACGCCACATTGTGACACTGCACTGACGCCACATTGTTACACTGCACTGACGCCACATTGTGACACTGCACTGACACCACATTGTGACACTGCACTGACGCCACATTGTGACACTGCACTGACGCCACATTGTGACACTGCACTGACGCTACATTGTGACACTGCACTGACGCCACATTGTGACACTGCAATGACACCACATTGTTACACTGCACTGACATCACATTGTGACACTGCACTGACGCCACATTGTGACACTGCACTGACGCCACATTGTGACACTGCAATGACGCCACATTGTTACACTGCACTGACATCACATTGTGACACTGCACTGACGCTACATTGTGACACTGCACTGACGCCACATTGTGACACTGCAATGACACCACATTGTTACACTGCACTGACATCACATTGTGACACTGCACTGACGCCACATTGTGACACTGCACTGACGCCACATTGTGACACTGCAATGACACCACATTGTTACACTGCACTGACATCACATTGTGACACTGCACTGACGCCATATTGTGACACTGCACTGACGCCACATTGTGACACTGCACTGACATCACATTGTGACACTGCACTGACGCCACACTGTGACACTGCACTGACGCTACATTGTGACACTGCACTGACACCACATTGTGACACTGCACTGACATCACATTGTGACACTGCACTGACGCCACATTGTCACACTGCACTGACGCCACATTGTGACACTGCACTGACGCCACATTGTGACACTGCACTGACACCACATTGTGACACTGCACTGACATCACATTGTGACACTGCACTGACGCCACATTGTGACACTGCACTGACGCTACATTGTGACACTGCACTGACGCCACATTGTGACACTGCACTGACGCCACATTGTTACACTGCACTGACGCCACATTGTTACACTGCACTGACGCCACATTGTGACACTGCACTGACGCCACATTGTTACACTGCACTGACACCACATTGTGACACTGCACTGACGCCACATTGTGACACTGCACTGACGCCACATTGTGACACTGCACTGACGCCACATTGTTACACTGCACTGACGCCACATTGTGACACTGCACTGACACCACATTGTGACACTGCACTGACGCCACATTGTGACACTGCACTGACGCCACATTGTGACACTGCACTGACGCCACATTGTGACACTGCACTGACGCCACATTGTGACACTGCACTGACGCCACATTGTGACACTGCACTGACATCACATTGTGACACTGCACTGACGCCACATTGTGACACTGCACTGACGCCACATTGTGACACTGCACTGACGCCACATTGTGACACTGCACTGACGCCACATTGTTACACTGCACTGACGCCACATTGTGACACTGCACTGACGCCACATTGTGACACTGCACTGACGACACATTGTGACACTGCACTGACGCCACATTGTGACACTGCACTGACACCACATTGTTACACTGCACTGACGCCACATTGTGACACTGCACTGACGCTACATTGTGACACTGCACTGACGCCACATTGTGACACTGCAATGACACCACATTGTTACACTGCACTGACACCACATTGTGACACTGCACTGACACCACATTGTGACACTGCGCTGACACCACATTGTGACACTGCACTGGCGCCACATTGTGACACTGCACTGACACCACATTGTGACACTGCGCTGACACCACATTGTGACACTGCACTGACGCCACATTGTTACACTGCACTGACGCCACATTGTTACACTGCACTGACATCACATTGTGACACTGCACTGACGCCACATTGTGACACTGCACTGACGCCACATTGTGACACTGCACTGACGCTACATTGTGACACTGCACTGACGCCACATTGTGACACTGCACTGACATCACATTGTGACACTGCGCTGACACCACATTGTGACACTGCACTGACGCCACATTGTTACACTGCACTGACGCCACATTGTTACACTGCACTGACATCACATTGTGACACTGCACTGACGCCACATTGTGACACTGCACTGACATCACATTGTGACACTGCACTGACGCCACATTGTGACACTGCACTGACATCACATTGTGACACTGCACTGACGCCACATTGTGACACTGCACTGACGCTACATTGTGACACTGCACTGACATCACATTGTGACACTGCACTCACGCCACATTGTGACACTGCACTGACGCTACATTGTGACACTGCACTGACGCCACATTGTGACACTGCAATGACACCACATTGTTACACTGCACTGACATCACATTGTGACACTGCACTGACGCCACATTGTGACACTGCAATGACACCACATTATTACACTGCACTGACGCCACATTGTGACACTGCACTGACGCTACATTGTGACACTGCACTGACATCACATTGTGACACTGCACTCACGCCACATTGTGACACTGCACTGACGCTACATTGTGACACTGCACTGACGCCACATTGTGACACTGCAATGACACCACATTGTTACACTGCACTGACATCACATTGTGACACTGCACTGACGCCACATTGTGACACTGCACTGACGCCACATTGTGACACTGCAATGACACCACATTGTTACACTGCACTGACATCACATTGTGACACTGCACTGACGCTACATTGTGACACTGCACTGACGCCACATTGTGACACTGCAATGACACCACATTGTTACACTGCACTGACGCCACATTGTGACACTGCACTGACGCTACATTGTGACACTGCACTGACACCACATTGTGACACTGCACTGACATCACATTGTGACACTGCACTGACGCCACATTGTCACACTGCACTGACGCCACATTGTGACACTGCACTGACGCCACATTGTGACACTGCACTGACACCACATTGTGACACTGCACTGACATCACATTGTGACACTGCACTGACGCCACATTGTGACACTGCACTGACGCTACATTGTGACACTGCACTGACGCCACATTGTGACACTGCAATGACACCACATTGTTACACTGCACTGACATCACATTGTGACACTGCGCTGACACCACATTGTGACACTGCACTGACGCCACATTGTTACACTGCACTGACGCCACATTGTTACACTGCACTGACGCCACATTGTGACACTGCACTGACGCCACATTGTGACACTGCACTGACACCACATTGTGACACTGCACTGACGCCACATTGTGACACTGCACTGACGCCACATTGTGACACTGCACTGACGCCACATTGTTACACTGCACTGACGCCACATTGTGACACTGCACTGACACCACATTGTGACACTGCACTGACGCCACATTGTGACACTGCACTGACGCCACATTGTGACACTGCACTGACGCTACATTGTGACACTGCACTGACGCCACATTGTGACACTGCAATGACACCACATTGTTACACTGCACTGACATCACATTGTGACACTGCACTGACGCCACATTGTGACACTGCACTGACGCCACATTGTGACACTGCAATGACGCCACATTGTTACACTGCACTGACATCACATTGTGACACTGCACTGACGCTACATTGTGACACTGCACTGACGCCACATTGTGACACTGCAATGACACCACATTGTTACACTGCACTGACATCACATTGTGACACTGCACTGACGCCACATTGTGACACTGCACTGACGCCACATTGTGACACTGCAATGACACCACATTGTTACACTGCACTGACATCACATTGTGACACTGCACTGACGCCATATTGTGACACTGCACTGACGCCACATTGTGACACTGCACTGACATCACATTGTGACACTGCACTGACGCCACACTGTGACACTGCACTGACGCTACATTGTGACACTGCACTGACACCACATTGTGACACTGCACTGACATCACATTGTGACACTGCACTGACGCCACATTGTCACACTGCACTGACGCCACATTGTGACACTGCACTGACGCCACATTGTGACACTGCACTGACACCACATTGTGACACTGCACTGACATCACATTGTGACACTGCACTGACGCCACATTGTGACACTGCACTGACGCTACATTGTGACACTGCACTGACGCCACATTGTGACACTGCACTGACGCCACATTGTTACACTGCACTGACGCCACATTGTTACACTGCACTGACGCCACATTGTGACACTGCACTGACGCCACATTGTTACACTGCACTGACACCACATTGTGACACTGCACTGACGCCACATTGTGACACTGCACTGACGCCACATTGTGACACTGCACTGACGCCACATTGTTACACTGCACTGACGCCACATTGTGACACTGCACTGACACCACATTGTGACACTGCACTGACGCCACATTGTGACACTGCACTGACGCCACATTGTGACACTGCACTGACGCCACATTGTGACACTGCACTGACGCCACATTGTGACACTGCACTGACGCCACATTGTGACACTGCACTGACATCACATTGTGACACTGCACTGACGCCACATTGTGACACTGCACTGACGCCACATTGTGACACTGCACTGACGCCACATTGTGACACTGCACTGACGCCACATTGTTACACTGCACTGACGCCACATTGTGACACTGCACTGACGCCACATTGTGACACTGCACTGACGACACATTGTGACACTGCACTGACGCCACATTGTGACACTGCACTGACACCACATTGTTACACTGCACTGACGCCACATTGTGACACTGCACTGACGCTACATTGTGACACTGCACTGACGCCACATTGTGACACTGCAATGACACCACATTGTTACACTGCACTGACACCACATTGTGACACTGCACTGACACCACATTGTGACACTGCGCTGACACCACATTGTGACACTGCACTGGCGCCACATTGTGACACTGCACTGACACCACATTGTGACACTGCGCTGACACCACATTGTGACACTGCACTGACGCCACATTGTTACACTGCACTGACGCCACATTGTTACACTGCACTGACATCACATTGTGACACTGCACTGACGCCACATTGTGACACTGCACTGACGCCACATTGTGACACTGCACTGACGCTACATTGTGACACTGCACTGACGCCACATTGTGACACTGCACTGACATCACATTGTGACACTGCGCTGACACCACATTGTGACACTGCACTGACGCCACATTGTTACACTGCACTGACGCCACATTGTTACACTGCACTGACATCACATTGTGACACTGCACTGACGCCACATTGTGACACTGCACTGACATCACATTGTGACACTGCACTGACGCCACATTGTGACACTGCACTGACATCACATTGTGACACTGCACTGACGCCACATTGTGACACTGCACTGACGCTACATTGTGACACTGCACTGACATCACATTGTGACACTGCACTCACGCCACATTGTGACACTGCACTGACGCTACATTGTGACACTGCACTGACGCCACATTGTGACACTGCAATGACACCACATTGTTACACTGCACTGACATCACATTGTGACACTGCACTGACGCCACATTGTGACACTGCACTGACGCTACATTGTGACACTGCACTGACGCCACATTGTGACACTGCAATGACACCACATTGTTACACTGCACTGACATCACATTGTGACACTGCGCTGACACCACATTGTGACACTGCACTGACGCCACATTGTTACACTGCACTGACGCCACATTGTTACACTGCACTGACGCCACATTGTGACACTGCACTGACGCCACATTGTGACACTGCACTGACACCACATTGTGACACTGCACTGACGCCACATTGTGACACTGCACTGACGCCACATTGTTACACTGCACTGACGCCACATTGTGACACTGCACTGACACCACATTGTGACACTGCACTGACGCCACATTGTGACACTGCACTGACGCCACATTGTGACACTGCACTGACGCCACATTGTGACACTGCACTGACGCCACATTGTGACACTGCACTGACGCCACATTGTGACACTGCACTGACATCACATTGTGACACTGCACTGACGCCACATTGTGACACTGCACTGACGCCACATTGTGACACTGCACTGACGCCACATTGTGACACTGCACTGACGCCACATTGTTACACTGCACTGACGCCACATTGTGACACTGCACTGACGCCACATTGTGACACTGCACTGACGACACATTGTGACACTGCACTGACGCCACATTGTGACACTGCACTGACACCACATTGTTACACTGCACTGACGCCACATTGTGACACTGCACTGACGCTACATTGTGACACTGCACTGACGCCACATTGTTACACTGCACTGACGCCACATTGTGACACTGCACTGACACCACATTGTGACACTGCACTGACGCCACATTGTGACACTGCACTGACGCCACATTGTGACACTGCACTGACGCCACATTGTGACACTGCACTGACGCCACATTGTGACACTGCACTGACGCCACATTGTGACACTGCACTGACATCACATTGTGACACTGCACTGACGCCACATTGTGACACTGCACTGACGCCACATTGTGACACTGCACTGACGCCACATTGTGACACTGCACTGACGCCACATTGTTACACTGCACTGACGCCACATTGTGACACTGCACTGACGCCACATTGTGACACTGCACTGACGACACATTGTGACACTGCACTGACGCCACATTGTGACACTGCACTGACACCACATTGTTACACTGCACTGACGCCACATTGTGACACTGCACTGACGCTACATTGTGACACTGCACTGACGCCACATTGTGACACTGCAATGACACCACATTGTTACACTGCACTGACACCACATTGTGACACTGCACTGACACCACATTGTGACACTGCGCTGACACCACATTGTGACACTGCACTGGCGCCACATTGTGACACTGCACTGACACCACATTGTGACACTGCGCTGACACCACATTGTGACACTGCACTGACGCCACATTGTTACACTGCACTGACGCCACATTGTTACACTGCACTGACATCACATTGTGACACTGCACTGACGCCACATTGTGACACTGCACTGACGCCACATTGTGACACTGCACTGACGCTACATTGTGACACTGCACTGACGCCACATTGTGACACTGCACTGACATCACATTGTGACACTGCGCTGACACCACATTGTGACACTGCACTGACGCCACATTGTTACACTGCACTGACGCCACATTGTTACACTGCACTGACATCACATTGTGACACTGCACTGACGCCACATTGTGACACTGCACTGACATCACATTGTGACACTGCACTGACGCCACATTGTGACACTGCACTGACATCACATTGTGACACTGCACTGACGCCACATTGTGACACTGCACTGACGCTACATTGTGACACTGCACTGACATCACATTGTGACACTGCACTCACGCCACATTGTGACACTGCACTGACGCTACATTGTGACACTGCACTGACGCCACATTGTGACACTGCAATGACACCACATTGTTACACTGCACTGACATCACATTGTGACACTGCACTGACGCCACATTGTGACACTGCAATGACACCACATTGTTACACTGCACTGACGCCACATTGTGACACTGCACTGACGCTACATTGTGACACTGCACTGACACCACATTGTGACACTGCACTGACATCACATTGTGACACTGCACTGACGCCACATTGTCACACTGCACTGACGCCACATTGTGACACTGCACTGACGCCACATTGTGACACTGCACTGACACCACATTGTGACACTGCACTGACATCACATTGTGACACTGCACTGACGCCACATTGTGACACTGCACTGACGCTACATTGTGACACTGCACTGACGCCACATTGTGACACTGCAATGACACCACATTGTGACACTGCACTGACACCACATTGTGACACTGCACTGACGCCACATTGTGACACTGCACTGACGCCACATTGTGACACTGCACTGACGCCACATTGTGACACTGCACTGACGCCACATTGTGACACTGCACTGACGCTACATTGTGACACTGCACTGACGCCACATTGTGACACTGCAATGACACCACATTGTTACACTGCACTGCCACCACATTGTGACACTGCACTGAGACCACATTGTGACACTGCGCTGACACCACATTGTGACACTGCACTGGCGCCACATTGTGACACTGCACTGACACCACATTGTGACACTGCGCTGACACCACATTGTGACACTGCACTGGCGCCACATTGTGACACTGCACTGACACCACATTGTTACACTGCACTGACATCACATTGTTACACTGCACTGACGCCACATTGTGACACTGCACTGACGCCACATTGTGACACTGCACTGACGCCACATTGTGACACTGCACTGACGCTACATTGTGACACTGCACTGACGCCACATTGTGACACTGCAATGACACCACATTGTTACACTGCACTGACATCACATTGTGACACTGCACTGACGCCACATTGTGACACTGCACTGACGCCACATTGTGACACTGCAATGACACCACATTGTTACACTGCACTGACATCACATTGTGACACTGCACTGACGCTACATTGTGACACTGCACTGACGCCACATTGTGACACTGCAATGACACCACATTGTTACACTGCACTGACATCACATTGTGACACTGCACTGACGCCACATTGTGACACTGCACTGACGCCACATTGTGACACTGCAATGACACCACATTGTTACACTGCACTGACATCACATTGTGACACTGCACTGACGCCACATTGTGACACTGCACTGACGCCACATTGTGACACTGCACTGACATCACATTGTGACACTGCACTGACGCCACACTGTGACACTGCACTGACGCTACATTGTGACACTGCACTGACACCACATTGTGACACTGCACTGACATCACATTGTGACACTGCACTGACGCCACATTGTCACACTGCACTGACGCCACATTGTGACACTGCACTGACGCCACATTGTGACACTGCACTGACGCCACATTGTTACACTGCACTGACGCCACATTGTGACACTGCACTGACGCCACATTGTGACACTGCACTGACGACACATTGTGACACTGCACTGACGCCACATTGTGACACTGCACTGACACCACATTGTTACACTGCACTGACGCCACATTGTGACACTGCACTGACGCTACATTGTGACACTGCACTGACGCCACATTGTGACACTGCAATGACACCACATTGTTACACTGCACTGACACCACATTGTGACACTGCACTGACACCACATTGTGACACTGCGCTGACACCACATTGTGACACTGCACTGGCGCCACATTGTGACACTGCACTGACACCACATTGTGACACTGCGCTGACACCACATTGTGACACTGCACTGGCGCCACATTGTGACACTGCACTGACACCACATTGTTACACTGCACTGACGCCACATTGTGACACTGCACTGACGCCACATTGTGACACTGCACTGACGCCACATTGTGACACTGCACTGACGCCACATTGTGACACTGCACTGACGCCACATTGGGACACTGCACTGACGCCACATTGTGACACTGCACTGACGCCACATTGTGACACTGCACTGACGCCACATTGTGACACTGCACTGACACCACATTGTGACACTGCACTGACATCACATTGTGACACTGCACTGACGCCACATTGTGACACTGCACTGACGCTACATTGTGACACTGCACTGACGCCACATTGTGACACTGCACTGACATCACATTGTGACACTGCGCTGACACCACATTGTGACACTGCACTGACGCCACATTGTTACACTGCACTGACGCCACATTGTTACACTGCACTGACATCACATTGTGACACTGCACTGACGCCACATTGTGACACTGCACTGACATCACATTGTGACACTGCACTGACGCCACATTGTGACACTGCACTGACGCCACATTGTGACACTGCACTGACACCACATTGTGACACTGCACTGACGCCACATTGTGACACTGCACTGACGCCACATTGTGACACTGCACTGACACCACATTGTGACACTGCACTGACATCACATTGTGACACTGCACTGACGCCACATTGTGACACTGCACTGACGCTACATTGTGACACTGCACTGACGCCACATTGTGACACTGCAATGACACCACATTGTTACACTGCACTGACATCACATTGTGACACTGCGCTGACACCACATTGTGACACTGCACTGACGCCACATTGTTACACTGCACTGACGCCACATTGTTACACTGCACTGACGCCACATTGTGACACTGCACTGACGCCACATTGTGACACTGCACTGACACCACATTGTGACACTGCACTGACGCCACATTGTGACACTGCACTGACGCCACATTGTGACACTGCACTGACGCCACATTGTTACACTGCACTGACGCCACATTGTGACACTGCACTGACACCACATTGTGACACTGCACTGACGCCACATTGTGACACTGCACTGACGCCACATTGTGACACTGCACTGACGCCACATTGTGACACTGCACTGACGCCACATTGTGACACTGCACTGACGCTACATTGTGACACTGCACTGACGCCACATTGTGACACTGCAATGACACCACATTGTTACACTGCACTGCCACCACATTGTGACACTGCACTGAGACCACATTGTGACACTGCGCTGACACCACATTGTGACACTGCACTGGCGCCACATTGTGACACTGCACTGACACCACATTGTGACACTGCGCTGACACCACATTGTGACACTGCACTGGCGCCACATTGTGACACTGCACTGACACCACATTGTTACACTGCACTGACATCACATTGTTACACTGCACTGACGCCACATTGTGACACTGCACTGACGCCACATTGTGACACTGCACTGACGCCACATTGTGACACTGCACTGACGCTACATTGTGACACTGCACTGACGCCACATTGTGACACTGCAATGACACCACATTGTTACACTGCACTGACATCACATTGTGACACTGCACTGACGCCACATTGTGACACTGCACTGACGCCACATTGTGACACTGCAATGACACCACATTGTTACACTGCACTGACATCACATTGTGACACTGCACTGACGCTACATTGTGACACTGCACTGACGCCACATTGTGACACTGCAATGACACCACATTGTTACACTGCACTGACATCACATTGTGACACTGCACTGACGCCACATTGTGACACTGCACTGACGCCACATTGTGACACTGCAATGACACCACATTGTTACACTGCACTGACATCACATTGTGACACTGCACTGACGCCACATTGTGACACTGCACTGACGCCACATTGTGACACTGCACTGACATCACATTGTGACACTGCACTGACGCCACACTGTGACACTGCACTGACGCTACATTGTGACACTGCACTGACACCACATTGTGACACTGCACTGAGATCACATTGTGACACTGCACTGACGCCACATTGTCACACTGCACTGACGCCACATTGTGACACTGCACTGACGCCACATTGTGACACTGCACTGACACCACATTGTGACACTGCACTGACATCACATTGTGACACTGCACTGACGCCACATTGTGACACTGCACTGACGCTACATTGTGACACTGCACTGACGCCACATTGTGACACTGCAATGACACCACATTGTTACACTGCACTGACATCACATTGTGACACTGCGCTGACACCACATTGTGACACTGCACTGACGCCACATTGTTACACTGCACTGACGCCACATTGTTACACTGCACTGACGCCACATTGTGACACTGCACTGACGCCACATTGTTACACTGCACTGACATCACATTGTGACACTGCACTGACGCCACATTGTGACACTGCACTGACGCTACATTGTGACACTGCACTGACGCCACATTGTGACACTGCAATGACACCACATTGTTACACTGCACTGACATCACATTGTGACACTGCACTGACGCCACATTGTGACACTGCACTGACGCCACATTGTGACACTGCAATGACGCTACATTGTGACACTGCACTGACGCCACATTGTGACACTGCAATGACACCACATTGTTACACTGCACTGACATCACATTGTGACACTGCACTGACGCCACATTGTGACACTGCACTGACGCCACATTGTCACACTGCACTGACGCCACATTGTGACACTGCACTGACGCCACATTGTGACACTGCACTGACACCACATTGTTACACTGCACTGACGCCACATTGTGACACTGCACTGACACCACATTGTGACACTGCACTGGCGCCACATTGTGACACTGCACTGACACCACATTGTGACACTGCACTGACGCCACATTGTGACACTGCAATGACACCACATTGTTACACTGCACTGACATCACATTGTGACACTGCACTGACGCCACATTGTGACACTGCGCTGACACCACATTGTGACACTGCACTGACGCCACATTGTGACACTGCACTGACGCCACATTGTGACACTGCACTGACACCACATTGTGACACTGCACTGACATCACATTGTGACACTGCACTGACGCCACATTGTGACACTGCACTGACGCCACATTGTGACACTGCACTGACATCACATTGTGACACTGCACTGACATCACATTGTGACACAGCACTGACATCACATTGTGACACTGCACTGACGCCATATTGTGACACTGCACTGACACCACATTGTGACACTGCAATGACACCACATTGTGACACTGCACTGACGCCACATTGTGACACTGCACTGACGCCACATTGTGACACTGCAATGACACCACATTGTTACACTGCACTGACACCACATTGTGACACTGCACTGACGCCACATTGTGACACTGCACTGACATCACATTGTGACACTGCACTGACATCACATTGTGACACTGCACTGACGCCACATTGTGACACTGCAATGACACCACATTGTTACACTGCACTGACATCACATTGTGACACTGCACTGACGCCACATTGTGACACTGCAATGACACCACATTGTTACACTGCACTGACATCACATTGTGACACTGCACTGACGCTACATTGTGACACTGCACTGACATCACATTGTGACACTGCACTCACGCCACATTGTGACACTGCACTGACGCTACATTGTGACACTGCACTGACGCCACATTGTGACACTGCAATGACACCACATTGTTACACTGCACTGACGCCACATTGTGACACTGCACTGACGCTACATTGTGACACTGCACTGACGCCACATTGTGACACTGCAATGACACCACATTGTTACACTGCACTGACATCACATTGTGACACTGCGCTGACACCACATTGTGACACTGCACTGACGCCACATTGTTACACTGCACTGACGCCACATTGTTACACTGCACTGACGCCACATTGTGACACTGCACTGACGCCACATTGTGACACTGCACTGACACCACATTGTGACACTGCACTGACGCCACATTGTGACACTGCACTGACGCCACATTGTGACACTGCACTGACGCCACATTGTTACACTGCACTGACGCCACATTGTGACACTGCACTGACACCACATTGTGACACTGCACTGACGCCACATTGTGACACTGCACTGACGCCACATTGTGACACTGCACTGACGCCACATTGTGACACTGCACTGACGCCACATTGTGACACTGCACTGACGCTACATTGTGACACTGCACTGACGCCACATTGTGACACTGCAATGACACCACATTGTTACACTGCACTGCCACCACATTGTGACACTGCACTGAGACCACATTGTGACACTGCGCTGACACCACATTGTGACACTGCACTGGCGCCACATTGTGACACTGCACTGACACCACATTGTGACACTGCGCTGACACCACATTGTGACACTGCACTGGCGCCACATTGTGACACTGCACTGACACCACATTGTTACACTGCACTGACATCACATTGTTACACTGCACTGACGCCACATTGTGACACTGCACTGACGCCACATTGTGACACTGCACTGACGCCACATTGTGACACTGCACTGACGCTACATTGTGACACTGCACTGACGCCACATTGTGACACTGCAATGACACCACATTGTTACACTGCACTGACATCACATTGTGACACTGCACTGACGCCACATTGTGACACTGCACTGACGCCACATTGTGACACTGCAATGACACCACATTGTTACACTGCACTGACATCACATTGTGACACTGCACTGACGCTACATTGTGACACTGCACTGACGCCACATTGTGACACTGCAATGACACCACATTGTTACACTGCACTGACATCACATTGTGACACTGCACTGACGCCACATTGTGACACTGCACTGACGCCACATTGTGACACTGCAATGACACCACATTGTTACACTGCACTGACATCACATTGTGACACTGCACTGACGCCACATTGTGACACTGCACTGACGCCACATTGTGACACTGCACTGACATCACATTGTGACACTGCACTGACGCCACACTGTGACACTGCACTGACGCTACATTGTGACACTGCACTGACACCACATTGTGACACTGCACTGACATCACATTGTGACACTGCACTGACGCCACATTGTCACACTGCACTGACGCCACATTGTGACACTGCACTGACGCCACATTGTGACACTGCACTGACACCACATTGTGACACTGCACTGACATCACATTGTGACACTGCACTGACGCCACATTGTGACACTGCACTGACGCTACATTGTGACACTGCACTGACGCCACATTGTGACACTGCAATGACACCACATTGTTACACTGCACTGACATCACATTGTGACACTGCGCTGACACCACATTGTGACACTGCACTGACGCCACATTGTTACACTGCACTGACGCCACATTGTTACACTGCACTGACGCCACATTGTGACACTGCACTGACGCCACATTGTTACACTGCACTGACACCACATTGTGACACTGCACTGACGCCACATTGTGACACTGCACTGACGCCACATTGTGACACTGCACTGACGCCACATTGTTACACTGCACTGACGCCACATTGTGACACTGCACTGACACCACATTGTGACACTGCACTGACGCCACATTGTGACACTGCACTGACGCCACATTGTGACACTGCACTGACATCACATTGTGACACTGCACTGACGCCACATTGTGACACTGCACTGACGCTACATTGTGACACTGCACTGACACCACATTGTGACACTGCACTGACATCACATTGTGACACTGCACTGACGCCACATTGTGACACTGCACTGACGCTACATTGTGACACTGCACTGACGCCACATTGTGACACTGCAATGACACCACATTGTTACACTGCACTGACATCACATTGTGACACTGCACTGACGCCACATTGTGACACTGCACTGACGCCACATTGTGACACTGCAATGACGCTACATTGTGACACTGCACTGACGCCACATTGTGACACTGCAATGACACCACATTGTTACACTGCACTGACATCACATTGTGACACTGCACTGACGCCACATTGTGACACTGCACTGACGCCACATTGTGACACTGCACTGACGCCACATTGTGACACTGCACTGACGCCACATTGTGACACTGCACTGACACCACATTGTTACACTGCACTGACGCCACATTGTGACACTGCACTGACACCACATTGTGACACTGCACTGGCGCCACATTGTGACACTGCACTGACACCACATTGTGACACTGCACTGACGCCACATTGTGACACTGCAATGACACCACATTGTTACACTGCACTGACATCACATTGTGACACTGCACTGACGCCACATTGTGACACTGCGCTGACACCACATTGTGACACTGCACTGACGCCACATTGTGACACTGCACTGACGCCACATTGTGACACTGCACTGACACCACATTGTGACACTGCACTGACATCACATTGTGACACTGCACTGACGCCACATTGTGACACTGCACTGACGCCACATTGTGACACTGCACTGACATCACATTGTGACACTGCACTGACATCACATTGTGACACAGCACTGACATCACATTGTGACACTGCACTGACGCCATATTGTGACACTGCACTGACACCACATTGTGACACTGCAATGACACCACATTGTGACACTGCACTGACGCCACATTGTGACACTGCACTGACGCCACATTGTGACACTGCAATGACACCACATTGTTACACTGCACTGACACCACATTGTGACACTGCACTGACGCCACATTGTTACACTGCACTGACATCACATTGTGACACTGCACTGACGCCACATTGTGACACTGCACTGACGCCACATTGTGACACTGCACTGACGCCACATTGTGACACTGCACTGACGCCACATTGTGACACTGCACTGACGCCACATTGTGACACTGCACTGACGCCACATTGTTACACTGCACTGACGCCACATTGGGACACTGCGCTGACGCCACATTGTGACACTGCACTGACGCCACATTGTGACACTGCACTGACATCACATTGTGACACTGCACTGACGCCACATTGTGACACTGCACTGACGCTACATTGTGACACTGCACTGACACCACATTGTGACACTGCACTGACATCACATTGTGACACTGCACTGACGCCACATTGTGACACTGCACTGACGCCACATTGTGACACTGCACTGACGCCACATTGTGACACTGCACTGACACCACATTGTGACACTGCACTGACATCACATTGTGACACTGCACTGACGCCACATTGTGACACTGCACTGACGCTACATTGTGACACTGCACTGACGCCACATTGTGACACTGCACTGACATCACATTGTGACACTGCGCTGACACCACATTGTGACACTGCACTGACGCCACATTGTTACACTGCACTGACGCCACATTGTTACACTGCACTGACATCACATTGTGACACTGCACTGACGCCACATTGTGACACTGCACTGACATCACATTGTGACACTGCACTGACGCCACATTGTGACACTGCACTGACATCACATTGTGACACTGCACTGACGCCACATTGTGACACTGCAATGACACCACATTGTTACACTGCACTGACATCACATTGTGACACTGCACTGACGCCACATTGTGACACTGCACTGACGCCACATTGTGACACTGCAATGACACCACATTGTTACACTGCACTGACATCACATTGTGACACTGCACTGACGCTACATTGTGACACTGCACTGACGCCACATTGTGACACTGCAATGACACCACATTGTTACACTGCACTGACGCCACATTGTGACACTGCACTGACGCTACATTGTGACACTGCACTGACACCACATTGTGACACTGCACTGACATCACATTGTGACACTGCACTGACGCCACATTGTCACACTGCACTGACGCCACATTGTGACACTGCACTGACGCCACATTGTGACACTGCACTGACACCACATTGTGACACTGCACTGACATCACATTGTGACACTGCACTGACGCCACATTGTGACACTGCACTGACGCTACATTGTGACACTGCACTGACGCCACATTGTGACACTGCAATGACACCACATTGTTACACTGCACTGACATCACATTGTGACACTGCGCTGACACCACATTGTGACACTGCACTGACGCCACATTGTTACACTGCACTGACGCCACATTGTTACACTGCACTGACGCCACATTGTGACACTGCACTGACGCCACATTGTGACACTGCAATGACACCACATTGTTACACTGCACTGACATCACATTGTGACACTGCACTGACGCCACATTGTGACACTGCACTGACGCCACATTGTGACACTGCAATGACACCACATTGTTACACTGCACTGACATCACATTGTGACACTGCACTGACGCCATATTGTGACACTGCACTGACACCACATTGTGACACTGCACTGACGCCACATTGTGACACTGCACTGACGCCACATTGTGACACTGCACTGACGCCACATTGTTACACTGCACTGACGCCACATTGTGACACTGCACTGACACCACATTGTGACACTGCACTGACGCCACATTGTGACACTGCACTGACGCCACATTGTGACACTGCACTGACGCCACATTGTGACACTGCACTGACGCCACATTGTGACACTGCACTGACGCTACATTGTGACACTGCACTGACGCCACATTGTGACACTGCAATGACACCACATTGTTACACTGCACTGCCACCACATTGTGACACTGCACTGAGACCACATTGTGACACTGCGCTGACACCACATTGTGACACTGCACTGGCGCCACATTGTGACACTGCACTGACACCACATTGTGACACTGCGCTGACACCACATTGTGACACTGCACTGGCGCCACATTGTGACACTGCACTGACACCACATTGTTACACTGCACTGACATCACATTGTTACACTGCACTGACGCCACATTGTGACACTGCACTGACGCCACATTGTGACACTGCACTGACGCCACATTGTGACACTGCACTGACGCTACATTGTGACACTGCACTGACGCCACATTGTGACACTGCAATGACACCACATTGTTACACTGCACTGACATCACATTGTGACACTGCACTGACGCCACATTGTGACACTGCACTGACGCCACATTGTGACACTGCAATGACACCACATTGTTACACTGCACTGACATCACATTGTGACACTGCACTGACGCTACATTGTGACACTGCACTGACGCCACATTGTGACACTGCAATGACACCACATTGTTACACTGCACTGACATCACATTGTGACACTGCACTGACGCCACATTGTGACACTGCACTGACGCCACATTGTGACACTGCAATGACACCACATTGTTACACTGCACTGACATCACATTGTGACACTGCACTGACGCCACATTGTGACACTGCACTGACGCCACATTGTGACACTGCACTGACATCACATTGTGACACTGCACTGACGCCACACTGTGACACTGCACTGACGCTACATTGTGACACTGCACTGACACCACATTGTGACACTGCACTGACATCACATTGTGACACTGCACTGACGCCACATTGTCACACTGCACTGACGCCACATTGTGACACTGCACTGACGCCACATTGTGACACTGCACTGACACCACATTGTGACACTGCACTGACATCACATTGTGACACTGCACTGACGCCACATTGTGACACTGCACTGACGCTACATTGTGACACTGCACTGACGCCACATTGTGACACTGCAATGACACCACATTGTTACACTGCACTGACATCACATTGTGACACTGCGCTGACACCACATTGTGACACTGCACTGACGCCACATTGTTACACTGCACTGACGCCACATTGTTACACTGCACTGACGCCACATTGTGACACTGCACTGACGCCACATTGTTACACTGCACTGACACCACATTGTGACACTGCACTGACGCCACATTGTGACACTGCACTGACGCCACATTGTGACACTGCACTGACGCCACATTGTTACACTGCACTGACGCCACATTGTGACACTGCACTGACACCACATTGTGACACTGCACTGACGCCACATTGTGACACTGCACTGACGCCACATTGTGACACTGCACTGACATCACATTGTGACACTGCACTGACGCCACATTGTGACACTGCACTGACGCTACATTGTGACACTGCACTGACACCACATTGTGACACTGCACTGACATCACATTGTGACACTGCACTGACGCCACATTGTGACACTGCACTGACGCTACATTGTGACACTGCACTGACGCCACATTGTGACACTGCAATGACACCACATTGTTACACTGCACTGACATCACATTGTGACACTGCACTGACGCCACATTGTGACACTGCACTGACGCCACATTGTGACACTGCAATGACGCTACATTGTGACACTGCACTGACGCCACATTGTGACACTGCAATGACACCACATTGTTACACTGCACTGACATCACATTGTGACACTGCACTGACGCCACATTGTGACACTGCACTGACGCCACATTGTCACACTGCACTGACGCCACATTGTGACACTGCACTGACGCCACATTGTGACACTGCACTGACACCACATTGTTACACTGCACTGACGCCACATTGTGACACTGCACTGACACCACATTGTGACACTGCACTGGCGCCACATTGTGACACTGCACTGACACCACATTGTGACACTGCACTGACGCCACATTGTGACACTGCAATGACACCACATTGTTACACTGCACTGACATCACATTGTGACACTGCACTGACGCCACATTGTGACACTGCGCTGACACCACATTGTGACACTGCACTGACGCCACATTGTGACACTGCACTGACGCCACATTGTGACACTGCACTGACACCACATTGTGACACTGCACTGACATCACATTGTGACACTGCACTGACGCCACATTGTGACACTGCACTGACGCCACATTGTGACACTGCACTGACATCACATTGTGACACTGCACTGACATCACATTGTGACACAGCACTGACATCACATTGTGACACTGCACTGACGCCATATTGTGACACTGCACTGACACCACATTGTGACACTGCAATGACACCACATTGTGACACTGCACTGACGCCACATTGTGACACTGCACTGACGCCACATTGTGACACTGCAATGACACCACATTGTTACACTGCACTGACACCACATTGTGACACTGCACTGACGCCACATTGTGACACTGCACTGACATCACATTGTGACACTGCACTGACATCACATTGTGACACTGCACTGACGCCACATTGTGACACTGCAATGACACCACATTGTTACACTGCACTGACATCACATTGTGACACTGCACTGACGCCACATTGTGACACTGCAATGACACCACATTGTTACACTGCACTGACATCACATTGTGACACTGCACTGACGCCACATTGTGACACTGCACTGACGCCACATTGTGACACTGCACTGACGCCACATTGTGACACTGCACTGACGCCACATTGTGACACTGCACTGACGCCACATTGTGACACTGCACTGACGCCACATTGTTACACTGCACTGACGCCACATTGGGACACTGCGCTGACGCCACATTGTGACACTGCACTGACGCCACATTGTGACACTGCACTGACATCACATTGTGACACTGCACTGACGCCACATTGTGACACTGCACTGACGCTACATTGTGACACTGCACTGACACCACATTGTGACACTGCACTGACATCACATTGTGACACTGCACTGACGCCACATTGTGACACTGCACTGACGCCACATTGTGACACTGCACTGACGCCACATTGTGACACTGCACTGACACCACATTGTGATACTGCACTGACATCACATTGTGACACTGCACTGACGCCACATTGTGACACTGCACTGACGCTACATTGTGACACTGCACTGACGCCACATTGTGACACTGCACTGACATCACATTGTGACACTGCGCTGACACCACATTGTGACACTGCACTGACGCCACATTGTTACACTGCACTGACGCCACATTGTTACACTGCACTGACATCACATTGTGACACTGCACTGACGCCACATTGTGACACTGCACTGACATCACATTGTGACACTGCACTGACGCCACATTGTGACACTGCACTGACATCACATTGTGACACTGCACTGACGCCACATTGTGACACTGCAATGACACCACATTGTTACACTGCACTGACATCACATTGTGACACTGCACTGACGCCACATTGTGACACTGCACTGACGCCACATTGTGACACTGCAATGACACCACATTGTTACACTGCACTGACATCACATTGTGACACTGCACTGACGCTACATTGTGACACTGCACTGACGCCACATTGTGACACTGCAATGACACCACATTGTTACACTGCACTGACGCCACATTGTGACACTGCACTGACGCTACATTGTGACACTGCACTGACACCACATTGTGACACTGCACTGACATCACATTGTGACACTGCACTGACGCCACATTGTCACACTGCACTGACGCCACATTGTGACACTGCACTGACGCCACATTGTGACACTGCACTGACACCACATTGTGACACTGCACTGACATCACATTGTGACACTGCACTGACGCCACATTGTGACACTGCACTGACGCTACATTGTGACACTGCACTGACGCCACATTGTGACACTGCAATGACACCACATTGTTACACTGCACTGACATCACATTGTGACACTGCGCTGACACCACATTGTGACACTGCACTGACGCCACATTGTTACACTGCACTGACGCCACATTGTTACACTGCACTGACGCCACATTGTGACACTGCACTGACGCCACATTGTGACACTGCAATGACACCACATTGTTACACTGCACTGACATCACATTGTGACACTGCACTGACGCCACATTGTGACACTGCACTGACGCCACATTGTGACACTGCAATGACACCACATTGTTACACTGCACTGACATCACATTGTGACACTGCACTGACGCCATATTGTGACACTGCACTGACGCCACATTGTGACACTGCACTGACATCACATTGTGACACTGCACTGACATCACATTGTGACACTGCACTGACGCCACATTGTGACACTGCACTGACGCTACATTGTGACACTGCACTGACGCCACATTGTGACACTGCACTGACATCACATTGTGACACTGCGCTGACACCACATTGTGACACTGCACTGACGCCACATTGTTACACTGCACTGACGCCACATTGTTACACTGCACTGACATCACATTGTGACACTGCACTGACGCCACATTGTGACACTGCACTGACATCACATTGTGACACTGCACTGACGCCACATTGTGACACTGCACTGACATCACATTGTGACACTGCACTGACGCCACATTGTGACACTGCACTGACGCTACATTGTGACACTGCACTGACATCACATTGTGACACTGCACTCACGCCACATTGTGACACTGCACTGACGCTACATTGTGACACTGCACTGACGCCACATTGTGACACTGCAATGACACCACATTGTTACACTGCACTGACATCACATTGTGACACTGCACTGACGCCACATTGTGACACTGCACTGACGCCACATTGTGACACTGCAATGACACCACATTGTTACACTGCACTGACATCACATTGTGACACTGCACTGACGCTACATTGTGACACTGCACTGACGCCACATTGTGACACTGCAATGACACCACATTGTTACACTGCACTGACGCCACATTGTGACACTGCACTGACGCTACATTGTGACACTGCACTGACACCACATTGTGACACTGCACTGACATCACATTGTGACACTGCACTGACGCCACATTGTCACACTGCACTGACGCCACATTGTGACACTGCACTGACGCCACATTGTGACACTGCACTGACACCACATTGTGACACTGCACTGACATCACATTGTGACACTGCACTGACGCCACATTGTGACACTGCACTGACGCTACATTGTGACACTGCACTGACGCCACATTGTGACACTGCAATGACACCACATTGTTACACTGCACTGACATCACATTGTGACACTGCGCTGACACCACATTGTGACACTGCACTGACGCCACATTGTTACACTGCACTGACGCCACATTGTTACACTGCACTGACGCCACATTGTGACACTGCACTGACGCCACATTGTGACACTGCACTGACACCACATTGTGACACTGCACTGACGCCACATTGTGACACTGCACTGACGCCACATTGTGACACTGCACTGACGCCACATTGTTACACTGCACTGACGCCACATTGTGACACTGCACTGACACCACATTGTGACACTGCACTGACGCCACATTGTGACACTGCACTGACGCCACATTGTGACACTGCACTGACGCTACATTGTGACACTGCACTGACGCCACATTGTGACACTGCAATGACACCACATTGTTACACTGCACTGACATCACATTGTGACACTGCACTGACGCCACATTGTGACACTGCACTGACGCCACATTGTGACACTGCAATGACGCCACATTGTTACACTGCACTGACATCACATTGTGACACTGCACTGACGCTACATTGTGACACTGCACTGACGCCACATTGTGACACTGCAATGACACCACATTGTTACACTGCACTGACATCACATTGTGACACTGCACTGACGCCACATTGTGACACTGCACTGACGCCACATTGTGACACTGCAATGACACCACATTGTTACACTGCACTGACATCACATTGTGACACTGCACTGACGCCATATTGTGACACTGCACTGACGCCACATTGTGACACTGCACTGACATCACATTGTGACACTGCACTGACGCCACACTGTGACACTGCACTGACGCTACATTGTGACACTGCACTGACACCACATTGTGACACTGCACTGACATCACATTGTGACACTGCACTGACGCCACATTGTCACACTGCACTGACGCCACATTGTGACACTGCACTGACGCCACATTGTGACACTGCACTGACACCACATTGTGACACTGCACTGACATCACATTGTGACACTGCACTGACGCCACATTGTGACACTGCACTGACGCTACATTGTTACACTGCACTGACATCACATTGTGACACTGCACTGACGCCACATTGTGACACTGCACTGACGCCACATTGTCACACTGCACTGACGCCACATTGTGACACTGCACTGACGCCACATTGTGACACTGCACTGACACCACATTGTTACACTGCACTGACGCCACATTGTGACACTGCACTGACACCACATTGTGACACTGCACTGGCGCCACATTGTGACACTGCACTGACACCACATTGTGACACTGCACTGACGCCACATTGTGACACTGCAATGACACCACATTGTTACACTGCACTGACATCACATTGTGACACTGCACTGACGCCACATTGTGACACTGCGCTGACACCACATTGTGACACTGCACTGACGCCACATTGTGACACTGCACTGACGCCACATTGTGACACTGCACTGACACCACATTGTGACACTGCACTGACATCACATTGTGACACTGCACTGACGCCACATTGTGACACTGCACTGACGCCACATTGTGACACTGCACTGACATCACATTGTGACACTGCACTGACATCACATTGTGACACAGCACTGACATCACATTGTGACACTGCACTGACGCCATATTGTGACACTGCACTGACACCACATTGTGACACTGCAATGACACCACATTGTGACACTGCACTGACGCCACATTGTGACACTGCACTGACGCCACATTGTGACACTGCAATGACACCACATTGTTACACTGCACTGACACCACATTGTGACACTGCACTGACGCCACATTGTGACACTGCACTGACATCACATTGTGACACTGCACTGACATCACATTGTGACACTGCACTGACGCCACATTGTGACACTGCAATGACACCACATTGTTACACTGCACTGACATCACATTGTGACACTGCACTGACGCCACATTGTGACACTGCAATGACACCACATTGTTACACTGCACTGACATCACATTGTGACACTGCACTGACGCTACATTGTGACACTGCACTGACATCACATTGTGACACTGCACTCACGCCACATTGTGACACTGCACTGACGCTACATTGTGACACTGCACTGACGCCACATTGTGACACTGCAATGACACCACATTGTTACACTGCACTGACATCACATTGTGACACTGCACTGACGCCACATTGTGACACTGCAATGACACCACATTGTTACACTGCACTGACGCCACATTGTGACACTGCACTGACGCTACATTGTGACACTGCACTGACACCACATTGTGACACTGCACTGACATCACATTGTGACACTGCACTGACGCCACATTGTCACACTGCACTGACGCCACATTGTGACACTGCACTGACGCCACATTGTGACACTGCACTGACACCACATTGTGACACTGCACTGACATCACATTGTGACACTGCACTGACGCCACATTGTGACACTGCACTGACGCTACATTGTGACACTGCACTGACGCCACATTGTGACACTGCAATGACACCACATTGTTACACTGCACTGACATCACATTGTGACACTGCGCTGACACCACATTGTGACACTGCACTGACGCCACATTGTTACACTGCACTGACGCCACATTGTTACACTGCACTGACGCCACATTGTGACACTGCACTGACGCCACATTGTGACACTGCACTGACACCACATTGTGACACTGCACTGACGCCACATTGTGACACTGCACTGACGCCACATTGTGACACTGCACTGACGCCACATTGTTACACTGCACTGACGCCACATTGTGACACTGCACTGACACCACATTGTGACACTGCACTGACGCCACATTGTGACACTGCACTGACGCCACATTGTGACACTGCACTGACGCCACATTGTGACACTGCACTGACGCCACATTGTGACACTGCACTGACGCTACATTATGACACTGCACTGACGCCACATTGTGACACTGCAATGACACCACATTGTTACACTGCACTGCCACCACATTGTGACACTGCACTGAGACCACATTGTGACACTGCGCTGACACCACATTGTGACACTGCACTGGCGCCACATTGTGACACTGCACTGACACCACATTGTGACACTGCGCTGACACCACATTGTGACACTGCACTGGCGCCACATTGTGACACTGCACTGACACCACATTGTTACACTGCACTGACATCACATTGTTACACTGCACTGACGCCACATTGTGACACTGCACTGACGCCACATTGTGACACTGCACTGACGCCACATTGTGACACTGCACTGACGCTACATTGTGACACTGCACTGACGCCACATTGTGACACTGCAATGACACCACATTGTTACACTGCACTGACATCACATTGTGACACTGCACTGACGCCACATTGTGACACTGCACTGACGCCACATTGTGACACTGCAATGACACCACATTGTTACACTGCACTGACATCACATTGTGACACTGCACTGACGCTACATTGTGACACTGCACTGACGCCACATTGTGACACTGCAATGACACCACATTGTTACACTGCACTGACATCACATTGTGACACTGCACTGACGCCACATTGTGACACTGCACTGACGCCACATTGTGACACTGCAATGACACCACATTGTTACACTGCACTGACATCACATTGTGACACTGCACTGACGCCACATTGTGACACTGCACTGACGCCACATTGTGACACTGCACTGACATCACATTGTGACACTGCACTGACGCCACACTGTGACACTGCACTGACGCTACATTGTGACACTGCACTGACACCACATTGTGACACTGCACTGACATCACATTGTGACACTGCACTGACGCCACATTGTCACACTGCACTGACGCCACATTGTGACACTGCACTGACGCCACATTGTGACACTGCACTGACACCACATTGTGACACTGCACTGACATCACATTGTGACACTGCACTGACGCCACATTGTGACACTGCACTGACGCTACATTGTGACACTGCACTGACGCCACATTGTGACACTGCAATGACACCACATTGTTACACTGCACTGACATCACATTGTGACACTGCGCTGACACCACATTGTGACACTGCACTGACGCCACATTGTTACACTGCACTGACGCCACATTGTTACACTGCACTGACGCCACATTGTGACACTGCACTGACGCCACATTGTTACACTGCACTGACACCACATTGTGACACTGCACTGACGCCACATTGTGACACTGCACTGACGCCACATTGTGACACTGCACTGACGCCACATTGTTACACTGCACTGACGCCACATTGTGACACTGCACTGACACCACATTGTGACACTGCACTGACGCCACATTGTGACACTGCACTGACGCCACATTGTGACACTGCACTGACATCACATTGTGACACTGCACTGACGCCACATTGTGACACTGCACTGACGCTACATTGTGACACTGCACTGACACCACATTGTGACACTGCACTGACATCACATTGTGACACTGCACTGACGCCACATTGTGACACTGCACTGACGCTACATTGTGACACTGCACTGACGCCACATTGTGACACTGCAATGACACCACATTGTTACACTGCACTGACATCACATTGTGACACTGCACTGACGCCACATTGTGACACTGCACTGACGCCACATTGTGACACTGCAATGACGCTACATTGTGACACTGCACTGACGCCACATTGTGACACTGCAATGACACCACATTGTTACACTGCACTGACATCACATTGTGACACTGCACTGACGCCACATTGTGACACTGCACTGACGCCACATTGTCACACTGCACTGACGCCACATTGTGACACTGCACTGACGCCACATTGTGACACTGCACTGACACCACATTGTTACACTGCACTGACGCCACATTGTGACACTGCACTGACACCACATTGTGACACTGCACTGGCGCCACATTGTGACACTGCACTGACACCACATTGTGACACTGCACTGACGCCACATTGTGACACTGCAATGACACCACATTGTTACACTGCACTGACATCACATTGTGACACTGCACTGACGCCACATTGTGACACTGCGCTGACACCACATTGTGACACTGCACTGACGCCACATTGTGACACTGCACTGACGCCACATTGTGACACTGCACTGACACCACATTGTGACACTGCACTGACATCACATTGTGACACTGCACTGACGCCACATTGTGACACTGCACTGACGCCACATTGTGACACTGCACTGACATCACATTGTGACACTGCACTGACATCACATTGTGACACAGCACTGACATCACATTGTGACACTGCACTGACGCCATATTGTGACACTGCACTGACACCACATTGTGACACTGCAATGACACCACATTGTGACACTGCACTGACGCCACATTGTGACACTGCACTGACGCCACATTGTGACACTGCAATGACACCACATTGTTACACTGCACTGACACCACATTGTGACACTGCACTGACGCCACATTGTGACACTGCACTGACATCACATTGTGACACTGCACTGACATCACATTGTGACACTGCACTGACGCCACATTGTGACACTGCAATGACACCACATTGTTACACTGCACTGACATCACATTGTGACACTGCACTGACGCCACATTGTGACACTGCAATGACACCACATTGTTACACTGCACTGACATCACATTGTGACACTGCACTGACGCCACATTGTGACACTGCACTGACGCCACATTGTGACACTGCACTGACGCCACATTGTGACACTGCACTGACGCCACATTGTGACACTGCACTGACGCCACATTGTGACACTGCACTGACGCCACATTGTTACACTGCACTGACGCCACATTGGGACACTGCGCTGACGCCACATTGTGACACTGCACTGACGCCACATTGTGACACTGCACTGACATCACATTGTGACACTGCACTGACGCCACATTGTGACACTGCACTGACGCTACATTGTGACACTGCACTGACACCACATTGTGACACTGCACTGACATCACATTGTGACACTGCACTGACGCCACATTGTGACACTGCACTGACGCCACATTGTGACACTGCACTGACGCCACATTGTGACACTGCACTGACACCACATTGTGACACTGCACTGACATCACATTGTGACACTGCACTGACGCCACATTGTGACACTGCACTGACGCTACATTGTGACACTGCACTGACGCCACATTGTGACACTGCACTGACATCACATTGTGACACTGCGCTGACACCACATTGTGACACTGCACTGACGCCACATTGTTACACTGCACTGACGCCACATTGTTACACTGCACTGACATCACATTGTGACACTGCACTGACGCCACATTGTGACACTGCACTGACATCACATTGTGACACTGCACTGACGCCACATTGTGACACTGCACTGACATCACATTGTGACACTGCACTGACGCCACATTGTGACACTGCACTGACGCTACATTGTGACACTGCACTGACATCACATTGTGACACTGCACTCACGCCACATTGTGACACTGCACTGACGCTACATTGTGACACTGCACTGACGCCACATTGTGACACTGCAATGACACCACATTGTTACACTGCACTGACATCACATTGTGACACTGCACTGACGCCACATTGTGACACTGCACTGACGCCACATTGTGACACTGCAATGACACCACATTGTTACACTGCACTGACATCACATTGTGACACTGCACTGACGCTACATTGTGACACTGCACTGACGCCACATTGTGACACTGCAATGACACCACATTGTTACACTGCACTGACGCCACATTGTGACACTGCACTGACGCTACATTGTGACACTGCACTGACACCACATTGTGACACTGCACTGACATCACATTGTGACACTGCACTGACGCCACATTGTCACACTGCACTGACGCCACATTGTGACACTGCACTGACGCCACATTGTGACACTGCACTGACACCACATTGTGACACTGCACTGACATCACATTGTGACACTGCACTGACGCCACATTGTGACACTGCACTGACGCTACATTGTGACACTGCACTGACGCCACATTGTGACACTGCAATGACACCACATTGTTACACTGCACTGACATCACATTGTGACACTGCGCTGACACCACATTGTGACACTGCACTGACGCCACATTGTTACACTGCACTGACGCCACATTGTTACACTGCACTGACGCCACATTGTGACACTGCACTGACGCCACATTGTGACACTGCAATGACACCACATTGTTACACTGCACTGACATCACATTGTGACACTGCACTGACGCCACATTGTGACACTGCACTGACGCCACATTGTGACACTGCAATGACACCACATTGTTACACTGCACTGACATCACATTGTGACACTGCACTGACGCCATATTGTGACACTGCACTGACGCCACATTGTGACACTGCACTGACATCACATTGTGACACTGCACTGACATCACATTGTGACACTGCACTGACGCCACATTGTGACACTGCACTGACGCTACATTGTGACACTGCACTGACGCCACATTGTGACACTGCACTGACATCACATTGTGACACTGCGCTGACACCACATTGTGACACTGCACTGACGCCACATTGTTACACTGCACTGACGCCACATTGTTACACTGCACTGACATCACATTGTGACACTGCACTGACGCCACATTGTGACACTGCACTGACATCACATTGTGACACTGCACTGACGCCACATTGTGACACTGCACTGACATCACATTGTGACACTGCACTGACGCCACATTGTGACACTGCACTGACGCTACATTGTGACACTGCACTGACATCACATTGTGACACTGCACTCACGCCACATTGTGACACTGCACTGACGCTACATTGTGACACTGCACTGACGCCACATTGTGACACTGCAATGACACCACATTGTTACACTGCACTGACATCACATTGTGACACTGCACTGACGCCACATTGTGACACTGCACTGACGCCACATTGTGACACTGCAATGACACCACATTGTTACACTGCACTGACATCACATTGTGACACTGCACTGACGCTACATTGTGACACTGCACTGACGCCACATTGTGACACTGCAATGACACCACATTGTTACACTGCACTGACGCCACATTGTGACACTGCACTGACGCTACATTGTGACACTGCACTGACACCACATTGTGACACTGCACTGACATCACATTGTGACACTGCACTGACGCCACATTGTCACACTGCACTGACGCCACATTGTGACACTGCACTGACGCCACATTGTGACACTGCACTGACACCACATTGTGACACTGCACTGACATCACATTGTGACACTGCACTGACGCCACATTGTGACACTGCACTGACGCTACATTGTGACACTGCACTGACGCCACATTGTGACACTGCAATGACACCACATTGTTACACTGCACTGACATCACATTGTGACACTGCGCTGACACCACATTGTGACACTGCACTGACGCCACATTGTTACACTGCACTGACGCCACATTGTTACACTGCACTGACGCCACATTGTGACACTGCACTGACGCCACATTGTGACACTGCACTGACACCACATTGTGACACTGCACTGACGCCACATTGTGACACTGCACTGACGCCACATTGTGACACTGCACTGACGCCACATTGTTACACTGCACTGACGCCACATTGTGACACTGCACTGACACCACATTGTGACACTGCACTGACGCCACATTGTGACACTGCACTGACGCCACATTGTGACACTGCACTGACGCTACATTGTGACACTGCACTGACGCCACATTGTGACACTGCAATGACACCACATTGTTACACTGCACTGACATCACATTGTGACACTGCACTGACGCCACATTGTGACACTGCACTGACGCCACATTGTGACACTGCAATGACGCCACATTGTTACACTGCACTGACATCACATTGTGACACTGCACTGACGCTACATTGTGACACTGCACTGACGCCACATTGTGACACTGCAATGACACCACATTGTTACACTGCACTGACATCACATTGTGACACTGCACTGACGCCACATTGTGACACTGCACTGACGCCACATTGTGACACTGCAATGACACCACATTGTTACACTGCACTGACATCACATTGTGACACTGCACTGACGCCATATTGTGACACTGCACTGACGCCACATTGTGACACTGCACTGACATCACATTGTGACACTGCACTGACGCCACACTGTGACACTGCACTGACGCTACATTGTGACACTGCACTGACACCACATTGTGACACTGCACTGACATCACATTGTGACACTGCACTGACGCCACATTGTCACACTGCACTGACGCCACATTGTGACACTGCACTGACGCCACATTGTGACACTGCACTGACACCACATTGTGACACTGCACTGACATCACATTGTGACACTGCACTGACGCCACATTGTGACACTGCACTGACGCTACATTGTGACACTGCACTGACGCCACATTGTGACACTGCACTGACGCCACATTGTTACACTGCACTGACGCCACATTGTTACACTGCACTGACGCCACATTGTGACACTGCACTGACGCCACATTGTTACACTGCACTGACACCACATTGTGACACTGCACTGACGCCACATTGTGACACTGCACTGACGCCACATTGTGACACTGCACTGACGCCACATTGTTACACTGCACTGACGCCACATTGTGACACTGCACTGACGCCACATTGTGACACTGCACTGACGCCACATTGTGACACTGCACTGACATCACATTGTGACACTGCACTGACGCCACATTGTGACACTGCACTGACGCTACATTGTGACACTGCACTGACACCACATTGTGACACTGCACTGACATCACATTGTGACACTGCACTGACGCCACATTGTGACACTGCACTGACGCTACATTGTGACACTGCACTGACGCCACATTGTGACACTGCAATGACGCCACATTGTTACACTGCACTGACATCACATTGTGACACTGCACTGACGCCACATTGTGACACTGCACTGACGCCACATTGTGACACTGCACTGACGCCACATTGTGACACTGCACTGACACCACATTGTGACACTGCACTGACATCACATTGTGACACTGCACTGACGCCACATTGTGACACTGCACTGACGCTACATTGTGACACTGCACTGACGCCACATTGTGACACTGCACTGACATCACATTGTGACACTGCGCTGACACCACATTGTGACACTGCACTGACGCCACATTGTTACACTGCACTGACGCCACATTGTTACACTGCACTGACATCACATTGTGACACTGCACTGACGCCACATTGTGACACTGCACTGACATCACATTGTGACACTGCACTGACGCCACATTGTGACACTGCACTGACGCTACATTGTGACACTGCACTGACGCCACATTGTGACACTGCACTGACGCTACATTGTGACACTGCACTGACATCACATTGTGACACTGCACTCACGCCACATTGTGACACTGCACTGACGCTACATTGTGACACTGCACTGACGCCACATTGTGACACTGCAATGACACCACATTGTTACACTGCACTGACATCACATTGTGACACTGCACTGACGCCACATTGTGACACTGCACTGACGCCACATTGTGACACTGCAATGACACCACATTGTTACACTGCACTGACATCACATTGTGACACTGCACTGACGCTACATTGTGACACTGCACTGACGCCACATTGTGACACTGCAATGACACCACATTGTTACACTGCACTGACGCCACATTGTGACACTGCACTGACGCTACATTGTGACACTGCACTGACACCACATTGTGACACTGCACTGACATCACATTGTGACACTGCACTGACGCCACATTGTCACACTGCACTGACGCCACATTGTGACACTGCACTGACGCCACATTGTGACACTGCACTGACACCACATTGTGACACTGCACTGACATCACATTGTGACACTGCACTGACGCCACATTGTGACACTGCACTGACGCTACATTGTGACACTGCACTGACGCCACATTGTGACACTGCAATGACACCACATTGTTACACTGCACTGACATCACATTGTGACACTGCGCTGACACCACATTGTGACACTGCGCTGACGCCACATTGTTACACTGCACTGACGCCACATTGTTACACTGCACTGACGCCACATTGTGACACTGCACTGACGCCACATTGTGACACTGCACTGACACCACATTGTGACACTGCACTGACGCCACATTGTGACACTGCACTGACGCCACATTGTGACACTGCACTGACGCCACATTGTTACACTGCACTGACGCCACATTGTGACACTGCACTGACACCACATTGTGACACTGCACTGACGCCACATTGTGACACTGCACTGACGCCACATTGTGACACTGCACTGACGCCACATTGTGACACTGCACTGACGCCACATTGTGACACTGCAATGACACCACATTGTTACACTGCACTGACATCACATTGTGACACTGCACTGACGCCACATTGTGACACTGCACTGACGCCACATTGTGACACTGCAATGACGCCACATTGTTACACTGCACTGACATCACATTGTGACACTGCACTGACGCTACATTGTGACACTGCACTGACGCCACATTGTGACACTGCAATGACACCACATTGTTACACTGCACTGACATCACATTGTGACACTGCACTGACGCCACATTGTGACACTGCACTGACGCCACATTGTGACACTGCAATGACACCACATTGTTACACTGCACTGACATCACATTGTGACACTGCACTGACGCCATATTGTGACACTGCACTGACGCCACATTGTGACACTGCACTGACATCACATTGTGACACTGCACTGACGCCACACTGTGACACTGCACTGACGCTACATTGTGACACTGCACTGACACCACATTGTGACACTGCACTGACATCACATTGTGACACTGCACTGACGCCACATTGTCACACTGCACTGACGCCACATTGTGACACTGCACTGACGCCACATTGTGACACTGCACTGACACCACATTGTGACACTGCACTGACATCACATTGTGACACTGCACTGACGCCACATTGTGACACTGCACTGACGCTACATTGTGACACTGCACTGACGCCACATTGTGACACTGCACTGACGCCACATTGTTACACTGCACTGACGCCACATTGTTACACTGCACTGACGCCACATTGTGACACTGCACTGACGCCACATTGTAACACTGCACTGACACCACATTGTGACACTGCACTGACGCCACATTGTGACACTGCACTGACGCCACATTGTGACACTGCACTGACGCCACATTGTTACACTGCACTGACGCCACATTGTGACACTGCACTGACACCACATTGTGACACTGCACTGACGCCACATTGTGACACTGCACTGACGCCACATTGTGACACTGCACTGACGCCACATTGTGACACTGCACTGACGCCACATTGTGACACTGCACTGACGCCACATTGTGACACTGCACTGACATCACATTGTGACACTGCACTGACGCCACATTGTGACACTGCACTGACGCCACATTGTGACACTGCACTGACGCCACATTGTGACACTGCACTGACGCCACATTGTTACACTGCACTGACGCCACATTGTGACACTGCACTGACGCCACATTGTGACACTGCACTGACGACACATTGTGACACTGCACTGACGCCACATTGTGACACTGCACTGACACCACATTGTTACACTGCACTGACGCCACATTGTGACACTGCACTGACGCTACATTGTGACACTGCACTGACGCCACATTGTGACACTGCAATGACACCACATTGTTACACTGCACTGACACCACATTGTGACACTGCACTGACACCACATTGTGACACTGCGCTGACACCACATTGTGACACTGCACTGGCGCCACATTGTGACACTGCACTGACACCACATTGTGACACTGCGCTGACACCACATTGTGACACTGCACTGGCGCCACATTGTGACACTGCACTGACACCACATTGTTACACTGCACTGACATCACATTGTTACACTGCACTGACGCCACATTGTGACACTGCACTGACGCCACATTGTGACACTGCACTGACGCCACATTGTGACACTGCACTGACGCCACATTGTGACACTGCACTGACGCCACATTGGGACACTGCACTGACGCCACATTGTGACACTGCACTGACACCACATTGTGACACTGCATTGACGCCACATTGTGACACTGCCCTGACGCCACATTGTGACACTGCACTGACACCACATTGTGACACTGCACTGACGCCACATTGTGACAGTGCACTGACGCCACATTGTGACACTGCACTGACGCTACATTGTGACACTGCACTGACACCACATTGTGACACTGCACTGACGCCACATTGTGACACTGCACTGACGCCACATTGTGACACTGCACTGACGCCACATTGTGACACTGCACTGACATCACATTGTGACACTGCACTGACGCCACATTGTGACACTGCACTGACGCTACATTGTGACACTGCACTGACACCACATTGTGACACTGCACTGACATCACATTGTGACACTGCACTGACACCACATTGTTACACTGCACTGACGCCACATTGTGACACTGCACTGACACCACATTGTTACACTGCACTGACATCACATTGTGACACTGCACTGACGCCACATTGTGACACTGCACTGACGCCACATTGTTACACTGCACTGACGCCACATTGGGACACTGCGCTGACGCCACATTGTGACACTGCACTGACGCCACATTGTGACACTGCACTGACATCACATTGTGACACTGCACTGACGCCACATTGTGACACTGCACTGACGCTACATTGTGACACTGCACTGACACCACATTGTGACACTGCACTGACATCACATTGTGACACTGCACTGACGCCACATTGTGACACTGCACTGACGCCACATTGTGACACTGCACTGACGCCACATTGTGACACTGCACTGACACCACATTGTGACACTGCACTGACATCACATTGTGACACTGCACTGACGCCACATTGTGACACTGCACTGACGCTACATTGTGACACTGCACTGACGCCACATTGTGACACTGCACTGACATCACATTGTGACACTGCGCTGACACCACATTGTGACACTGCACTGACGCCACATTGTTACACTGCACTGACGCCACATTGTTACACTGCACTGACATCACATTGTGACACTGCACTGACGCCACATTGTGACACTGCACTGACATCACATTGTGACACTGCACTGACGCCACATTGTGACACTGCACTGACATCACATTGTGACACTGCACTGACGCCACATTGTGACACTGCACTGACGCTACATTGTGACACTGCACTGACATCACATTGTGACACTGCACTCACGCCACATTGTGACACTGCACTGACGCTACATTGTGACACTGCACTGACGCCACATTGTGACACTGCAATGACACCACATTGTTACACTGCACTGACATCACATTGTGACACTGCACTGACGCCACATTGTGACACTGCAATGACACCACATTGTTACACTGCACTGACGCCACATTGTGACACTGCACTGACGCTACATTGTGACACTGCACTGACACCACATTGTGACACTGCACTGACATCACATTGTGACACTGCACTGACGCCACATTGTCACACTGCACTGACGCCACATTGTGACACTGCACTGACGCCACATTGTGACACTGCACTGACACCACATTGTGACACTGCACTGACATCACATTGTGACACTGCACTGACGCCACATTGTGACACTGCACTGACGCTACATTGTGACACTGCACTGACGCCACATTGTGACACTGCAATGACACCACATTGTTACACTGCACTGACATCACATTGTGACACTGCGCTGACACCACATTGTGACACTGCACTGACGCCACATTGTTACACTGCACTGACGCCACATTGTTACACTGCACTGACGCCACATTGTGACACTGCACTGACGCCACATTGTGACACTGCACTGACACCACATTGTGACACTGCACTGACGCCACATTGTGACACTGCACTGACGCCACATTGTGACACTGCACTGACGCCACATTGTTACACTGCACTGACGCCACATTGTGACACTGCACTGACACCACATTGTGACACTGCACTGACGCCACATTGTGACACTGCACTGACGCCACATTGTGACACTGCACTGACGCCACATTGTGACACTGCACTGACGCCACATTGTGACACTGCACTGACGCTACATTGTGACACTGCACTGACGCCACATTGTGACACTGCAATGACACCACATTGTTACACTGCACTGACA